>OY101447.1:169182378-169769878 GCA_956483635.1 Panzeria rudis
ATCAATTCCCGACACTGAAAAATAAACTGACTTCATTATATGGTCGTAATGAGCTACAAGTAAAGATGTGCCCAAACATGGCCAAAATCTCTCAGATAGTAAAAAATTTACTTAAGTTAAATTTTCAAAGTTTTGTAAAAAAATTCACAAATACAATTGAAAAATGCGACTTACATTTTCGAATAGGTTGGATCCTAAGCTACAATTTTCATATGGTCCTAATAAGCTTCAAGTATATATGTGCCTAAATATGGCCAAAATCTTTCAAAGATAGTCTAAAATTTACTAAAGTTCAATTTTCAAAGTTTTGTAAAAAAATTCGCAGCATTTGGAAGCATCAGAATCCATTTGAAACTGGTTTACTGACTTAGAATGACAGACTTGGAATTGCTGAATTGGAATTACTGACTTTTAATAACTTACTTGGAATGACTGCTTGGAATGACTGATTTGTAATAACTGAGTTGGAATAGATGACTTGGAATAGTTGACTTGGAATTGCTGACTTGAAATGACTAAGTTGGAATGACTGACTTGAAATAACTGACTTGGAATAACTGACTTTGGACGACTGACTAGTAATGAGCTTGTAAGTGACTTGAAATAACTGACTTGTAATAACTGACTTGGAATAACTGACTTGAAGTAACTGACTTCGAATAAGTGACTTGAAATGACTGACTTAGAATGACTGACTTGGAATGACTGACTTCTAATAACTGACTTGATATAACTGATTTGTAATAACTGACTTGGAATAACTGACGAAATAACTGACTTGGAATAACTGACTTGGAATAACTGACTTGGAATAACTGACTTGGAATAACTGACTTGGAATAACTGACTTGAAGTAACTGACTTGGAATAACTGACTTCGACTGACTGACTTGGAATAACTGACTTAGAATAACTGAATTTAAGAAAATTTTCTGGAGAAGATTAGTGGTCATTGTGGAAAAATTGAGATTTGTAGGGACATCCCGCTATATACAAATGGTGCTCCAGGTAGTGCCTAACTTGCAGAAAAGGTGACATATCTGAAATAATTTTGTAACTTGATTTATATAAGTTTTAAAATTTGAAAATTATAAAATTATTTCAGATATGCCACCTTTTCTGCAAATAAGGCCACTACCTGGAGCACCATTTGAATATAGTGGGATATCCCTACACATCTCCATTATTCCACAATGAAATTATTCTCCAGAAATTTTTAATTAATTAAAATTTTAAAACTCATATATCCAAAGTTACAAAATTAATTCAGATATGCCACCTTTTCTGCAAGTTAAGCCACTGGATCACTATTTGTATATAGTGGGATATCCCTACACATCTCCATTTTTTCACAATGACCACTAATCTTCGCCAGAAATTTTTATTAAATTCAAATTTTAAAACTCATATATCCAAAGTTACAGATTTATTTTAGATATGCCACCTTTTCTGCAAGTTAGGCCACTACCTGGAGCACCATTTGTATATAGTGGGATATCCCTACACATCTCCATTTTTCCACAATGACCAATAATCTTCTCCAGAAAATTTTCTTAAATTCAAATTTTAAAACTCATATAGCCAAAGTTACAAAATTATTTCAGATATGCCACCTTTTCTGCAAGTTAGGCCACTACCTGGAGCACCATATATAGTGGGATATCCCTACACTTCTCCATTTTTTCACAATGACTACTAATCTTCTCCAGAAAATTTTTCTTAAATTCAAATTTTAAAACTCATATATAGGCATTTCCAGCGAAAAGTAATGTAACGCCATATTAGAATTAAGCTTGTATTTCAGAACCATGTGGTTCGATTCTTCCTAAAATTTTACTTAATGTAGAGCTACTTATGACCTACACAAATTGAACAAAGAAGTAAAAAAATTGGGCTTTCTTTGAAATGCAGCTTAATTGCATGTTGGCGTTACGTTACGAAAAGTGGACTTTTCCCTGGAAATGCCCTTATCTCAACTTGAAAAAACTTGGATTCGACATGATTCTTCGTATTATTTCAATACCAACTTCATTTTGATTTAACTGGATTGGAATACTAAATCAACATGAAATATTGTTATTTCAATAGGAAAAATGTTCTTTGAAGGTTATTGTAAAATCATGTTGAATTAACATGAAACACTTATGACACAAAATCAATATCGAAAAATTTTAAATTAATTTTGTTTTCGACGATTTTAATATGAAATTTTTTTGTGTGTAGACACAAAAAAGTAAAAAACAACATTTGCTTTTGTATAAGTTGTTGCGTTTATTGGAAAGAAAGTATATTGTCTAAAGTAAAGGTTTTAATCATTTTTATCCAATACTGTTGAAGAAATAGTCTCAAAAATTTATGAGACAAAGATATTAATTTGTTTTCAATCTAACCCATGGACAATTCCTTAATTACTAAATGAATTTTAAAATATTCTATATGCAAATATGTGTATTTTAAGTAAAAACCGCGACAATGCAAACGGCCTAGCTGGATAGATATAGAAACCAGAATAACGCACATTATCGCTGCCACTGTTATTGCATTCATTGCATTCGTGTACGTCCTCCATTATGTTCCTCCTACCATCAGCTTAGTGTTTCAAATGTCAACCACGAAATAGCATGTTTCATTAAATTTACCACAAAAATTTAATATCTTTGAAATTTAGTTATGCAAGAGAAATTTCTTTGGAAGAAAATAATATTCAATACTTGACCTTTGCATGCAAGGTGAGCAAAGTAAATTTAATATGTTTTTAAAAATGAGAAATTTCAAACTAAATCGTGCATTTTCACTTTAAATTGATTCCAAGTATTTTGCTGCGTTGACGTGTTGATATCATCTTGCGAAATCAACTAGTTTTTATAGTTTTTAATTTACAATTTTTCTTTGACCTTAACAAAGCTTGCGGGGTTGATTTCAAATATATAATTAATCTTAATAAATGCAAACACGTGACACTTTACAATTTGTTAATTTCGTTTGTTGCAAAAACTAAATTAAATTATTTATTGATTTGATTTGTAGCAAAATTGCGCAATAACAATGAGAACCAAATTGTAGTTTAAAAAAAAAACAAATTTTACAAGAAAAAGATACAAATTTCTTTTGTGGCTTAAGTTTTTATTATAAGATTTCAAAAATTGGTTTTGTTTGACAAGGGAAAAAGTAAGGCTCACTAAAATTTACTTTAATGGTCCGTTTCAAAAAAAAAAAGGATTCTTTTAATCGTAGCATTTTTAAAGGATATGATTGATACAAATTCATATGCATACATACACCGGCATACATATATGGGTCCCTTCTAATTGTATTTATATTATAAACACACAAGACTTGCATAATAAATTTTCCTTTTATAACTTTTATTAAGAGCTTCCTATATTCAACATTTTAACCTCATACTATTTATTTGACCACAACATGGTTCTTGGCAATTGTGACCGACCGCTGGTGTGGTTTGAAATAAAGGAAGATAACAAACACACAACATTCTCAATAAAAATTAGGTGTTGTATTTAAAAAATAAAGGGTAACTATTCAGCGGTGTGATAATTTTGTAAGAAAATATAAAAAGTTAAGCTACAGCAGTTGGTGAAACTCACTTGCTGTGCCACCAGTCAGTCCGTAATCTTTCTACCAGTATATAAAACAAATAGACGCAGTAGCAATAAACGCATCAAAAACCACTATTTCGCCCGAAGCATGTTTTTAAGGGAGAATTGATGGATGTTGTTGTACATCCTTCTTCGTAATACGCTTCAAAAAAAACATGATTTTTGTTCGCGATGTCCTACTTGGGACTTCGCTTTTTTGACATAAAACTGCACTTCTTTCAAAGTGCCAAAAATGCAATAAAATCATGCCTCTTCATATTATTGCGCCATTCAATTTTATCATCGTTAAACTTCGTTGTTGTTTCATTAAACCACAAAAACTCAAATCGTGTACGTTACTATATTGGCGCAGGAACAAAAGAGAAGAGGGGCTAATAAATTGATTTAGCTCATTGGAAGGTGTTTTATTTTTATATTTAACCGCTTTTTAGGGTTCCGTATACCAAAGGTGAAAAGGAACCCTTTTGTTTGCGCTACGCTGTCCGCCTGTTTGTCTGTCACTGGTTTCTGTCTGGAGCACCATAAGAGGTACAGACCTGAAATTTTCACAGAATATGTGTAACTCTGGCCGCTACAATGAAAGTTAAAAATTAAAGGGTGTTCGAAAGCGTGCAAAGAAACATGTTAAAATCCTAGTGTAATATAAATATACTTGACATATTCAGAGTTAGTGTATTATTAAATATAATACACCAATAAGTACTGAAATATAAACAATCCCCTCCTATTGTGAAAGGCGACGTCGACATCAATACGACATTAAAAAATTGTCACTTGTCTGCTCTTTGACAACAACAATTGGTTAATATTAACATGCTGGACTAATTTCATAAGCTTCAGAAAAAATATTTTTTTTACTATAGTAAGAGATTGTCAATAGCGGTCAATTGTTGTCGACAATGTGTAGACAATGTGACGTCGATGTCGCCTTTCATAATAGGGGGAAACGTAAAATTTAAAGGCTATTCTATGTAATTTTGTCAATAAGTTTTGTTTTGGAAACCGTAAGAGGCAAACTCTTGAAATTTTCACGGTGAGTGCAGTATTTTAAAGGCAACCGCAACGATTACTAAACAACAAACAGACCAAAAATTTAAGGGTATTCTATTAGATAATGTGATTTTGAGATTGAGGTCTTATGAACCGCAATAATTAGACAATTGAAACAAGCAAAATTATTAATTAAGGGAAATTCTTTCAAGTAATGAAACGAACAAGCCGAAAAGCAAATCGCAAAAAAAGTCTCGAAAAAAACCCCAAAACAAAAAAAACGGGAAAACTAACAAAATCGCCAAAAAAAACGCAAGAACTAATTAAATCGTCATAAATTAAAAAGACCGTCAAAACAAAAAAGCACTTAGACGAAAAAAAACACCAAAGCTAAAAAAGTATACAACATTAAAAAAGTCGCCAGAATGAAAAAAGCGCTAAAACAAAAAAGCACCAAAATTGAAAAACCTCCCAAATTAAAAAAATCGATAAAAATTAAAAAAATCTCTAGAACGAAATAAAGTCGGCAAAACAAAAAAATATACAAACACTAAAAACACCAAAAATTAACAACATCGCAAAAAAAGCACCTAAACGAAAAAAAACCAAAACAAAAAAGCACCTAAACGAAAAAAAACACCAAAACTGAGAAAGAAGACAACATTAAAAATGTTGAAAAGTTCGCCAGAATGAAAAAAGCGTTTAATCAAAAAAAGCACCAAAACGAAAAAACCACAAAAACTAAAAAATCGCTAAGAATTAAAAAAATCGCCAAAACAAAAAGAACCTCAACGACAAAAAAACACCAAAACTAGAAAATTTTACAATATCAAAAAATCGCCAGAATGAAAAAGCCCTAAAAAGCAATAAAACAAAAACAAATTAAATAACTAAAAAAAAACCTAAAATCAAAAAATCTCTAAAACGAAAAAACATCCATAAGTAAAAAATGGTCAAACCAAAAAAAAATCCGATACGAAGAACGACAAAAAAATTGCCAAATCAAAGCAAAGCTAAAACTAAAAAATCACTAATATTAAAAAAATCGTCAAAACGGAAAAACCGCAAAAACAAAAAAATAATCGTTATAATAACTAAATAAATCGCCGAAAAAAGAAAAAAAACATAAGCTAAAACAAAAAAGATAAACAAAAAAAGACTTAAAACGAAAAAAACCCCAAAACAAACAAAAATCGCTAAAACGAAAAAAAAACTATTGACCTTATACGTAAAACGCAACGCTAAGCGTTGACCAATTTTGTATGTGTTTTGTTTTTGCAATTTACATTTTATCCACACAAAATTTATCAACGCTGGCGTTTTTTTTTTATATATAAGCAAACACAACCCGCGAAGCGATTAGCTTGTGGGCGGAAAACACCTAGGGTCTATGGCGAGAGTCGAACTAACGACCTCTGGACTGATAGGCTAGCATCACGACCACTCAGCCATAGGGACACCCTATGAATGTGATAATCGAACGGAAGCCTTCGTGTGTGAGTCGAAATCTACTTTACTGAATTTACTTAATTTCAGTATAGGAAAGTTACTATGTATCATTAACTAATTATAAATAGTTGCATTATATAAAGTGGGCGCGCGGGGAAAAGGGTATAATTCAAGTTTTTCCCCAAAAAAATTTTTTTTGGATAGTTGAGGGTTGTAAATGCCTTATAAATGTCTTAGCACGATAACAGGGAAATTTTTAATGTAATCACTCATGAAAATAGAACTGTACGTATTGATTTCCCAGAGCTTTTCATGACATTGAAAAATTCTTCTATGAACCTTAATGAAATTATTTATATCTAGAATATGAACGATTGTATCGTCCATTGGCCATACTAGCTTAAAGTAAAGTTTGGAGCTGTTCACACAGATAAAAAGGAATGTAAAATCCACATGCCGCAATTTTGATTGCAAATCATATTAAATTTGCAAAAAATAATTTGTCGTTTGAGTGTGTTAATGTTTACTTGCTTTGTTCATTGCTACAATTCACTGTTCTGCTTAGTTGTGTGACTTGTTGTTGTTTATTCTTACATGTGTCGTCTATGTATACGACAAAAAACGAATTACCAGCGAATATTTAAAATTACCATTGCTTCATATTAGTTTTAAACGGAAAATAATTAATCTAACCTTAAATCACCGTTAAAACAATTTTGTTATAGACGTTAAGTTTCATTTTCAATCGACATGACTATAACTTTAATTTCAAAAAAGGTTTATGTTAAATAATCATTTAAATCATGTTGAATTAAAATGAAATGCATTTTACATACGATGGTATTTATTTAGTGTATAAGTAAAGAAAAGTTTAAAGCTGTTGTGGCTGCAGTGGTTAACGCGTGGACTATCATGCAGGTGGCACGAGTTCAAATCTTGGCTGGGGCAGTCAGCTACAACGAAAAGTTTTCAGATGACTATCACGTAAGTAAAATAATTAATAAAATAGCTACATTAAAGTCATGTTGTTTCAGCTTGATATAACTTTGATTCAACGTGATTCTTCGTGCTGTTCCAATATCAAATTCACATTGTTTCAACTTGAAATAACTTTGATTCAACATGATTCTTCGTGTTGTTCCAATATCAAATTCACGTTGTTGCTACTCGAAATTACTTTGATTCAATTTGATTTTTCGTATTATTTCAGTATCAACTTCATTTTGATATAACTCAACTGGAATATTAAATCAACATGAAATATAGTTAATTCAAAAGGAAAAATTTTCTTTCAAGATTATTGTAAATCATGTTGATTTAACATGAAACACCTATGAAGCAAAATCACTACCGAAATATGTTAAGTTAACCTGGTTTTCGACGATTTTACATGGACATTTTTCTGTGTGTTGTGGCTGCAGTGGTTAGCGCGTAGACCAGCAAGCAAGTGGCCCGACTTCAAATATTGGCTGGGTCACCCAACTACAATACAAATTTTTCTGATGCCTATGCGAATACATATAACGTTAGAAAAAAAAATTAATAAAATAGTTACATTAAATTCCTGGATATAACTTTGATTAAACATGATTCTTCGTGTTGTTTCAATATCAAATTCTCGTTGTTTCATCTCGAAATAACTTTGACTCAGCATGATTCTTCATGTTGTTTTCGTATCAAATTCACGTTGTTTCATCTTGAAATAACTTTAATATAACTTTATTTCAAAAGGAAAAATGTTCCTTTAAGGTAGTTGGAAAATCATTTGAATTAATATGAAGCACCTATAAAGCAAAATCACTACCGAAAAACGTTAGATTAATTAACCTTGTTTTCGATGATTTTAATATACAATTTTTCTGTGTGTAGGTAATAACTCAAACTGACAACACATAAACATAAACTCGATGCCTTTCGTTTACATTATCGAAATAAGTTTCGATCCGAATGCAATTTCGATCATGACTGCGGGAATTGGTTTTCTGTTTAATGAAAAATTAGTAAAGCGCATTTGTCTATGAATTAAAAGAAATATGTTGCGTACGAAATGTTTACGATAATCTCTTAAAAATTATTTTATTCTTTATTTCTATGCAAAATTTTTTAATTTGCTGGTACTGTAAATCCTACTTTATACTTAAGAAAAAGGTCTATCTGCTTTAGTTTTTCTTTAAAAAAAAACATAACATTTTCTTGAAAAATGTTAAAATAGATTTAGATTCTTAAAAGAAGGAGCTTTTTCTAGGAAATATTGAAACTTTTTTCTCTTTTTTTATAAATTCTTTCTAATATATACATAGTCCTTGTAACCTTCTTTTCCTATCATCACTTTCAAGATGACAAATTCAGTTTCGTTTTTTATTTCAATTCAAACAATTTGTTTTTATATGGCAGCAGCAACAACAAACAAAATTAGATAAAAAGTCTATACCAAGTTAAATAATAACAAGCAAAAAATGAAAGAAAGTAAAAAGCTGTTGCTGACATTTACCATAAAGACCATGTTATATTCATGCATTGATCCTTTTTTTTATTGTATTCCTGGTTTGTTATTTTTTTTCTCTTCCTTCTTCATCATTATGTTTATTTCAAATAGAAATTCAAGAAGAAATCAATAGAATTGTTTTTATGTTTGTGTGTATTTTAGTACTTTTTATGATTTGCGAGATTGTTAGTAATAGAAAGTAGTTCAATCAATTGAAATATTTACGAGTATAGACATAAAAGAGAAGTAAATTTTGCCAACAGCCGGATGAAAAATGAAACCAAAACAAGCCAAAGTAATAAAACTGAATAGATAAATAGGATAGTGTACATAAATGCAATAAAATGATTAAAATTGATGAAAGTAAGAAGTAAAAGGTTTTTAACATTAGAGTAACTAGGCCAATATGAAACTCTTAAGCGCTTTACAAAATACAGTAGAATCTCGATAATTCGTAATAGTAAGGGTCCATGCAGTCCTTTTTGATTTTTATAGTTTTTCATTTCGAGTTATAAGAGACTATTGACAACAATTTACGATTTAAAAGAGTTATAAAAATACGAATTATCCAAGGGGTTTTTACGATTTAATGCAATTTTTCTAGGAACCGCTTATCGGCGTACGAATCATCGTGATTCTACTCATGTAGGCCAAGTCTTCAAGACATCAGCGACGCATGACTACAGTCCAAGCTAACTATTGTCGACGTCTTCAAACAAATTGCACAAAAGTCATTGATGACAACGTAGGTAGCACGCTACTAAAGTTACCGTCAATGTATAATAATAATATTTAAAAATCTAATAATCGAATCGAGCTGACAACCTCCACGCGCTACCTACCAGATTTCTGATGTACTTAAAAAACTTTATAAAAAACACGTTTTGTGGGCAGTTTTATCTCCTTAATATACTTAATGGAAATACGACAACTTCGATGCTGTTGTTACTGCTGTCTTCAATAAAACTGTACACACGACCACTTCGATGCAGTTGTTACTCTTGCTGTCGTCAATAAGGCTTGTAGCAGAAATTTTTATAATTTTGTCAGATCAAATTCTTTATACACGACAACGTATACCATGTTGTTTGTGGCCATTATAGGCGACAATTCATTGATTGTCTTGCAGACAACATCAATGTGGGTAGCAACTAGGACTACAGGCCTATTTTCAAAGACATACTAACTAACGGAAGCTTCTGTTCTATTTTTTATGCATTTAAATTAATATTTTTTAGGTATAAGAATTTCTTTTATATTTTCTTTGTTGCATAGTGTAATCATTGATAAGAAAAATATGCCTGCCTACGTAAAGTTTGCACAACGAGGAAGTTTTAAAAATAAATCTTAGTGTGCAGTAGCAAAGAGTCAGAAAAATTTATACACGTTTATATAAATAAATCAAATAAAATGTTATCAAGACATAATTGAACATACATGCAAAGATAAACAGAAAGTTTATTTAATGCAACAAAATAAATAACATTTGTACAACACAAAAATATAAAATGATTCTAACGAATATTTTTTTTTCTTTTTTTGTAAAGAGAAGTAACACAATCAGGCAATAAATGCCTACCAGTTAATTAATTAATGTGTTACCTTCTTTGGGAAAGGGGTAGAGTAGAGAGAACAGGTGGTGAAGTGGGAGAGAGATAGAAAGCTTAATTCATTTATAACCCTGCTATTGCACGTTTTTTGTAGAGCAGTGTTGGAAGCCCCTCTGGTGTCATATAGAGGCATTGAGTTGTTTAAGCTGTGTATTTATTTTATTAGTTCTATTACTTCGCCGACGGTCTGCTACAATACCGACGAAGTAGGGTGCTGCGAAGTGCATTAGGATATGTTAGTATTACTCGCTGCCAGTACTGCCAAAGTGACCAGTGCTATACCTTTACCACTTTAACAGTCCAACAACAACCAACACAATAACACACCAATGCACATGAGAAAAATGCATGATGTTGTTGGCTTGTCTGAAACGAGTCTTGAACTCAAGACCTCAGGGTTTGTAGTCAAACGCGCTAACTACTCAGCCAACAGCACTCTCAAATTTTTTTCAAATATTTTTTCTAATTTTTTTTAAAGTCCCCTCCCCATCCCCTTTTCCACATAATTATAATGATTCGTTATAGCCTTACGTTTAAGGTATGAGATGTGTTGCTCAGCACTATTATGTAAAACACCATGAGAAACATTTTTGTGAAACATTAATGGGTCGATTATGGATAGCAGTTTCAGTTGCCAGCCGGCAACTGAAAATTTGTGGTTGCCAGAAAAGCACTAAATAGCAACTGAAATTAACAGCTCTCAGTTGCCATCCGTAATATCGCTTTAAGCAACTGGCAACCCAACTGAGGTTCGGTTCCCTTCAATAGTCGACCCAACAACAACAACATTTTGTTGTGCTTTATTATTTGACTTACATACTGTGTATTCGCCGTCATCAACCATTTTCAATAGAAAGAAAAGAGACGGAACAAAATATTCCATCTCTATTGCACTACCACAAAATACATTGATAAGGCAGAACATGGACATCGCACGTATTCACCACAACAAAGAAGTTGATGAATTTTTCACAGTTGCTCTGCCGGCGTCATGTTCATGTCATGTTCAAGTCGATGGTTCGTGAAGACGTAGGGTTAAAGTTGGCCACTGGCACAGAATTAAAGCAAAATTGCACTAGACTTGTAAAAGACTTTGTGAGAATGGACGATCGTTTATTTCCTTGAACAAAATTTTCCTTTTTCGTAATTAAGTATCCAAAAACTAACAATTTTAGTTTCTTTATTGACTTTTACTTGTCTTTGCAGTTTATTAAAATTTCAACAAAATAGCCATTTACTGGTTTAGCATTTGAGATGTATTGGGTGTTTTTTATTGAGGTATAGAACTTTAAGTTGGCATCACTTTTTTAACTGGCGGCCATTTTGTCAGCTGTCAAGTGATTAATATATAGTTTGGTTTGCCATTTCATCATGAACAGGTTGACAAAAGAACAACGCTTGCAAATCGTGCAAATTTATTTCGAAAATAATGGTTTAGTTCGCGAAGTTTACCGCAAGCTCCGTCCATATGGTCGACATAATCGTCCATCAGAGCAATTAATTCGGTTAACCATGGATCGTTTTCGCACTACGTTTACTCTATGTGATAATACGCATCCGCAGAGACGTCGAACAGTGCGCACCGAAGAAACAATTGCCGCTGTAGAGCAAAGTGTTGAAGAGGACCCGAATGAATCGATTCGCCACCGTGCACAGCAATTGGAGCTTTGTCCATCAAATTGAAAATTGGACCTGTAGAATTGGCTTTATTCGAGCCAGCCGCGGCGGCCACACGCCCGAAATCATATTTAAACATTAATGGCATAAAATTATCCTTCCAATAAAGCCAAATTGATGGACATTAAAACGATTTTCTTGTGTTTTATTTCAATTCGAAGTTCTATACCTCTAAAAAAAACACCCTGTATTTTATATTGCAAAACGAAAGAAAAAAATTAAATTATGGCTTGTTTGTATGCTTATGACTGGCTCATGTATGCATGAACTATTTCGTAGGATACAGATAAAACATCAATAGAACACTGGAGATGGCATATAGCCGAAACCGGTCTGGCTATCAACCAGATTTGACGTGGGATGATGGAAAATCGTTCCAAAATCATTTAAATATTCACTAAAATGAAAATTTTAAAAACTATTAAGGCAAAATTATATTTAAATTGAACCTTTAAGCAATGTGTTTGTAATGCACAATCAACGATTTCTAAATTAGCTTCCAAAAGCGAAAAATTTTCATTTTAAAAAACGTTGGCCGATCTAAAAATTTAAGAAAATTTAAGCAAAAATTGTTTAATTTACTGCTCCACCGTTACTATGTCTCTTAGCTGCAGCAAACATTATTGTCTATTCAACAACAAGTCTAAATAATAAAAATAATAAAGTTAATTTGTTAAGGAAGTATGGTTTTCATTTTGATTTATTTTGTATGAAACTAAAATTGTGTTGGGCATAGTTGAGGTTTACTCAATGTTTCTTTTAAATTATTTCTCATTCTACTATTTTTGTTTTTCTTCTTTAGTGTCAAACTAAGAAAGAACAAAATCATTTTGAAATTCTCATTAAGATTCTATAAGAGAATTGGTTACAGAGGTTTCAGTTCGGTTAGAAAAGACAAAAAAGTTTTATATACTCTTCTTATATTTCTAATTTTAGCATACTTATGTTTGGAGGGTGGTCTCACAATTGCATGGCCAATGGTATTCTGCTTTCTTGCTAAATGGTGCGAAGGCTTTTGACAAAGTTTGCATAAAATTAAATGTATGTGGACTCTTAATACGTACAATATTGTAGAGTCTTATCTATAATTGGCAGATCTGTTGATTAGCAAAGGCGCCAAGAGAAGATGATCCATTAGTAAAACGATTTATGTCTATATTAAAAAAGATCATCCCTTGAGACAAATTTTTTTAAAATCGTTCCCTCCTTGAGACATAGTGGATTCCATGGAAACTGGAAGCAGTTCTGAGATATTCGAAGCACTTCTCTAATTCATTATATTGGTTAGAGTCCAAACAAATTGATATATTTTGTCTCATTAATTTTTAATACTATTTCTCCAACTGTAGGCAATATAATTATTTTGCAATAAATCTAACATCTTATACATCTTTGGCACGTTTCTATGTTGGGGTGTAAAAAAAATATATTATTAATGAAAAAATACGTGTAACAAATACGTGCAATAAGTCGTGTATCGAATACTGGTAAGAAATACGTGTAACGAAATATATGTAATGAATACTGGGTAACCACAGTTAACAATGAAAGCAACAAGCCGGCGGCAAAGTTAAATTCCTTAAAAAATCATTATTGCCGCTTGGTATTTTCGGTGTTGCCGCTGTTTTTCGAGAAAGTTATGGGACTTTGGAAAGATTTTGGTCCTAGTTTTTGTAAATCCTGGGAACTTTCGGGATTTTTGGGGAAGATTTTTTCCTAATTTTTGAGAATCCGGGAAACTTCTGGGAATTTGGGGAAATTTTTTTCTAAGTTTTTGGGAATCCTTGGACCATGTTTGTGTCTTGGTTAATGGTTGGTGCCCTTGCTAAATTAAGGTGTCTAGGCTAAACACCAGCTGTTCCGGCTATATTCTTCAGAAGTATCGCATACGCATCGCTTAAGTATCGCCTAAGTCTCACCTAAGTATCTTCAAGGCGTTAGTTGCTTTTTGTTGATGAACTGTCTTCTTTTAAAATTACTATCTTCGTTTACCTCGTGTCATCAAGGTAAGTCTGACATAGCAACCGATCGTGGCCGGCCGAATGTTGTCGGTCGAAGGTGACCAACCGTACGTGGCCTGCCAAAGACAGAAAAGGCCGATGGCATAAGGCACAATGGTTCCAATTGGAAAAAAAGTTAATAAATCCGTATCTTTGAAGCTTGAAACCGATTATAAAACGATGTATGAAGAAATCATAGAGGAGGACCTAAGCTTCATAACTGTTAAAAAACATAGCAATCCTCTTATGTTTAAAATTTTTTAACAATAAAGTTAACGAGGATTTTTTATGAATTTTGAACTTAAAAAAAAGTGAAGAAAAAGTCTATTACGTTGAGTCGTCTAAGTCGTTACGTTACGTCTATTACGTAATTTACGTATGAATAATATGATAGCCTACAACGGTTAGGGGTAGGCTGAAGGCGACAGGAACTTCGTTACAAACCAGTGCGTTGTTTTTTATCATCCATTTTTTCTGCCTACAATATTATCGGGTGTGTTCTGTATTCCATACGGAATTAAAGTGTTCGAAATTAGCAAAGCATTGTTGTTGCAAATTATTATTTATAACAATGCTTAGGTAAAACCGCACATTTTAGTTCCGCATGGAATACCCGTATATCTTACTCTCATTTTATATACATACATTTCTTGTCTCCGCTTTAATATCTAGTTTTACGCATTTCCTTTTACGAACAAGACCAAAAAACAAATGTAAAAATAAACAACAGCAAATAAAACTATACATATAATTCAAAAGTATGTCTACAAGTTGTTTGTCATTCGTGATTTTTCTTTGTAATATTAAATATTTTTATCAAATAAATGAATAAAACGATGAGTCGTATAAATTAATTAAAGCTCTATGACTAATAATTGCAAAGCAAAAAAAATTAAAATCATGTGAAATTGAAGTGATAAGAATTCATCATTCGTTACTTGAATATTTATTCCAAAAAATCATGCGAGTGTTAAATAAAAGCAAACAAATTTCGAAAAGAACAAATTCTATTTCAATCGTAATAATTTGAGTCGTAAATAATTCAATTATATACCATTTGCTTAAAATTTGTTTGTGAAGCGAAAAAATATGTAAAAAATTGTAATTCGTGACTTTTCTATTTGTATGGATTTTTATGTGGTAAGCTCAAATAAGATTCACAACCATTTAAAATAATAAGAACTTCTTTAATACAACCGTAAACTATTTCGGGAAATATGACATTATTAATGGAACCATCCCACAAGCATATAATTTCTCTTTGGGTAGGCATCAGGATCCTCACACTTTTAGAAAATATTTTTTCACTGTTTTTTCTTTTATTAATTATAGTTACTCAAGTTACTCTGGTATCACCTTCCTATCTTAGATAGCATATTCAACAAAGTTTCTAAATACTATTTTATGCAGCAATATTCAATTGAGTCTACTTTCCTTTAATAAAGCTGGATTTACTTGATTTGTGGTTGTTAATTATTTAAGTAAACTGAAGCAAACACACAGAACGCAAGTGTATTATTTGGTTTTTTTTTGTACTCCTTGCTTTGGAAGTTTTGAGTAAATTAGCACGTGTATTGTTTAAACAAGTGGATATGGAATGTTAATCACAGAAAAAAAGGAAGAAAATATTTTAGTGTTTGTTTGACCTTTAAGTGTCTTTGAGTAGTATTCGTTAATACTTATGCTTGAGACTATTTGCTATTCTTGTTGCAGATAAATATTTAAAAAGTTTGAAATTATTTTCAAGTTTTTCCTTCGATAATTGATTGCTATTATTCAGGTACACACAGAAAAAAAAATACCAACGTAATATCTATATGTCGCAATTTTGATCGGAAATCATATTAAATATGTGAGAAATAATTTGTTGCTTAAGTGTATTGGTGGTTATCTGCTTTGTTCATAGCTACAATGCACTGTTGTGCTCAGTTATGTGACTTCTTGTTGCTCATTTTGATGTTCGTGTTTTGTAAATATAAATAGCCGACAAACTTCGCATTACCAGCGATACAGGTCAACACGATTTCTAAGGCCCAAGTTTTCTCAGTCAATTTGTGTACATATGATACTGAGCTCCATCCAATGCCTATAAATTTCTTTTTTTGAATTGACTTTGTTTCTCGAGATTTGCTATTATAAAGAAAAAAGATGATACTGCATCACTTAATTTAGTTCTTCCCTATTAATTTTTCAACAGTCTTATAGTTTCAGAGACATTCAGAAAGTTTTATCAAAAAAATTAATCTTTTCAAAAAACTTGAGAAAAGTTTATTTTTAAGAGGAAAATTTAAAATTTTAAATTTTATTCTTAATTGTGATAGCTTCATATGTTACAAATAAAATCAGCTAAAATTTATTAAAATCATTTCACAAGTTCTGAACTTATTCACATTTCAGTGGTAGCACCTATTCGCTTTGGGTATTTATCAAAACAAATTTGTATTACTTTTACCAATACTTTTGTATTTGTTTCTTTTCAGAATTTTTTAATCTTGAGATATATGGATTTTATATCACTGCTGGCCATAGAGAGAAATGAGTTTTTAATGTAGTATTAGTGCTTATGAGCATGTGTTAGTAAAAAGAAAAACAACAACGTAAGAAAACAAAAAGCTTTCATACAACTGAATCAAGGTGAATTAATTTTATCAGGTGGTGTTGATTCTAAAACAACTACAACATTACAATAACATTTGACATATCAGCCCCTATGTCAACGTATACAAATTTTGACATACAAGCATTCAATTTGCGGAAAAAAGTAGAACAGCTGTGCTTATAATATCACCTGTATAAATCCACCTTGAACTGAATGAAGTAGTTGTTTATTTTTTACTCTTTAGTGAGTACATTGCTTGTCATTCGGCTGTATACATATACGAGCCGAATTATGTTCGGAACTCTGGTGCCAGTATGAGCGACTATGTTTTATATGAATAGTTGCTACCACTCAATTGTGAATATATTCAGAATCTATGAAATGATTTTAATAAACTTGAGCCAAATTTTTTGTATATATGAAATTTTGAAATTTTGTAAATATGAAATTTTGTAAATATGAAATTTGTAAATATGAAGTTTTCACAAGGGAGAATAAAATTTAAAATTTTATGCAGATTAAAATTTTTTTGAAAAACGCATTTTTTTATAAATCTTTCTGAATATCTCCAAAAGTATAAGACTGTTAATAATGATGTAATTTAAAGGTTATTTTGTTTCCTGATCCTCCTGTGCTTTTTAATTTAGTCGAAGAGCTAGTTCTCGAGTAAAGGCAATTTATCCTCTTTTTTCTATGTAACGGAAAATCTCGAGATACAGAGTCAATTTATTTAATTATCAAGCAAGAAAATCAAAATCGGTCCAGCCGTTTGGGTTGTACGATGACTTGTACAGCAGCACAGATGCACAGACACACACTACAAACTTATAACACCGCGCTTTTTTGATTGGGGTTAAAAGGGACATTCGCTCAAATTTTTGGTGGGCGTGCGACACGCCTTAATCTCAAGTGATTGATCAGAGAGTTTTTAGTGTAGTTTTTTTTAAATAAATATTTATTGATTTGAGGTATGAGATTTGAAGAAATCCAAATTTTAGTTCTTGAATACCACTCTAATACACACACATACAAGACGTTGGAACATGATATATAAATAGTAAGTATTTCCAATAGTTTTTAAAATGAGCCATGTACCCTTTTTGCAGTACCGTTCACTCAAGTGTCTTTAGTTTAATTTTTTCGTTCCAATTCATTGATTTTTTTTTTGTATTAAGTTGCACTGGACAACAAAATTATAATTTTTTAAATAGCAAGGTTCTAACGCTTGATTCTAATAGAGGGCACCAAAACTATATATACGTGTATCGGCGTTTTAAATATTTGCATGTGCGATTCTTTTTAGAAGGAGTCAAATTTCCATGCTTTTGCACATATGTACTATTGTTCTAGTGACTCGCCATGGGAAATCTTGACAAACATTTTAAAGTAAAACACCACGAGAAAAATTTTTGTGGAACATTTTAACCCTTTAACTCTTCTTTGTATGACCCTTTTGTTCTTTTCTTAAAAAAAGAGGAAAGAACTACCCTTAACTGCAGGGGGCTAAAATATTCCACAGAAAATTTCCCAGGGGTTAAAAAAAACCGAACATATTTATTACCTTAAACGTAAGGCTTACAAGATTTCCTATGCCGAGTACTACACACAGAAAATTTTCATATTAAAATCGTCGAAAACACTGTTAATTTAACTTTTTTCGGTAGTGATTTTACAATAATCTTCAAAGAACATTCTTCCTTTTGAAATAACTATATTTCATGTTGATTTAATATTGCAGTACAGTTAAATTAAAATGAAGTTGTTACTGAATTAATACGAAGAATAGTGTTGAATCAAAGTTATTTCAAGTTGAGAGAACATGAATTTGATATTGACATAATATTGAGAATCATCTTGTATCCAAGTTATTTCAAGTTAAAACCACGTGAATTTTATATTTAATTAATACGAAGAATCTTGTTGAAGCAAAATTATTTCAAGTTGAAATATCATATAGTTAATGTAGCCCTTTTATTAATTATTTTGCTTAAGTGATGAGTACTCGCATACGCATCAAGTTGGCTGCCCCAGCCAAGATTTGAACTTGGGCCACTTGCTTGGTAGTCAATGCGCTAACCACTGCAGCCACAACAGCTTCCAAGTTTACTTTCGACATACACTAAAGAAATACCATCATAAGTAACACGAATTTCATTTTAGGTCAACATGATTTAATTGATGATTTGACAAAAAAAATTTATATTAAATTAAATTGATAGTCATGTTGACTATAAAATGCAATGTAACGTTGATAACAATGTTATTTTAACAATGAAAAATATTGAAACAAACAGATTTATGATTAGGTTAAAATTTTTCCGTTTAAAATTAATACGAAACAATGATAATTTTAAATCAGCAGCAAGAAATTTTCGTTGGTGATTAGAAGTTTTTCGGAAACTTGTCGGCTGTTTACAGTTACAGAACAAGAACATCAAAATAAATAACAACAAGTCGCACAAGTGAGCACAGCAGTGCATTGTAGCTATGGGCAAAGCAAATTAACACTAAAACACTTGAACAACAAATTATTTCTCATAAATTTAATATGAGTTCCAATCAAAATTGCGACATGTTGATTTTACATTAAAATTTTGTTCAGTGTGTGATTGTGAAGAAGTAAAAAAATTAACCCTTAAGCACATTTTAAGTTTTAAATTATTTTTTGCATTGAGGTCTATTGTAAATTTTTAGGGAAAATATTTTTGTAGACATTTCAGCCCGCTATATCGGTGCAGAAAGGAAGTTTTTTGCCACTTTATTAAGAAATAAGAGTTAGAAATAAGAGTTAGAGACTTAAAATGTATCACAAAAATTTTCCTTGTAATGTTTTACACAAAAGTACTGAACACATTTTATAACTTAAACGTAAAGCATAAAATATTTCCTATGACGAGTTACTATAAATATGTGCAAAAACGGAGAAAATTTAACTTCTTCTAAAATGAATCCTAGATACAAACTTTCAAAACGGCGATACAAGTTTATATTTTTTTAGTGTCCTCTGTCACAATCAGTCATTACAGCCATATAATTTTTTTGTGTTGTACAGTGTTATTAGTGCTTTAAAAAGGAAGTTTGCATTTTGATAATCATGTTCTTTGTAGTAAAGTTTATGCAGGATTGCTTCTTCGCAAACTTAATATTTACTAGGACATTTTTCCAAGAAATTAAATCTAATGCAGACTTAGCTTAGAGAATCTTTAAGAGAAGTGTAAAATTTTAAGAACTCCATTATAGAAAGAAGCATTAGATAAAATACTTAAATAAATAAAAATGGTAATGGCAACATACACAACAAATAGAATTTACTATATAAAAAAAGTTTTATTAAAGCGTTCCATGTAAAATTCAGCCTATATTTCTATTAGGTTTTTTTTATAACTTTTAAGCCTTATGTTATGCTCTACATATCATGTTTTTAGGCATACAAACATACAATTTACTTCAGTGTCTCGGATTTAATGTGCTAAAGTATATTTTTGTTACGGTTATAAAAATAGTTTGTTGAATTTTGCTGTTCCTCCTTTATATGTCAAACATCTTACGGCACTTTCGTAATATGAGTAAAATTCAACTCACAGTCTAAAATTGATTTTCCAAACAAATTACCTAATTTTAAGCATATTTTGTAGTATGTTTTTAGGCTGTCTTTTATTAAACATACATTTTTCCTGTACGTTTTATTGAGTTGAAAATTTTTATGCTTTAAGGATGCTTTCAGGATTAGGTATTATCATAGACTAATAATACTTATAATGGCAAAATATTTATAGTATATGCAATTTATTAAGGCTTAAAATTTTTTACATAATGCACATAATAATAAAAAATTTATAGACTAGACATTAACACACTCGTATATCAAATAAATTAGGAGTTAATGATCTGACTTGGCAATTTAATATGCGAAAAGGCGTGTTATTTCAACTTGTTTTATGGAACCAATTTTTAGCATTTTTTATGTTGCAGTCAAAATAATAAATATATATTCACAAAGATGTAATAAATGTTGTATTGTTGTTATGCACTTAAGTTTAATAAAAGCAATTGCAATTGGTGTTGTTTATGGGGAATAAAAAAATTATATTAAAAAAAAAGTCAACAAAAAAATTTACCAAAACTGAATGAATGAATATTGGCGAAAAACTCATTTCAAAATAGGAAATTTTACGGAAAAGCGAAAAATCACTATTAAACATAGACACAAAAAATTTAAATTAAACGAAAAACTAACATTCCAAAAGTGTTCTATTGTTTCTTTCTAAGCATTTTTATATAGCATTGAGTTTATAAAATTATCGCTATATTGAAAAATAGTGCAGTAGCATTTCGTCGGTAATGTAGCAGAACCGTCGACGAAGTCAAATAACTAATAAAATGGCTATACAGCTTAAACAACTCATTGCCACTACTTTACACCAGAGGGGCTTGCAACACTGCTCTACGAAAAACGCGCAATTGCAGAGTTGTAAATGAATTAAGCTTTCTATCTCTCTACAACTTCACCACCTGTGCTCTCTACACTATCCCTTTCCCAAAGAAGGGACGGGTACCCCCGTAGTGTAGTGTATAGTGTGCCAGACTATTAGCCTTGGGTCGCAAGTTCGATTCCTGCCAAGACCCTGAGTGTTTATGCAGAAAAGCCGGAAAATGCTTAAGCAGTATGTGTGTTCGTTTTTTTAACACATTAATTAATTAACTGGTAGGCATTAATTGCCTGATTGTGTTACTTCTCTTAAAAAAAAGAAAAAGTATTTGAAGCATATGATCTTTTACTACTACTGACTTGGAAATTCATTCCTTTAGCTGCTAATTTCAATGTTAAGGAGCAATAGCTCAGAAGGTAAAATTTCAGCTTAACATATTAATAAAAACGCATTAGATACTCATATTTTATTTTGTCATAAAATTTGGTTAAATAGCTGATGTTTCATTAATACTACGAGTAGTATCCACGATCAAACGTGGTAAAAGTGAACAAAGGACGAATATGATGACAGTGTAGTGGCTGTCGAAATTAGTACTACTAATCCATTCTGCCAGTCTGATTAGATATTCTAATATTCCACTCTTAAAAATAATTTGAATTTACATTAATTCAATTATTAAAATTAAGCCGAATGAAATGTTTAGGTAATACAAATATAGTTATTTTAAAAGTAAATGTTTTATATATTTGTATATTTTTGTAGAAAATTAAATTTAATTGTTGGCATAAAGTACGTGCTACGGCTGAACAACTGACTCATTGTCTATTCATTAACAACAGAAAAATTATTGTTGTTAATTAAACAACAGAAAATATTCAGCCGTGTCACAGATTCCGTTCGGATTGCTTTTGATTACGTAGTTGCCATTCCGAAAAAAGTGGATTTTTAGTGCTTTAGACTCCGTTTATTTTGTATTTCGTTTTTGCAATGATAAAGTTTTTATATCTTGAGGCGTTAGTTTATTCTTGTTTTAAGATGCAAAGCTCACATTGAGCTTTTTATTAACATGGAAAGCTCATGACCAAATATTTATTTGGCGCTCCTAAAACTATGCACGTTTTTTAGTATTTACTGCAAATTAAGTCAGTACAAAAGTGTTTTTCAATTCCACTATGAAATTTAAAAGTGGTTTGATTACGAAGAATATTTTTGTCTTTCGTTTTCTGAAGTAACAACTTACGGAATTAAAACCACTTCCGATCGGAATGGTATTCTGCGACATGGATGATTGCTAAATATGTTACAGACAGCCGTGTCACAGATTCCGTTCGGATTGGTTTTTTTGGTGCTTTAGATACGGTTTATTTTGTATTTCGTTTTTGCAATGATAAAGTTTTTATACCTTGAGGCGTTTGTTTACTCTTGTCTTTAGAAGCAAAGCTCACATTAAGCTTTTCATTAATATGGAAAGCTCATGATCAAATATTTATTTGACGCTCCTAAAAGTATGCACGCTTTTCAATATTTACTGCAAATTAAGTCAGTAGAAAAGTGTTTTTCAATTCCACTATGAAATTTAAAATTGGTTTGATTACGAAGAAAATTTTTGTTTTGCGTTTTCTGAAGAAGCAATTTACGGAATTGAAATCACTTCCGATCGGAATGGTATTCTGTGACATGGCTGAGAGTAGCAAAATCGGCAATTTGCTTGTTAAATTGTTTAACAATGACAACTATTGCTAATATTTAATATAGAGTCGCACTACTGGTGCGACTTACGGATACCTGCCAGACTGTGGTTATCTTGCTTAAAATGATAAAAATGGTCAGCAAAAAGATTTCAAGCCTTTCACGCAGACCTTTAGTTAAATTTTCATTGGCTGTTTGTCTATTTGTGCATTGAAGCTATCTTGTATTAATTGCTGCAATAAAAATTTATTATTAACTGAAGACTGAAATGGAAAAAGCTTAAAATAGTTGAACATGCTAAGAAGATACAGTTAGTGAAGTTCCGAACATTTAGACAAAGTTCAATAAGGTGCGACTCGCCACAAGATGGCGACAGTGTGTTAATTGAGCTTTCTAATATTAGTAGGATTTTCGCTACAGTGTTGTTGCCACTGTCAGTGGTAGTGTGGGTAAAGGACTCTGATGAGTAGACTTGGTGGTCACGAAACAGCTGTCAGTTCAACCTTCCGTACAGCCAAATTTTTCTTTGAATGTTCAATATTTACATGCTTTAGAATTTCTTTCCTAAATAAAAAATAGTTTGATCGAAAGATTAAATTAAAAATGAACTTAGGCCAAACTAATTTAATAGCTTTGGATAAAAACCATACAGTTCGACCAACAATTCATAACTCAATTATTAATTTATTATTAAGCAATTTATTTTCTACTTTTCGCAACATACTCCTCGTAATTTGTTAATAAATCAGACACCAATAAAACATGTTCATGTTTTTATTGCAGTTATAAAATTTTTAACTTTTTCCTGCGTACTTTTATATTAAATTTTTTATTCATCAACATATTATGAATGCAATCATCCAATTAATGGATAAAGAGAATAATCCACACTTCATTTGAAATGTTTACGTATAAGTTGAGCCAGCAAAAGGCACTTATAGTCTTCAGAGTACAAATTAAAATACTCGTAGCTATTTGCGTGCATACATATGGACACAATTTTTTAATTAAATGATACACATCGTTATGTGAAATGCAAGTGGAAGCCACACCATATTCAACATTTTACAGTAGAGACAAAAAATTGTATACGTATAATGGTAATTACATGCACAGCCCCATTAAAGAGTACCTAGACGTCGAACACGAATAAATCGCAGGCACAAATCATATTTAAGTTTTTTTTAATAGTTTTTGTTATAAAATTGGACAACCCGTTTCAACTTATGATAAAATTAGTAGAGCATCATTCTCTTCAAAAATCCCAAATAAAAAAACATAATCTGTACAATTTTAAATCTCGACTTCTTTTACAGTTAGGGAACCATAACACATCAAAAAAATATAATGTTACTCCTTGGCACTTTTCTTGTTACCTAGTGTAATAATATCATTAAACAGCTTTCAGTAATTTTATCTGAAGAAACCAATAAAATAAGTTCTGTATTATTATTGGCATTCTTATGGTGTGTGCCAAACGGTAGCAAAGTACTATTGTAAGTAAATTTTTGACACTTCTGAGGTGAATAAAATTTCACTAGCCCTGGTGGCTAGTAGGCTTTTTGACACAATAGATAAATTTTTGACAAGCAGAAATCGAAGCAGACTTCGATTTTTGCGGCTCTTAAATGTAGTTAGGCTGTGAAAAATTCATTGTTTATTTTAATTTTCGAAAAATTTTACATCATTTTGTTTTATATGTATAAAAATAATCTTTTAAAAATGTTTTGGTATCAGACGGCTTGTATTCAAGTTTTTGGCTTCGCCGCCGTAAAATTTTATAATTGTCAAAAAGGATATAATTTCACTCAGCAGAAAAGTGAATTTTTTTCAGACGTCAAAATTTTATATTGTCAAAAAAGATATCACTTGGCACAGCAGAAACATGAAATTTTTTCCCCACAGACAAATATTTTTTTACCATAGTACTTTTCTACCGTTTGACACACACACACACACACCCTTAATGAATAAATAAACAGTAGCGTGGATATGATATTTTTGTTTTCGAGCAATTAAAAAAAACTTGCGAAAATAAAAAAACATAAAAATAAATCAAAAACTCTTAAATTTAATTTATTTAACTTTATTTTGTAAAAAATAAATAAATAAATAAAATATCTCGTTATTAGATCGCCTTTTTTTATTCATTATATGTGATGATCCTGATGAAAAGGGAGTGACCTTATCTTCCCAGCAAAAAAATTTCAGTAGAGCCAAAAATAACTAATTGTGTAAATATTTTTGATTTTGAGATTATGGTTGCTATCACTGATCAGACATGTTCCCTCCACTTTACAAATGGAGTGATCCATATATTCACCACTAAAGTAACTTAAAAATAGATTTTTCAGAACCTCTTGCGGGATATCTTCCATAATATTGCTAAACTTTAAAGCTCATTTACTCAAAACTATATTTTTATATTTGACTAATTCCATTTAGCCGGATGTGACCATTTTACGCACATTTTTTGTTATAAATCAAGAATATCAAGTTTTTTACTTAAAAAAACGTTGCGGCTCGCAAAGTCGTTGAATAACGGGTAGACACTGATAGAACACGATTTCTACTCAGAATGGTCGTCAGAAAGCTGCGACGGGTGTGACCTTACAAATCTTAGTTTTAAGGAATTATGACTTTCAGCATAAATTCTGTAACATTTTGACTATAAGGTACACAATAATTTTGCTATAGATATCTGTTCAAAGTGCTTTTAATTGTATTATGTATTTGCTGTTTCATAAAAAATTATTTTTCTTACAAAAAAAACTATTTTAAAATGTGACGGGTGTCACCGACGGGTGTGACCTAGTACGAAAATTTAAAAAATACGAAGAAATAAAACCTTTTATTAAATTAATTAATATAAATAATATAAAGATAAACTCATAAGAAAATAATAAGACATTAAATGATTTGCTATCCATTCTATTATAGACAGCAGAATACTCTAGCTGAATACTTTTTAAAATTCAATAAAAAGCAAAAAAAGTATATTCTTTTCAGAGATAACAATTTTTATTAATAATGAGAAAGGGAACAAAAGAAAATCTGAAATAAATATTAAACATACAAAGAGGGAGAGCAAAATGTTTCATTTAAAAGTGCCTCAAATTGATTAAAAAATATTAAATAGTGTATTTTTTTAATTTTTTCTATAATTGTCATTCTCTTAAAAATATCAATTGAGAGACTTTTATTTAAAATGAGAAAATTATTTTTTCCTTGCATAGGGCCGTTTTAAGTGGAATCACTCATTTATAATATTCAAAAATTCCCTAGTAAAAAAATTGCTTCAAGCAAAGCAGGTTGTTACTATGAGAGAATAACAGTAGTGCTTACAAACCTGCTGATATCGCTGCTGATTTTTGTGTGGCGAGTTCCCGGTTTGGAGTAATACATTTTTGATACAAAATGCGTTTTTTAAAGCGCTGAAAATCATCACCATTTTCAGCACTAAAACTTTATATATATATATGGAACTTTCTCGCTTAAAAACCTGCATTGTATCAGCAGTGAAAAATCTGTTTTTTGTATAGTTTCTTTCATGTACATTCACTGCTCTGCAATAATCTATATTATGCGCTTTATTGCCTTAGTGCTTCAAAAATCATGAACATCTTTTACTGGGTCATATCATTCATATCATTCATTCATATTTTTGAAATGTATCTAACTCAATTTCGGCCTCCGGAAGATGAGGTCCCTTTTCATCAGGCTCATCACATATTATGAAGCTTTTGAGATACTTTTCCTTTTTCTAGTTTTAGTGCTTTAAGTGTCCTGTGTTTTATTTAATATTCTATTTATATTATTAAACATGCTGCTGTAAACTATTGGGGCGTAAATGTTCTTTTTTCAGAAATATCGAAGGTCATTGTGTGTGTATGTGTGTTGGTACATAATAATCATACATATTTTTTTTCACACGTTTACTATTCAAACAAATCCATTAAAGGAAGTATGTTATGTGCCCAGTAGATCTGATATAGAAATATTTACACTTCGGATATATCTAGTGCCTGTGGCATTATTGAATTTTTTCATTAAAAGCATTAAGAAGAGTATACAGTACTGAATTTAGTGTTTCCATTTTTATCTCTTAGGTGCTTTTTTTATCTGTAGCTTACAAACAGCTCACAGAACGGTAAGGCTGTTCATTATGAATATTAGTGCAATATAAAACATATTGTTATTAATAAAGTTTTTTAGTTCATTAACTTGATGCTTGTTTCTTTTCAGTTTCTAGTTTCATATTTTTTATGCAAAAGGATAATGGTTATGATGCTGTGAAGCTAGTGTTAACAATAATTTTCTTTGACATACATTTTTCTTCTGATGTTTACCTCTGTTTATATATTCTACTCCTGACATAGAAGTTTATTAAATGTGACATGTGTATATTTTTAGATAACTAATATTATGACTATGAGCATGTTCATGTTTATTACAAAAATTTATAAAAGAAAGTTATAGGAATTTATTTATCTAATTTTATTTATACAGAAAGTTTTTAATTTATTTTTTTTTATTTTAGTAAATGATATGTAGATAATAAAGAATTTCACAGGGTGATGTGTACCAGCTGTCCAATCGGTTATATGTGCTATTTTTTTATTATTATTTTTTTTAATTTTTTTTTGTAGTCTACATGATTTAATAATTGTGTTTATTTGTTTAAATTTGAGTTAAAATTAGTGTTGTGTTCTTTCTTCCGACGTGGTTTATTTGATTTTGAAATGATTTTCCGTTATTCCACGTAAAATTTGGATCATAAGTCCCCGCCTATACCTGCAATTTCTGTTTCTGAAATTTTTGAGCGGAAAGAAAACTATTGAGAGTACACACCAGTAATGCAATAGTTGGTACGATTGTACTTTTTTAGCACTATCTAAAAGTCAATAGTACAATAGCACCCCAATGACTAATTTAGCACTAATTCAAAAATTTTCAAATGCTGCGAAGTCTTAAAAGCTAAAGTTGATTTTAATAATGAAATATTTTTATGGGTTAACAAGTTTGCCCTTGAAAATATTGTATCAGGAAGAACTTCTAGCATGGTACCATTCATATTAAAAATGTTTCCTAATATTGGATGTTGAAATTATTAAGTTGAGTATTTGAGCGTGACGGGGTTTGTTTGAATTTGGAACGATTTTCTGTCCACCCACGTCAACTGGTTTCGGCTATGTGCCATCTTCAGTGTTCTCTTGAATATTCAAAAAGAAGCAAAATCATTCCGATTTACTAAGTCTTTAAAAAACGACAGCATATATACCTTTTGGTAGAAGGTATAAATGCAAAATGAACTAAATAAACTGATGTTTACTGATATTTCAAGAATTTCTAGAGGAATATTATCCATTCCACATTCGTCTGCAAATATGGAAAGGATATTGCAAACCAAAGAGCGTTACACTGTTTGTTTCGACTGCCTCCAATCTAATCCAAACAAAGGATTTGCTGAAGTCATCTAATTCGTATTGCTACAATTTAAAAATGACTAAGGCCTAAAATCACAGTCATTAGTTAGCTAGTGACAACAGTTTAGCCAATGATATTTCATTCACACTTCTTTGTTTACCATTAGTTAAACCGTCAAATGCCATTGGTTAACAATTAGTTAGATGCTTTGGAACATGGTGCAATAAGTATACAGGTGGAAACATAACGTCAGCTGATTATATTTTGTTCTGGTAGTTTTGTACATAAGCAACGTCTAGCACGTGTATTTTTTTGACAAGCATTAACTAGTTTTTTGTTGTATCTGTTGGACCTGCATACTTATTACACCATGTTTTGGAAATTATTACATGCATACAGCATACTTTTAGGAGCGACAAAATATATTTGCTCCATTTGCTTTGTGTGCTTAAAAATTTTTTAATTGCCGCCTTGAGATGTGAAATATTCTTTATTTCTTTATTTTTGCTTGTTTATTTATAGTTGATAGGGTTACCAGTCTTTACCCATATTAAAAATTTTAGTTAAACAGTACACTGTAAATATGAAGTTTTAGTTAAACAATAGTTATCATTTTAGTTTACTAATAATTGACTAATGACTGTAAATTTGGGCCTAAGAGTTTGTTAGCAAGAAGTATATCCTAAAGAATCCTTTGATATTTAGATCTCAACAGCTTATAGTATTTTGTGTACCTTTTGAAATTAAATTAATTGTTAAGTTTATCTACAAAAAAAGGGACCTTACCTTCCCAGCCAGAGTTTTCATTCGAAGAAAAAAAAAGCTGTTGGAGTATATTTTGTCGATTTTGAGATTATGATTGGTATCACTGCATAGACACGACCCCCTTCAGAAGTGGAATTATCCCTTTATCGACCCTGAAATTACTTAAAATTATATTTTTCCCCCCTTTACATTTATAGAGAAGGGGTCCTCATATGAAAAGCATTGGGGAAGTTAGGGTGTATTTTCCGAAATCCTATTTTATGCTTTAGTTCAGTTTTTCACTTGTAGAAAAAAACCGCACTATTTTCCAAATTTTATCTAGTTTTAGGAAATTTAGCTAATTCAATTTCGACTCCTTTTCATCAGGATCGTCACACATAAGTATTTAGTGCAAATGCACTTCAATGTGTCTTTTATATTAATTGTTTTTACACAAATCTGCATGTAACTTTCACTAAAAATATTTTAAAATAATAGAAAAATAATTTTGTTCAATCGGACTGAAAATAGTACACTTGTTTTTGAAAATTAGTACAATTTGTAAAATCTCATTTTGCATCGCCTGGTACACACAGTTGCATGTACTCAGATATTCTTTTTTGATCTCTATTTCGTAATGTTAAACAACAACAAATTATATCGCTCGTCGTCGCGACGTTGTTGCGTAAAAAGGGCCAATCTGCTGTGTAAAATGGTATGAGATTGGCCCTTTTTACGCAACAGCGTCGATGTAACAATATTCAACAGGAAAAATTCTAAAGAGTACCACTCTATTTTATTGATGTTTTATGGTCCCTAACTACAAAAACATTCGAAACTTCTATGGATAAATTTTTTTTAAATTTTTTTTTTCTAAAATTTGGGATTTGTGAAGAGTCTGCTCAACCGATTTTATCGTAACTTGGGAAGGCGTTGTCCAATTTTATTACAAAATCCACGAAAAAACTTTAATCTAAAATTCTCTTTAGCCGTTTAAATATTATTTTTTTATATACTACCCCGTTTCGGAATTATTTAGACCACAATGATAAAAAATAATAATTTTTTCATGCAAAAGTGAAAATTTTTTATTTTTTACAAATATGTAAATAAAATATCGAAATAGTAAAAACTTACTATTTCTGTAAGCCAATCACATAGCCACATATTCCCCGAATAAAAGAAGCTTTATTTTATGAAAATCGATAGATTAATTTTGATTTTATTCACAATAAAGTGAAATTGCCTTATTTTTTTGCAATAATTCAAGTTTTGAAGAGGCGGCTCTGCTCCAGCGATTTTATCATAATTTGGGAAGGGGTTTCCAGTTTTATTAAAAGCAAAAACAGTTGAAAGCTTGGAACAAATTACCTTTAACCCTCTGTGACTGGCGTGACTTAATTATCACAATTTCACTGACGTGGTAGTACAGTAGACACTATTTCTACTGCTTATATTTTCCAAGCGCCGTTTGTAAACCCACTGAAAATATTTTTGATTTTAGTTTAATGTAGTAGAGTGTTCTTTATTGTAATTTTTTGTTGAAAATAAAACGACAAGTCTTATTAAAAACAAAATTATTGGCATGGCATAAATTAGCCTTAAAAACTTACATCCATACAAAAACAAAAAAAACTTCATATATATATTTTTTTTTTTTTGGTAAAAAGTTTAACATTAATTTTAGGTTATACCCAATATAGAGAAAAACAGATAATATCAATGGTTTAATACAAAGTTATAACGTATTTTGTCAGGTCTAACTCAATACTGACGTGGTAGACTTGTAGACACTTGTATGCTCACATCAACGCGTGCGGTCGTTTCAATTGCTTTCTTCGCACTAACGTACACATGAGTACGTAATAAGGAGGTACTGAAGACATCAGAATCGATATTTGTATAATTATGGCATAAAACAATGTTTTCTGTTTACTGGTGTCTACTTGACTACGACGTCAGTCGCAGAGGGTTAAGCTGTTTAAATATTATTTTTAAGTATATGACACAATAGTTTCGGAAATATTCAGACCGCAATGTCGAAAAATATATTTGAAGTTGTGTATATTTAGTCGAACTATATGGGTTTAATCCAAAGAAATTTATTATTCAGGCTTTCAGTTCGACCCTTACAAAAGTCAAGAAATTGGTCTTTGTACTTTTCAATTGCCACATGCTTTGAAAAATTATTTCTCAATAAAAAATGATTTAATTGTAAAAATTAAATTGAACGAACTAAGGCCTGAATAAAAAAAATTTCTTTGGAAAAATATATTTCTTTATACAACATTAAACATATTTTATTTAAATATTTGTACGTAGTAATTATTCGAACTGAAATAGGTTTAAGTCGGAAGTTTTTATTTATTTTTTTTTAATAAAGAGATGTAACACAATCAGCCATTTAATGCCTACTAGTTAATTAATTAATGCGTTACCTTCTTTGGGAAAGCGATAGTGTAGAGAGAACAGGTGGTGAAGTGGGAGAGAGATAGAAAGCTTAATTCATTTACAACTCCTCTATTGCCCGATTTTGTAGAACAGTGAACGCCCTCTGGTGTCAAGTAGAGGCATTGAGTTGTTTTAAGCTGTGTATTAATTATGTTAGTTATTTTACTTCGCCAAAGGTTCCGCTACAATACCGACGAAGGAGGGTGCTGTAAAATGCATTAGAGTATGTTAGTATTAGTCGCTGCAGGTACTTACTGCTAAAGTAATCAGTGCTATGCCTTCATCACTTTAATAGTCCAACAACAACCAAGACAATAACATACCAATGCACATGAGAAAAATGCATGATGTTGTTGGCTGGCCTGAAACTAGTCTTGAACTCAAGACCTCAGGGTTTGTAGTCAAACGCGCTAACTACTCAGCCAACCGCTTAAGCACAGAATATGCAACAGAATACTCACTTTTGGCAGGTAAAAAAGGCTGTTATCATGTGTTATGCAGTTTTACATGCAAAATGTTCTTACTAAGATAATATGAAAGAGATAGTCAAATTAGAAACCACATTAGAAAATATGATTTGCTTTCCCTTTCATACAATCTTCGTAATGTTGTTGTTAAGTGACGGGTCTAGTTAATAGTCTATGAGCTTAAGTTCAATAATTGAATTAATTCAAATTATTTTTAAGAGTATAAAGGAGTATAAAAAATCGAAAATGGCAAAACCCCACCATATTTATGATTTATTCAAAAAGTCACATATACTACGAATAAAATAAGGTTTATTTTCTGAAATCATCTGATTTTTGCAAAAATTGCGACTACTTACACTGTAAAACAAAATAATTTTTTTTAAATAACATGGTTCTAATGGCTAGTTCTGGTAGAGGCCACCAAAAATATATATACGTGTATCGATGCTTTGAAAGTTTACATCTGAGATTCATTTTAGGGGGAGTTAAATGTACTCCCTTTTTGCACATTGTTGTAGTGACAGTGCATAGAATATCTTATTTGGCTTTACTGTTAAGGCATAAAGTAACCTAATTTGAATTTTCATAAAAATAATTTTTTTGTATATATTGGAAATAAATCAGCCATTTCTAAACGAATAGTCCAATCAGTACAAAATTTTCCATGTTTATAGCAGAGGTGCATTACTACTTAATTTAATGCAAGAAGACAAGCTTTCCATATTGCTTAAACTAGTTTTAGACTATCCCACAAGCGGTTGAAATTATACCTAAAAACTCGTACTGATCTGAGGACCAACAGATAAAAATTCAGGGCTGATTCTTGTCCAGGTTTCTAAGTTTAAGTTTTTTTCACTCAAATTTATTACATTCTTGACATTTTCTTAAAAAAAACAAACAAACAAAAAAACTAATTACACGTGCTTTAATTCTAACTTTTTCTTTTGTTGCAAAAATTGTTTATTTTGTATAACAAAAGGGACAAAAGATCAGCAAACAGCAACACATTGTGAAATATTTACGTGCATTCTTTTACTTGCAATCAGAATGTGAAAAGAAAATCCCACAAGTATACGAACGAACATTCCAAACAAAACATAATCAAAGAACAAACTGGGAGACACAGAAATAGTGACTACTTCATACTTTATTCAATCACAACACGTAACAGCTTTTAAACATTTCGAAACACCAAACAATCTGGAAATAAAAATGAGCAAGAAAAAAGTCCTTGAATGAAGTACAAGAAAAGCAAAGATTTTTTTCTTTTTTTTTGCCTTCTAAAGTTCAGTCGAGTGCAGGGAACAAACAGTTGGCTTAAAGAGTTAACAGCAAATGTGTTTAACACACAATTACACCTTAAGTTAGTAAACTGTACAAAGAATTTTTTTATATACACAAATATCGATTTAAAAAATTTATGTTTAACAAATATTTTATGTTAAAAGTCTCATGTTGACAAAAAAAATATTTCCATAGAAAATTTAGTAAACTAAAGATTTCTATACAAAAAAAATTATATGTAAAAAAATTTATTTTGTCCAAAAAATAAATGTTTTCTAAGCTCTTTTGGGGCCACTGAACTCGAATATTGTTGTTAAAAAGCATTGTCGAGATATTCGCGAAAAACTTGTTTTTTCGCATTTTTTTTTAGATATTTGCAAAAATCTAGAAAACTGTTCACCTAACTGATACGAATTTTTCCACTATTGCATAGACCTGTTTTTCTTCTTTCAGGCAATATGTTAACTGTGCTAATCGAATAAAAATTCATTGAGTTACAGGCCTTACGATTTCAAAGAATATAAATTGAATAGAACTACTCCTCTGTTTTGTCCATGTGAGATTTTTTATCAATGATCGAAATATCCGTTTAGAAATGGCTGATTTATTTTCAAAAATATTTTGATTCTGCACAAAAAAAATATATGAAAATTCAAATTCGGATGTTTCCTTTTGATCAGATTACTACAGTATATGTATTGGCTGAAAGATGAAAAACACATCTATGCAGTAATGCAAAATAGTATTAATTCAAATGAACAGTTTTCAGGATTTTTGGAAATATCTAAAAAAAAAACTGCAAAAACCACCGTCTTCACGAATATCTCGAAAATCCTTCTTAAGACAAATAAATGAATGTCATATTTGTGCTCAACAGCCCAAAATTAACTTAAGAAATATTTTTTTTTGTTAATTTTTTGTAAACTAGTGTCATTTTTGTTTTTAGTAAAGACTCTTAAGACTCTTTACAGATCGCTCTAATATCTCAGGAGCTCGCTTAGTCCCCAACAAGGGCCTAGCTGTGCCAATGATCAATTTGGCAGAGTCACTCTTGTAAGTTTTTTTTTTATATTTCTTTTAGTGATTTTGATATTCACTATTTTCTTTGCACTGTTCAATTAAGCTTTTTGTTTCCCTCTATCGTTGTCTTATCCAATGACAACGTCCTGTAAAAGTGCCAGTTTCCTCTCATGTAAAATTCCAGAACTCGAATCGGTTGAAAATCCTTGTAACAGGTTCTCTTCCCTCTAACGTAATTACAACTTAAATGCTAGTATATTTTTCTATATACTAATAAGCAAAGTTTTTACTGCGATATACATATATGTGGGTGATTCTCATTTCAAATGCTTTTTTCGTGTCCGTTGAAAGTATAATAAAATATTTCATAAAATAAACGCTTAAATTTTAAAATGAAAACTGTTTTACGGCCCTTTTCACAATGTACGATTAAATGTTAACATTCACTTTAACGGCAAGTTCGGCATAGAAAACTTGCCGTTAGTTAAAGACCACATGAACTCTTAATCGTACATTGTGAAAGGGACCATTAGCATGATTTAATAGATTATAAATATATGTACATAAGTTTTTTTTTGTGTAAGCCTATCGATTATGTGTTAAAAACGAAGAAAGAAAATGGCGCGTCCGTAATGCATAATGTCAATTTTCCACATTAAAAAACTATGAATTTTTCCAAAAGTAAGATTAAATTTATAAGGGTTTTAGAATATTTGCATTTGCTTCTCTAATTTCACTCATCAAATTTTTGAAAAATATTAGAAATTATTTATAATTTTTTTTTAATTGTTGTTGTCCGCAGTCTTGTTCAGTGTAATTATTAAAATTCCTTTAACAACATTCACTACAATAACAGCGTAGTTTTGTAATTCTAAATATTTAAAAGTTTTTGAACTTTGTTAAATAGTATTATATTGCAAAACGTTTCAATAATCAATCATGGTTTGTATCAAAAAAAAATATATTGATTGTTATCCATATTTTTTTAATTTAATTAACCCTTGGACATACACATAGGTCTGGCCACACTTTCTTTAGTTTTTTTTGGCTAATTTAAACGCGTTTGCAGTATCGCTAGGGACTTAATTTTTCAGGTACCCTCTTGAAATTTTCTTGGCTTTGTAATAGTGAAGAAACAGGACGAAAAAAAGTAAACAAAAAAGGAGTTACAACGATATTTTAACATATATATCACTTTAGTTAGACATGAGGTCTGGCCGGACTCTCATATATTTTGTGTGAAAAATTTTATAGTCTTCATATTTAATTCTACTGATTTTAATTTTTTTATGAAAACTGCACGGAAAGTTTTCGCCAATTCGCAAAAAAAAAAAGTTTTCAGTAACAAAATATACTTTTTATCGCCAAATAACAGCTAAGTTGTCTTCACTTTTTTACCGCTATATTTTTTCGTTCAAACAGTCTTTGTGTATTCTTTTTTAGTTAGTTTATTGCAAACTTTGAAAGTGTTTACGCGAGTCTTTTCTAAAAATAAAATAACTTTTATTAGTTTCGATCAAAATGAATGAAGAGTTGGAATTTATTTTCAATACACGATATTCCAGTGATTATGATACAGATTTTTACACCAGAGTGGTCGAGGCATTGGCCAATGACTTAGAGCGTGAAAGAGTTGTTGAAGAAACAGAACATGAAGAAGTGGATCCATTTGCGATTAAGATTATTTGCCAAACGAAAATGATGCATCGGATATCGAAAATGATTTAGTCATCGAACCAAATATAGAACAGAAGCAATTTTGTTTTATAGTAAAAATAAAACTGGTGTCGATTGCATGAATCAAATGGTTTCGCATTTCACAACAAAACGATCAACCAAAAGGTTGACTTTCGCATTATTCTGCAATATGTTGGATGTTATGGCGCTAACTGCATACTGTATTTCGATGACATCAAACGAAATGACGCAAGGCGAAATTTTTTGAGTACGCTATCTAAGTCTTTAGTTCTTCCAAATATTGAAAATCGAATGAATAATATTCATATTATAAAGCAATTCAGTACTCGTTCGGCAATCGAATCTTTTCTAGAAAAGCCAATAAACGTAAGTTGAATAAAATAAGCGAATTTGTGTCATTTTTACCTTATTTAGCATCACTCTTGTGAATTTTTATTTTCGTTAAGATATCCAAAGTAATAGCTGCCACTAGCGGAGCTGATACTCTGGAGAAAAAGGAATATTGTAAAGAATGTGCAATGGGAAGTGAAAAAATTCGCAGAAAGACTCGATTTTTTTGTTCAAAATGCTCAAATGCAGTATGTCAGCAACATTCTAAAGTAGAATATATATGTTTTAGTTGCTTAGATTCAGAAAATGATACATTTTTATTTCATAAGTACTTATTCTGTTTTCTTATGAATTAAAAACCATTCAAAAGTGAAATAAAAAATGAATTAAATAAAAAAATTTTTATAGCTTCTAAACTTAAGATGTTTTAAGCTATTTTTATAATTATTTGTATACAAAATTGATATTTATGTACCTAATTATATTGATATTAATATGGGTTTTGGCCGGGCCTCATGTGTTACTAATATGAAAAATTAATCATGCGTATCACGGATTTTTAGTGAATAATTAAGGAGTTTATGTTAAAATACATTGAAGACTATACATATGAATTGTGTTGAATTTAATATATAGTGTATGCTCTAAAAACAAATATTGAATTCGCATAAAAATGTATTGAGCGTTACGTAAAAGTTTTTTTAATATATAATTTACCTATAAATTTTACGACGTTAAAAAGAGTTAACAGCAGCTGAAGGGTAGAAATAATAAAGGGTCCGCCAGATAACATTTTTTTTTGAAAATGCTATAAAAAAACTACTGAATATTTTCTCAAATTTCTTTTTTGATTTGAAAGTACAATCCTTCTGGTTAATAATGAAAAATAATTTCATTCAAATGGCTGCCTCGGCTGGCCATGCAGTAGCCTATACGATCGGTCCAAATTTTAAGCACATTATCGATTGTGTGTATTGTCTGTATTTCACCAATGGATTCACGAATATTGTCCTTTAAAGCGTCAATTGTCTCTGGCTTGTCGGCGTAACACTTATCTTTGGCGGCACCCCACAAATAATAGTCCAACGGTGTCAAATCGCAGCTCCGAGGTGGCCAAACGACATCAGCTCTGCGGCTGATAATGCGATCTTAAAAAAAACGGCGCAAAACATCGAGTGTAGCTTCGGCTGTGTGGCACGTAGCGCCGTCCTGTTGAAACCAAATGTTGCCAATATCCTCCTCTTCAATTTTTGTGAACAAAAATTCGTTCAACATGGCCCGATAACGATCGCCATTGACTGTAAAGGCCACTCCTTCCTCATTTTCGAAGAAAAATGGCCCAATTATGCCTCTGGACCAAAATCCGCACCAAACAGTGACTCGTCTTGGGTGCGTCGGCTTTTCAATGTATGCGTGCGGGTTTTCTGTGCCCCAAATGCGACAATTTTGCTTGTTTACATACCCGCCAGGATCAAAATGAGCTTCATCTGTAAAGATGATTTTTTTTGGCAAGATCGGCATCTTCTGCAAGTTGATCGGAGGCCCATACACAACCATATTCGCAAGCGTATACACAACCATATTCGTTCAGCGGAAGGATAAAACTAATTATCTGTCAAATCAGACATGAGCTAAGTGTTACCATTCACGAAATAAGCACTAGTTGAAAAAAAACGTTATATGGCGGACCCTTTATAAAGAACATTATCTATTTACAAATTTCGGACTTCATTTGGAAAAATGTTCCTTTTACCGCACTGTGGGTTGTTATATATTCAACTGTGGGTTGTTATGTATTAAGTAGGTCGGTCGTATATGGCTACAAATAATTATTTGGAATTGCCATAACATTTAACATTATTGGTCGATTTGATTTGAAAGAATGCCTAACCTACTTTTCTCTTATGCATAAATGTTTGCAAATAATTATTTTACAAGATACAGATTTTTTATTTTTCCATGTGAACTCAAGTCAAAATTGAAAAAGTGGTCATAACTTTTAATTTCGTCAAGCGATTATTATAATATTATGTTTTTAGGGAGTAGATGTATAGTGCTTTCAAACCCTGTACATAATTTTTGTGGTGTATTATTTCGCAAAAATCATTTCACTAAAGCAAATGTAACGCTCAATACATAAAAATTTTAAAAACTTGAAAAATAGAATTTATTTCAGAATCCATTGAATGATAAGAAAACTATAGTATGAATCCTACCATCTCATATTTCATTTAGTTACATTGGTAAACAAAAAAAAACACATTAAAAATGTACGTTTAGAATGAGAATCTCGGATGTATAACCTGACCACATATCCCGCGTTTTTGGCGGGATTACTATGCTTTTTTAAAGTCGATCCTGACTAAAAATTTTATCCCGCTTTTACTATAAACATCTCAATATGTTGGAGTTTTAAAATTGAAAAAGCGAGATGAAACTTTTAATCGGGATCGACCTTAAAAAAGCAGAATACTCCCGCCAAAAGCGGTATGTCTGGTCTGGTTATGCATGTATTTATTTACATACATACATATATACATACACATATCCATTGTATTAAATACAACATTATAATGCAGAACACAGTTGCAATATAAATGTAGATATTTTGCTTGTGTTAATACAAATGTACAGAATGTGGAATAAAAACTAAATATATTCAAATATATATTTATTCTACTGGATGTGGTTGAATATCAATAGAATATACTTTCAAATTAAAAATAATAATTTTATGAATAACTCTATGGGTATGAGACTTTGTGTTGGTGTAATACGAGTAATTTTAAATGTGTAAGAGCATGTTAATATGGTTGAATTGAATAACTTAAAACTTTCAAATTGCAGCAAATTAAAATTGCACACTTAAAATACTTTTGCTGCACAGATTTATGGCAATGCAAATATGTTTTGATCATGTACAAACCTTAATAATTTTTATGATTTATTTCGAAATTTTACCTTTAAATGCTATTAGATAAAATAAAAATGCCATAACTGTTATTCAGGAAAAATTCATTTTTGCACTGAATAAAGGAATAGAAATTAATGAATAGTAATAAATAAAGCTTAAATGCATACGTTAAGCATTGAACAGGTTGCAATTAGTACAAATCAAATCAGAAATTTAAATCTGAAACCTTTATAGGAAACAGAGCTAAATTGTATTGTTGGGTAAAATCGAAAATTTTCGACACGATCTGGATTTTTTACCTCTCCGATTTTACTGAAATTCGACATTTATATTGTACTATTGTGTGCCCGTTACATGGCGAAAAAATATTTCGATACATCTTATGTTTTCTATTTTATAGGCCTCTAAGCTTGGGCATTTCAGCCATTTTTGAGAAAAGTTCGTCATATTGAAGACTGAATAAGTTTAGAAGGTGTCATCGTCTATAAATAAAAGTTAAGTCATTCGAAAGGTTTCAGCCTCCTCTTAACATCTATTGATTAAAAAGGACAAAAATTCCTGCGTCTAAAATGCCAAAGTATTCTTTATCCTTATATATCCTGAAAAATTGTATTTTAATTTTCTTTATTTTTTTACAGAATGTAGACAATTGACATGTTTTTTGTTGTGTAAAATTTTCAAGATGGGATGGAAAGAGATTCAAAACTTAAAGTTGTTTCTTTATGATAACTCCGTCATTTATATGAAAATTTTGTAAGCAATAACAATAAAAACTACCGTAGCCGTAGTAATTCCTAAAATCTCGATTTGTATTTTTTTACACAATGTCGATAGATTAGTTAGCAAGCTTTTTTTATATCTATTACAATTAAAATAATTAATTTTTAATATATATTATAATAAAAAAGAATTTGGGAAAAAGCACGTTACAAAATTAAAATTAATATAAATTAATAATTCGCAAAAAATCATTTTAATTATAAATATGCGAGTGCCCGCGCAAAAAAAATACTTGTTGGCATCACAGCTCATTGCAAAGACAATTTGTAGCTGTTGTTGCTTATATTTATTTTCAATTGTCTACAACTACAATTTATAGTTGGAAAAAAACCAACCGGTTGCAGTATGCAAGTAAAGAAAATAAAAAAAACATGATTGATTATGGAGCTCATGTTTTAACTTTGATATTATAAACTTCTTATTCTTATGATTAGGAGTTTATAATATAATGTCTTTAGTTTTTCTATGAGATTTTTCGTTTAAGGTTCCCTGACGATTTGCATTAGCACCAATGAAATGCGCGCAGGAGCTAGCTAATACCCCTCCATAATCAATTTCAATGTATTTTAATAAAACTTTACTATTTTACTTAAAAAGTAAAATATTAATTTGGGAAAAAGCACGTTACAAAATTAAAATCTTATTGTCTAGACATCCTGCTTAACTTTTTGCACAAATATTCCCGCTACTTCAAGGGGAAAAAAACATTTTCTTTTAAAGTAAATAAATAAAATAAAAAGTAAAAAAATGCCTTTAATTTACATTCAATCCAAATTTTTATTGGATTGTTTTACAAAATTTATGAAATAACTTCATAGAATGCAGGCGGATTGTTGTAGTCGAACACGCCGTATCTATGAAGCACAAACCGTTTGTTAATTGTTAATTAAACAAGTTATAATCGGAAATTGCTTTAAGAAAACCTCTTAAATAAATCGAAAATTCTTTTTCAATTATTTCAAAGAAGAGTGTTTTCGATGTGTGTTAAAATCATTTTTTCTTTTTGCGTAAATTTATTGCTAAATTCTAATTTGTAAAATTTTATGCGTATAAGAATTTCTTTAGAATATATAAAACGCAAATTAATTTCAACAAAAACATATCGTCAGCTTATTATTGGTTTGGCGCACCGCACCGACCATTTTAAAAAAATAATTGAGTTAGGTATGGGTTGTATATGTATATTTTGAATACCCCCTTTCAGAATCCAAAACCTGTTTTGCGAAATTTTTTATGGTTTCTGAGATATCAAGCATTTATTTTTCTCAAATCAAAAATTTTAAAAAATTTTTTTTTTTAATTTTGAAAACCAAAAAAAAGAAAATCAGAAATTGAATTTGGTGTATGTTACTTTCAAGCTAATGTGCATAGTAAAGTAGAAAACTGGCGGAATAGAAGCGAGGGGAAGGGTACTCCCATAAAATTTTTTTTTTTTATTATCCTATATCTAGAGAGCGGCAACAGTGACAGTGCTCAGATTTGCTGAAAACTGGTAGGATAGGAGCGGCGAAAAGAGTACCCTTAATACAAAAAAATTTTTTGTTATCCCATATCTGGAGAGCAGTTAGGGTTCTCAAATTCAGTGTTTGTTACTTTAAAAATACTGTGCGTAAGCAAGCACAAAACTGGCGCGATTGGAGTGGGGAGAAGGGTACTCACCATACAAAAAGTTTTTAGTTATCCTACATATATCTGGAGACCTGCAATAAAGACATTCCTCAAATTTGCTGTATGTTACTTTCCAAAGAAAGTGCACAGTCAAGTAGAAAACTGTAGGGATAATAGCGGGGAGAAGGGTACCTTTCATACAAAAAAAAAATGTTATTGTGTATGTTACTTTGCAAATAATGTGCGTAGTCAAGTAGAAAACTGGCGTGATAGGAGAGGGTTAATAAGGAGAGCTGCAAAAGTGACGGTCGTCAGATTTGTTGTTCGTTAATTTGAAAATAATGTGCGTAGACAAGAATAAGGCTGGAGGAATACGACTGTGGACCAGGTTACCCGTAACATGAAAACTATTAATTAGCTAGTAGTTTATAAAAACTAACATGCAAATTAAATTCTTCATTGTAAAATTTAATGCGAAAAATTTAATAAAAAAGTAATAAATTTCTTATAATGAATGAATAATTCGAGTCAATAATAAAATACCTCAGTTTATCCCTTGACATTTAAATCAAGACAAGCCCACTTGTACATACAGAAAAGTTTCCATGTAAAATCGTCGAAAACCAGGTTAATTAAAAATTTTTCGCTAGTGATTTTGCTTCATAGGCGTTTCATGTTAATTCAACATGATTTACCATAATCTTGAAGGAATATTTATCCTTTTGAATTAACTATATTTCATGTTGATTTAATATTGCAGTACACTTAAATCAAAATTTAGTTGATACTGAAATAATACGAAAAATCATGTAGAATCAAAGTTATTTCGAGTTGAAACAACGTGAATTTGATATTGGAACAACACTAAGAATCATATAGAACTAGAGCTGCATCAAGCTGAAACGATATTACTTTAATGTAGCTATTTTATTAATGCTTTTACTTAAGTTATAGTTATTAGCACAGACAGCAGAAAATGTTGTGCTTTAGTTTGGCTGCCTCTTGCATGATATTCCATGCGCTAACCACTGCAGCCACAACAGCTTCAAACTTTACTTTAGCTATACAATAAATATATACTCATCGTATGTAAAATGAATTTAATTTATGATTTAAATGATTATTTAACATAAAAACTATTTGAAATTAAAGTTATAGTCATGTTGATTTAAAATGAAATGTAACGTTTATAACAAAGTTGTTTTAACAGTGAAAAGTTTTAAATCAAAGAGATTTAAAGTTAGATTAATAATTTTTAATTTAAAATTAATATGAAACAATGGTAATTTTAAGCCAGCAGCAGCAAATTTTCGCTGGTAACTCGTTTTTTGTCGTCTACATAACCGACACATGTAAGAATAAACAACAACAAGTCACACAACTAAGCACAACAGACAACTGTTGCAATGAACAAACACACTTAAACGAACATTAACACACTTAAACGACACATTATTTCTTTTAAAATTAATATGATTTCAAATCACAACTGCGTCATGTTGATTTTAAATTTCCTTTTTTTCTGTGTGTATTAATGAATATATAAAAACTGCCAATAAAATTTGTTTAATTCTTTCTATGAAGTTTCAAAGCGAAACAATTTAATCAATACAATGTATTTCCTTGAAAGGCTTTAAACAGCAATATTATTCCAAAAATTTTCAATGTTTCGAATCTATTTTCATCTCCATTCCTGTTGTTTATATGCATCAAAGATATTATAAAATCTTCACAAGGAATTTCTATTGAGTTTAAGCCCGGAAGCTGCGTAGGCCAATTTAAAGAAGGCCATCTTATACAGAAAATAAAACTGACAATTCTGTAACGATCAGCTGATTTGTCATAGTTCCCATATGACCGATTCAAACGAGTAAGCTTATGGGCCGATTATGGATGGCAATCGAACTTCAGTTGGGTTGCCAGTTGCTAAAAATCATATTACGGATGGCAGCTGGCAACTGAGAGCTGTCAATTTCAGTTGCTTTTTAGTGATTTTTGGTAACCACAAATTTTCAGTTGCAGGCTGGCAACGCAACTGGAGTTCGGTTGCCATCCATAATCGACCCATTAATGAATCTAAAATATGCATTGCTTTATAATTTTAAAGTTGTGAAAATTCTGAAGACGCTTGACATATATAATCATGAGTCAGTATTAGATCAAATAATAAATAAATAATAATAAATAAATCAAATGATAGCTAATAGCTGTTTATTGTTTGCTTTTTTTAATGTGAAACAAATTAAACGACTACTTGCTGGTTGCTCAATCATTCGTAATAATTAAAACTTTAAATCGCTGGAGAAAAAACAGCACTCATATTTGAAACAAAAGGCAAAGAAACTATATTGCCTTAATGAGATTATTATTATACGAAGTTTTGAAACATAATTTTTCTTAATTTCCTTTTTGTAACATTATCATATCATTAAGGCTCTTATTGCATTCTCTTGGCTTTTGTCTGGCTTAATTTTGAAATTAGTAGTTTGAAAAACTATAATTTGTTTGGATTATCTCTAATTACCTGCTCAAGAAGATTAAAGTTTATTTTTGTGAGACCAAAGTTTCATTGAGGCACACACCTTTTATCACAAAAACTTTATACAAATCTAAAGGGATTTTACTACAAAAATAAGTTAATATTAATTTAATGAACAAGGGCTCAAGTAATAAGTAATAATCATATAAGTTTTTTTTAGTTTTTCGTTGTGACAAAAATTGCAATACACTACAAAAGTAACACATGTCCACACAGAATAATTTTATATTAAAATCGTCGAAAAAAAAGGTTAATTTAACAATTTTCACTAGTGATTTCGCTTCATAGGTGTTTCATGCTAATTTAGCATGATTTTACAATTACATTCAAAGAACATTTTCTGTTTGAAATAATTATATTTCATGTTGATTTAATATTCCAGGACAGTTAAATCAAAATAAAGATGATACAGAAGTAATACAAAGAATCATGTTGAATCAAATTTATTTCAAGTTAAAACAACATGAATTTGATATTTAAATAATACGAAGAATCATGTTGAATCACAGTTGTTTTATGTTGAAATAAACTGAATTCGATATTGAAACAACACGAAGAATCATGTTGCATCACAGTTATTTCAAGTTGAAACAACATAAATTTAATGTAGTTCTTTTATTAATTATTTTACTTATGTGATGTTTATTCGCATGGCCATCCGAAAAATGTATAGTGTAGTTCGTTGTCCCAGTCAGGACTTGAGCTCGGACCACTTGCTTGGTAGTCAATGCGCTACCCAATGCAGTCACAACAGTTTCAATCTTTACTTTAGATATACACTGAATAAATACCATCATAAGTATCATGAATTTCCTTTTAATTAAACATGATTTAATTGATGAATTAACATAAAATTTATTTGAGATTAAAGTTATAGTCATGTTGATTTAAACGTTAAAAACAATGTTGTTTTAACAGTGAAAAATATTAAATCAAAGAGATTTAAGGTTAGATTAATAATTTTTTGTTTAAAAATAGCAATTTTTAATCAACAGTAAGAAATTTTCGCTAGTAACGCGAAGTTTGTCGACTATATACATTTACACAACACGAACATCAAAATAAACAACAACATGCCACACAACTGAGCACAACAGTGCATTGTAGCTATGAACATAGACAATAAACAACTAATTATATTTCAAATATTTAAAATGGTTTTCAATCAAAATTTAGACATGATTTTACATTGATATTTTTTTCTGTATGCATACAACGAAGACTTTGAGGGTTAGAATATTTATCGTGGTGTTTCACATAAAAGTGCTTAGCACATCTTATACCTTAAATGTAAGGCTTACAATATTTCTTATGGCGAGTGAATATAGATATAGGCAAAGAAGGGAGTGAGGGCTGGGGGGGGACTTTAACTCCCCAACAAAAAAATTTCCTTTCAAAACTCCAATATGTACTATCATATTACTCGTTCGTATAAAATTTTGTCATAAGAAATTGGAAATTCGCATTTTCTTCCCCCTTTTTATTTCTGGAATTAAAAATTCGTAAAAAAATGTCCTTTCAATATATCGTTAACATTTTTTAAACATAAAAGAGCTGTGCTATATTTTTTAACAAATAGTAAAGACATAACATTTTTTTGGCGATTCTATTGGCTTTGGTGCTTTTGTTTCATTTTTTGTAATTTTCCGATTTTTCGTTTTTTGCCAATTTTTTAGTTTTGACGATTTTTTGGTTGTAGCTTTTTTTTTGTTTTAACGTTTTTTCGCTTTTGACGATATTTTTAGTTTAAGCGATTTATTTAGGTTTTGGCGCTTTTTCTCCATTTTCTCAGCTTTGGCGCTTATTATGGTTTTGGGAATTTTTCTAGTTTTGGCGATTTTTTTTCTTTGATTTTGTTTGGTTTTGGCGCTTTTTCCGTTTTGGTTATTTTTAGCGTTTTTTGATGATATTTTTTATTGCTTTTTTTATTTTGACGACTTTCTTTGGTTTTTGGAGTTTTTTAGTTTTTTGGTAGATTTTTTTAGTTTTTGACGATCTTTTTAGTATTGGTGATTTTTTCCTTTAAGCGCTTTTTTTATTTTTGGCAATTTCTCGTTTTGACATTTTTTTTAATTTTGAAATTTATTTTATAGTTTTAGCGTTTTTTTTGCATTTCAAGAGTTTGCTTCTTATGGTTTCCAAAATTGCATTAACTGATAGAACACCCTTTAATTTTTACTGTTTTAAATATCAGTGTTAATTGGTGTAGTCTATTCTACACACTACACCAGTTACCACTAACTATGAAAATTTAAAGTGTCTATATATAAGTGTCTGTATATTACATTAGTATTTCAACATGTTTCGTTGCTCGCTTTAGAACACCCTTTAACTTTTGACTGTAATATATTTGTTCTTATATCGGCCAAAGTTTTACATATTCTGTAAAAATTTCAGGTCCGTAGTACTTACGGTTCCCGAGAATACCGCCTGCGACAGACACAAAGCCAGACAGACAGTCGGACAGCGTAGCAAAAACACTAGGGTTCCTTTACACTTTTGGTGTACGGAACCCTAAAAATTAAGTTTAGCTCTGTTTTCATGCAGGTAAATAAAATGCTGCTGAAAATTTTACCATTTTTAGAAAATCTGCTCTCCTAGCCACATTTTTGAGCAGCGGATTACAATTAAAAGCCACATTAATAATACTAAATGTATCTTATATAATTTGTAAAGAAATTTTAAAAACTCTATGGACTTTTTTCCTTAAGGGATTAATTTAGAGTTTCGTAGAAAAATTCTCTACATTTGTCCAATGCTGAATATAGCGTGCATGCTTTAATCGATTTAAAATTTCAGCTGCAGTCATTTTTGAAGGCTATTCTTTTGAAATATGGCAAAAGAAAATTTTTAGTTTTGAAAAATTTTGAGCAAAATGTCCAACAATTGAGCTCTATTTTTATAAAAGTTTTGCCGTTTTTCATCCTCATTTCAGAGTATTGACTTTGTTTTTTTTTCACGGCTACATGAATTGAGATAACTTAAAAACTTTTTCTGCTTATTATCAAGGGTTTTGTTAGATATCATAAAATATTTTTTTGAAAATTTTTACTATGCTACTACCGGAGATATTTAGGAAATCGGGCACAAAGTCGAGGCCATAAACCAATATATTAAAATTCAAAGCAAAATATCTCCGAAAATATTTATGATATCCTAATGAAATAAAGTGTATTTTCTTGGCATAGTAATAAGCTTTGCAACAAGTTTAAATTCATTACAATCGGATAAAATTTGTAAAAGTTATGAAGCTAACTAGGTTTTTCATGCCTGAGACTGACAACTTTGACACACAGTAGCTTAAAGTGTGTTGTAACAAAAACTTTACCCGAGAGTACCTGAAGTCTTTGTTGAATCTTAATATAGATATTATAGAGCAATATTGTTCCAAAAATTAGCTGCGGAGATTTGCGTATGCGACTTTTACATCAGTTTTTCTAAACATACACCTTTTTCAAACATTTCTACTTGTTTATACTTCTAATTACAATTAAATTAAAATACCAATAAAGTATTCGTTTTCAATTTTAAGATAAATTTTTAACGCATTTTGAAATTGAAATGCGCTTTGAATTTTTAAAATTGGTCATATAGCAACATATAGCGTCCTCTGTGTTAAAAATAGCTAATATATTTACAGACCTTATTGACCTACAGACTTTCCAGGCATACGTTTTCTTTTGTGGATCAGACTATTAGTTTGGAAGATATATGCTATCCGACGACTAAAGAATTTTATCGGTTCTAGCGCCCACAGTATTATTTATAGCCTACATCCTTGTTTATAACTCATCCATACATTTTTGTTGATCGACCATTAGTTTGGAAGATATGGGTTTTCCGAAGACTTAAGAATTTTATTGGTAAAATTGGATTTATCTAACAACATATGGCACCACTGTGTTAAAAATAGCTTACTTATTTACCTACCTTATAGCCTACAGCCTTTCCAGGCATACGTTTTTTGCGGATCAGACTATTAGTTTGGAAGATATAAGCTTTCTAACGACTAAACAGACTTATCAGTAAAATTGGTCTTATATAACAACATATAGCGCCAACTGTACTAAAAATGGATACCTACATTTTAGCACACTTTCTAGCCTACATACTTCTCTATAATTCATTTCTAAATTTTTTGTGGATCAGACTATTTGTTTGGAAGATATGATTTTTCCGCCGCTAGATTGACCTTTATTCCCCAGAGTGCCTTGGACTGAACTTTTCAGAATTGAAAATTCGAAATAACAAGAAAATTATTCTAAAAAGTTTAGCTAGTGTCCATTAAAAGGTCTGTCGAGTTTAGTTCATACATTTCTTTTATCTAAATAAGATTTGTTGGTTAATCGGATATTAACCAACAAATGTAACACTAATAATAACAATTAGCAAAAAAAAAAGTTGTAACTAGAATAGATTTGTATTCCTTTGTAATCACAAATGTTTGTTTAGTGAATAAACTAAAGAGAAATAGAAGCAGTAGTATAGAATACAGACGTACAATTTAGTTTAAAGGACAATAACGTTCATTATAACGTTCCCAAAGCTGATGAGGATAATAATGGTTTGTATTCAATTTGAAATACAAAAAACTAACTGACATTAACACTTACTTGTAATCACATCCACAATTATTTATAGATTTTAAATAATGTTGGCATTTATTTATGTGTAGGAATATATCGGTGAACAGGGGTGCGGAATTTAAATGAATTGATTTTTCCATTACAATGTCGTCAGCAAGAGAAAATTTCGTAAAATGAAAATTGCTAAAGGAGGTGTTTCTTGAGGGAGGTTGCGTAAAGCTGAGAGTGTATGTTTGTTAGCTTTCATGTCTGTTGATATTATTCTGACAAAGTGTATGTTAATGTTTTTGAAAGGCATACAGTTGTACAATATTCCGTTTTTTTTTTTTCTTCCTTTGAGCGTTTAAGCCACAAGTGGCACCGACTACTAATGCTCATAATTAAGTACTTGAAGAAAAAATTGAAAAATAGAGTAAACAACAAAACAACTTCAAACGCAATAACAAAAAGCATAATATTAGACAATAAATCATGTCGAATGCAAGCAACAACAACAACAACAACAACAACAACAATAGGAGCATAAAAAGCAACAGCTTTAAAAGCATCTGTTGTAAAGTTATTTGTTTCCTGTGTTAGTTAATGAATTGCTATTTAAAGTTGCGCTGTTTTCGCATGAATGGAAGGACTGCAAAATAAAGGGGAATGTAGCTTGTTAATTAATACTATAAAAAAATTATTTTGAAAAATGCTATACAACATCTGGTAAACAAAAATTTTTTTAAGTTTTAACAAAACTAAAACTTTATGAAATAAAATTCCTTTAAACGTAAACTTTACCAAAACTTTTTTTAGCTTTTAACGAAACCTCTAAAAGATGAGGCTAGAAATTCTGAAGAAGTACATATGCTCTTAAACCATTAAAAATAGTCTGCGATTGGCGTTAAGCTCTCCAGTAGACCATACATTTAATTTTTATTCCGCCAAACAGATGCAATTATGCAATGGAAAATCAATTGAACGCATCAACCGTTAATCGGTTAACCGACGACCGGTTAAACGATTGAATGGTTTACGTGGCTGGCTACTGAGCGCATGCAATCAAGTAGAATCAAGATGATTACGTTTTGACACTAGTGTTTCCATACAGCCTTAAGTGCTGTATCCACAATGCATACAAGCATCGTTTGCCTAAAATTTATATGAAAAGTACTCAGTTTTTTTTGCAATTTTCATAAAAATTTTTTACGCAAATCGCTTCTTTGCATTGAGGAAATAGCACATTAATGTTTGTTTGTATATGGGTTAAATTCAAAACAAATTAATAATTTTGTCACATCACTTTTTAAGACAATTTCTCCAACAGTATTGATAAAAAATTTTAGGCAATATACTTACTTTGCAAAAAAACCCATCATGTTATAATACGAAAGAAAATGTTTTTTTGGAACCAAGTTCCTTATGGCACGTTGTGCACATGATATGCTGCATATAAATGTTTTCTATGTCCGGGGAGGTAAAAAAAAATTTTTTTTATTAAAAAGTACGTATACCAAGTATGTGTAACGAATACTAGTAAGAAATACGTGTAACGAATACATACTGGTAAGAAATACGTGTAACGACAATTTAAAACAAAGGCAACAGGCCGGCGCGAAGGTTAAATTTCTTAAAAATTCAGTGTTGCTGTTTTGGTAATTGGTTTTCCGTGTTGCCGTTGTTTTCCTGGGAAGTGCAGCTGTTTTGGGGAGATTTTTGTCCTAATTTTTGGGAATCCGAGGAACTTTTAGGGTTTTAAGCAGATTTTTGTAATAGAGTTTTGGAATCCGAGAAACTTCTCATATTATGGGGAGATTTTTCTGATTGTTTTTGGGAGTCGATTGAACTGCCGGATTTTGGGGAGATGGTTGCACCAGGTTTGTGTCTTGGCTAATTGATAAATGAAGGTATCTCGGCTAAATTATTGAGTAGTATCGCCTAAGTATCGGGTAGGTATCTTCCAGGAGATAGTTGATTTTGTTGACAAATTATCTTCTTTTTCCATCTAGAAATTATTATCTTCGTTTACATGGTGTCATCAAGGTAGGTGAAATTTTTGTTTTTAAATTATAACTTTTATTTTAAGGGGCGTCTGACATACCGACCAAACGTGGCAGGCCGAAGCTTGTCGGCCGAAGGTGGCTGACCGAAACTAGCTTGCCAATGGCATAATGCCGGAAGCGGCCGCCCGATGGCATAACGCTTAATATGCTTAAAATATTTTATTCGATTATTTTTTTTTTTCGATACAAAACAATAAAACGTAAATAAGTCATCTTTCAGCAGAATTTGTTTTTGAAATCGGTGCCGATTTGAATCGATCGATTTCCAGAATATAATTAATCTGGCTTTTAATTGTTACCTGCCTGCTCTAAAATGTGGCCAGAAGAGTAGATTTTCAAAAATAAAGTAAAGATTTTAGAAGCATTCAGAAGCATGAAAACTGTACTAAATTTCATTTTTTAATATTTATTTCTTGACTATTTTTATTAAAAAACATAGCAATCTTCTTCATAAGTTAAAAAAATGTTAACGATATATCGATATATTAAACGGGCATTTTCTATGAATTTTTAATTCCAATATTTTTAGGGAAAAAGTCTATTTCGTATGGCCTACGCAGATGGGGATAGCCCGAAGCCGACAGGAACTTTGTTCCAACCTGAAAACTAAAAATAAATGCAAAAATAATTAACGATAAATAAAAATAAACATGTCAAATTCGTTTCTCATTCCCACAAAGCAGAGCAAATTACAAAAAAAACTTAGTTTCTTACTGTAAGACTATGTCTACAAGTTGCTTGTCATTCGTAACTTTTATTTCTAAAATTAAATATTATTATTAAATAAATAAATAAATTGGTGAGTGAATTAATAAAAGTCTATGGCTCAAATTCACAGTCGTTAGTTAACTAGTGATGGTGGTTTAACCAATGATATTAATACAAAAAATCGTCAGTTAACTACAGACTGTGAATTTGGATCTATGAGAAATAATTGCAATGTAAAAAGAAAATTTATTAGAAACATATGACATTGAAGTGTTAATTAAGAAACTTATAGCATGGGCTGCATTAATTTGCTAAAAATTCGTCAACCGTTACTTGAATATTTATTCCAAAAGCAAAAATTTTTCGAAACGAACAAAATGAGTTCCACTCGTAATAATTTGAGTCGATACAAATGCAATTATATTCGACCATATGCTTAAAATTTGATTGTGAAGAAAGAAAAACATGTAAAAATATTGTAATTCGTGACTTGTCTATTTGTATAGATATTGTTGGGGTAGCTCCTAGTATCAGACTTCGGAATTTTGGTTATTTTGTTTGGGTTTTAAAGGAAAACAAAATTAAATTAACCAGAGCAGGGATCCAGAAACGTTATAGAGAATAATATTATAGAATATAAGCAGCAAGCAGGAAAAAGGTAAAGGGAAATACTTTTAAAACGATTTATTTCATATAAATAGGATTTACCCACGACCTTTTTTTAATTTATTATCTATTAATTATTTTGCTTTGACTTAAAGGAGCTCTAAGCAATTAAAACGATATGAAATAATATAGATATCATATCATCCTCGAGTGAGGTAACGAATGACAAAACTATACATAGGTATATATTCACTTCTGAACACTGGTTGTTTCCCATCCCAGGATAGAATCAAAGAGTTTTGGCAAACTTACAGGTTATGATCTGAGTGCAAGGAGCGCTGCATTCATCAACATTTTCTTTACAAACCATTTCTTTTAAGTTATCTTGAATTGTAATTGGATTAGGGACATTTATTATTATTACATAGTTTTTACGCCATATCGTTAGCTAGTTAGTTTTTTGTGAGCGAAATTCGTTCGCCACATCGAATTTTAATAATTAAATTTAAAGCATAAAAATAAATTTTTTTTTTTAAAGATTGTTATGTTTTCACAATCTACAGACAATTGCTTATTAATTACATAGCTTAAAATTTTAAAATAATAAAATTCATATTTCAAATTTTTTCCCTTTTTGTACGATGTTAAACTAATTTTACCCATTTATATACTGAACTGTACGTATAAATTAACTATTTATTTGCTAATTTAATCTGTATCTAAAAAAATGTATTAGCAAACATTCATATTCATTACTGACATGAATAAATGTTACATTATTAGTATAAGCATTCATGGTGCATGCCACTATAACAACCTACAGTATTTGCAATCAAGATCCATATATTATGTATATGCATATGACTCGTCTTTATATACACCCTAAAACATTACTTAAAATTTAGGATCAGATATTGTCTAAATTTGTGTTGAAAATTTCTCGTTGTCTATAATTGCATCGACTTTGTAAGTATTTGCAATAAAAAAACATAATTTGTCTAATTTCACTTCACAAATTAAACATACATATTTAGTTCAAGTGGATAAAATAGCATAAAAAGTATAATATGCCTATGGCTGATAGATAGATAGATACGCCAGACTACCAGCGTTTGTTCAAAAATCAACAAAAAGAATGCGTGTCTAATTTTAGGTCGATAATAATGAGTAATTTTCAACAAAAGTTTTTTAGAGTGTATATTGAAGCAGAAAAGAAAAACAAGCCTGCTTGTTCTGTAAATCAAGTTGATTTAAAATGGCTCGATTTAGAAAAATTAAATCCAATACCAAACATTTTTTTAAATTTTTTGTAGCTTTCTATTTTCTAGAGCTTAATATATTATATCGGAAATTAATTTCAAATATGGATGATTCTCATTTCAAATGCTTTTTTCGTACAATAAACGCATAAATATTAAAATGAAAACTGCTTTAGCATGACTTAAAATATTATAAATAAATTTACACAATTTTTTTATTTGTTAAACACGAAGAACGAAAATACTGTTTATACTCTCTTCATACAATATGATGTGTCCGTAATACATGTGGTTGATTTTCCACATTAAGAAAGTATGTATTTTTCCAAAAAAAAAATTCAATTTATACAGTTTTATTATATTTGCATTTGATTCTTTCTATTCTCTCACTCATCAAATTTTTGAAAAATAATAAAATTCAGTTGATCGAAATGGAAAAAGCTTAAAATAGTTGTACATGCTAAGAAAAGGCAGTTAGCGAAGTTCCGAACATTTAGAAAAAAGTTCATTAATAGGTGCCATCTCGCCGCGAGATGGCGACAGTCTGTTAATTGAGCTTACTGATATTAGTAAGATTTTCGCTACAGTGTTGTTGCTACTGTCACTGGTAGTGTAGGTAAAGGACTCTGATGAGTAGACTTGGTAGTCTCGAAACAGCTGTCAGTTCAACCTTCCGTACATCCAAATTTTTCTTTGAATGTTCAATATTTACATGCTTTAGAATTTCTTTCTTAAATAAAAAAAATAATTTGATCGAAAGATTAAAATTAAAAATAAACTTATGTAAAACTAATTAAATAAATTAAAGAAAATTATAATTGTTTTTAAATTGCTGGTGTCCGTAAGTGTGTGTATTGAGCGTTACGCTTTTTTAGTACGTTTCATTACTCAGTTAAATTAATTAAATTGCATTAACAGCATGCACTAAAAAACAGCGTAGGTTTGTATTTCTAAATATTTAAAAGTTTTTTGAACTTTGGTAAATAATATTTTATTGCATGGTTTGTATCCAAAAAAATTTATTGAGTGTTATGGTTATTTTTTAATTTTAATTGAAATTTTTTAGTTCATAAATAAGGAATTTATGTTAAAACACATCGACGATTATATATCTAAATTGTTTCAAATTTAAAAGATTGTGTGTGTTCTGAAAAAATATTGAATGCTTAAGAAAATGTATTGAGCGTTACGTTAACAATGATCTTATCAATTAGGACGGTAAAAAAAATTTAACAGCTGCAGAAGAGTGGAAACAATATAGAGAACATTATTCGTTTAGAAATGTTTGATTTGCTTGGAAAAAAGTTTGTTTCTAACATACTGTGGGTTATTATATTTTCGAAGAATGTATTAGGTAGTTCGTATTTTGGTACGAATAATTATTTACAGTTGATACAACTTTTAATATTGTCGGTAGATTTTATTAAAATTAGTCTAATTTTAAAGATAATTCGGCCTACTTTTCGCTCATGTATAAATTTTTTAAAGAATTATTTTAAAAGATAAAAATTATTTATTTTTCCATGTGAAGCCAAGTCAAAACTGAAAAAGTGGTCATAACTCTAAATTTTGTTCTGCGATTATTATAATTTTTTGTTTTTAGAGAGTAGATATATAGTGCTTTCAAACCCTTCACTCATTTTTTCTTTACAAAAATCACTCCCAGAACAAAGGCTAAAGGAAATATAACGCTCAATATACAAAAATTCTAAAAAATCGAAAAATATAAAATTATTTTAGGATCCATTGAATGAGGCAAAGCTATAGTACGAATCCTACCTTATCATATTTCTATTAGTTACATAGGTAAACAAAAAAAAACACACACACATACATATAATAAAAACATATAATAAAAACCATAAAACATTTTTTCCGCATTAAAAGGATTATTAAAAGAAAAACTGCGTTTTCTCTTAAAAATTTTCGAACTGCAGGGTATATAAACTTGTTTATACACATACCAGACACACGCAATAGACAGACATGTTAAACTTGTATGGGAAATGTATACATTTATGAATGAACAAATAAGAAATATTTAATCAATAGATTTCTATCATAAGCCAACTGTTTACAAGCAAATATGAATAGTTATGGGTTTGTAGAGATGTCTGTATTGTCTATTAAAGAGCCTTTGTATTGTCGCATAAAGTTAAGAAAGTTCTTTGTTATAGTCTGATGTATATTGAATTTCTTAAATCACATTAAGCTTCTTTTTGTTTTGCCACTTCAACCTTTTCTTCTCAATTATTTTTACTCAAACTTTTCATCTTAAGTCACAACCAAATTGCAAGAGTATCTTTTATTATATTTCTATTAGTTGTACTAAAGTATTTATGACAAAAGCATTTTAATAGTATTATATTTCATGAACGAACAAAAGTATTAAAGGGGATTTAAAGTTTATGCCTTTGATTTAGCAGACAATTATCTGTGTATAATCATTTCTTTATTTTCTCATTTCATATTCCTTTGTGTTCTTATATTTATTATATTTAATAGAATATTTTAAGTTTTGACTTTTTAACCATAATAAGTTAACTTGAATAAATTACACTGTACAACAAAATCAATTTCAAATCTAATCAATACAATTCAAAACAATAAGGTTGTAGGAACTGATTTTGGTAGAAGGCAGGCACTAAATTAACTCCGTCAAAAATAAACTTGTAAACTTTCAAAACGCTAATACACGTATTTATTTTTTTGGTGCCCCCTTTTAATAATCAGTCGTTAGACCCTTGTTATTTTTTTTATTGTACAGTGTAATATAATGAATTGTGCGATAGCCTATTGATGTGGCAGTTTTTTGTAGGTTTTGATTCCCGTCTAAGACTCTATTCTGTTTCAGTACAACGAGTGATTGAAGCTCATTGTTACTATTGTTGTTCAAACAATTTAGAATTTTATTTAAATTTAACTCCTTCCAAATACATAACTGCGTTTACTTTTCCCGCTTAAATAACTTAATTAGTTATGCATTGTATTTACTCGTGTATTAATAATTTGTCATTTAAATGCAAAATAAAAAAAAATTATTTTTTGTTTAATTTCAAAATACATTAAACAGTTTCTTATGTTTTTCTGTACAGCATCTGTTAGACATATTTCCAGTTGAAATGGTCCTATTGCCTAATAGAAACATATTAAAATATACGTAAAAGCAAGACAATGGCTTTAACGTAGAAAAATAGTTTCTCTCAATGTCGTGAAATAAAAACGATTGTTGCAAACGAAAGACTTTTGCTAAAAAGTTGGAATAGAAGACAAAAAAGGGTAATATGTACTTACATGCATACTAGGGTATTCATAAAAATTTTCAAAAAATATTTCATGTACAGACACGCCTCTTTTACAGTTTCATTATATGTATATTTATATATCTTTTTGTTTAAATGTTTTTTCAATTTTAATACAAAAACTACTAAAAAAACTTTTTTAATGGATGATAATGATATATATAAAAGACTAGCTATACCCGGCGTGCTTCGCTACCCCATTTTTGCACTGATATAGAAAAATTTATTAACTCATTTAAAAATAACCATAAAATTGGTTAGTTTTTTTGGCGATCTTTTTAGTTTTGGCGAATTTTTGCGTTTTAGCGATTTTTTCATTTTGGCAATTTTTCGTTTTGACTTCTTTAATTCTGGAATGTTTTATTTTTAGAGTTTCTTAAAATTTCAAGAGCTTGCCTTTTACGGTTTCCAAGATACAGCAACCTGTTTAAGCTAAATAGTCCAAATTACATTAACTTTCAGAATACCCTTTAATTTTTGTTGTGTTAAATATTCTACAAACTGCACCAATTAACACTAACTTTGAAAATTTCGAGAGTATATATAAAAGTGTCTGTATATAACATTAGTATTTCAACATGTTTCGTTGCTCGCTTTAGAACACCCTTTAATCTTTAGCCCGTAGCTCTTACGGTTCTCGAGAAAACAGCCTGTGACAGACAGAAAGACAGACGGACTGACGGACAGCGTATCGAAAACAATAAGATCAATTTACACTTTTGGTGTACAGAGCCCTAAAAAGAATATTTTCCAAAAAGTAACTTTTGAAAAAGTAACCATTTTCAAAAGAGTACCATTTTCAAAAAGTACCCTTTCCAAAAAAACATTTTTCAAAAAGTACCATTTCTTAAAACTATATTTTCGAAAAAGTAGGTTTTCGAAAAAGTACCTTTACTTTAAAATATAAACGGTTAACGAAAAAAGTACTAAAATTATATTTTTACCCTTTTTCGACCACAAAATGTACAAATTTAAAAAAAAAGTACAAAACACCTATCCACTCATTTTTCTATCTTACTATGACGCTTTTGGAATTTTATGTCTACCTTACTTAGATTCGGAGATATAAGAACACCGAGTTCACCCGTTTTTACCCCTTTTAATCCCGTTAGAATTAAGTTTTCAAAATTTCGTTCTCAGAGAATATATACAAACATATGCATTCAGTATGTGTATCAATGTGCATAAAAAATAGTTGTATGAAAAAAAGTACCAAAAGGGGCTACCAATTTTACCCATTATATATTCACATTTGAAAAAAATACAAAACTGTTTTTGAGGGCTTTTTAAGGAGAGAAGAATGAATTTCAAGTTTAGTTTCTTCCTTTATTACTTTAGGCGATAAACTGTTAACAAAAAAAGTACCAAAATTATGTTTTCACCCTTTTTCGGCCCCTAAATGTACAGATTTTAAAAAACTTTAAGACACATGTCCGCTTATTATGATGCTTTTAGAATTTTATGTCTACCTTACTTAGATTCGAAGATATAAGATTACCGATTTACCCGTTTTTACCCCTTTTAATCCCCTTAGAATTAAAATTTTCAAAAATCCTTTCTTAGTGAAAATATACAAACCTATTCATTCACTATGTATATCAATTTGCATAAATAATAGTTGTATGTAGAAAAGTACCAAATAGAGCAACCAATTTTGTATATTTTATATATTCGAATTACAAAAAAGTACCAAAACAAGTTTGAGGGCTTCGTAAGGATAGAAGAATGCATTTTAAATTTAATTTCTATCTTCATTACTTAAGGAGACAAACGGTTAACAAAAAAGTACCAAAATTATATGTTTACCCTTTTTCGGCCTCTAAATGAAAAAATTTAAAACAATTACCAAACACCCATCCGCTTATTTCTTGATCTTATTATGCTGTTTTTTGAATTTTATGTCTACCTTAGTTAGATCCGGAGATATAAGGTTACCGAATTTACCCGTTTTTACCCCCTTAGCGATGGACTTTCCCAAAACCCCGGATCTAAACATCCTGAGGAGAGCCTACATACGAAATTTCAACTTTCTAGCTTTAGTGGTTTGGGCTGGGCGAAGATGAATCAGTCAGTCAGTCAGTCAGTCAGTCAGTCAGTCACTCAATAACGTTACTCTTATTTATATAGATAGATAAAACATATCATAACCCCTTTAAGCATGATATGTCTATTAAAAATACAACTCTCTTATCTTATTTCTTTTTTAAATACAAATTATGCATATTAATATAGACTAGACTAGTTTTAACAATTTCATATTTAGTTCTCAAGGTTCCTAATTTAGAAATGAAATTAGTTTAATAAAGAAATCCAAACTAAACAGTCATTTGTATATATTACTAAGTTTATCAAAAAGTTTGCATTAAATAAAATTTTCTTACAAAATAATTTAAATTAAAAAGAAAGAAATAATGAATTTTCAATTAATATCAAGATGGTCAATATGTTTGATAATTTTAATAATTCAAGCAACTGTAAGTATATAAATAACATAATATATGTTATGGGCCTTATTCATAATAAACTATTAAATGTTTACAAAGGGTTTATGAAATTGATAAACCTCTCATAAACTTTTGATAAATATTTTAAATAAACGAGTGTATGTAAAATATGTCATGTTTTATAAATATTTTTCCAGCTCTCATTTTCTAACGATCTGCAGCAGACCCAAAAAAGTACGGATGTGTCTTTTGGTAATGATATGTTATACCACCCAAATCCTGCCGAGAAGAACAATACAATCGAAAGCGAGAATATCGATCGCCAAACAAAACGCCCAAAATTATAAAATATTACAAAGAAAAATATTGTAAAACATAAATATGTGCAATTGTTTTATAATGTACAACCATATAATAAACATACTAGCAAACATATATACAAAAACATTGTTGATATCGCTTTTAAAAATAGTTTTAGCACTATTTAAGATTAACGTTAAAGGTGATTATGGGCTGATTTTTCGGGATTATGATAAAACAATTAGCATTAACCTTACTACCAATAAAAACATGTCATCTAATGATGCTGTCTGTCATGAAGATAAAAAAACAAACACACAAATATGCGTAGCAGAAAAAATTAAAATAATGCCTGCAAAAAAATTATACTGGTTCACAAACTATCCACCTTTTGGCATAACGCCAAAAATGAGATTTTGTAAGCTAATTTGGGATCGCGGAACATAAATATGACATTTACTTATTTTTCATAAGAAGCGTTTTCGAGATTTTCGCGAAAAGCGTGTTTTTCTGCAGTTGTTTTAGCCATTTCCAAAAATCTCGAGAACTGTTTATCTGACTTGTACAAAATTTACACTGTTGCATAGATATACTTTTGTCTTTCAGCCAGTAGACAAATTGCGTTGATAGGCTTAAAATTCATTGAGTTACAGGCAATAAGATTTTAGGGTGCTTTTGGCTGTGTAGTTAGCGCGTTTGGCTACAAACCCTGAGGTCATGAGTTCAAGACTAGTTCCAGGAAAGCCAACAACATCATGCATTTTTCTCATGTGCATTGGTGTGTTATTGTGTTGGTTGTTGTTGAACTGTTAAAGTGATGACAGCATAGCACTGATCACTTTGTTACTACCGGCAGCGAATAATACTAACATATCCTAATGCACTTCACAGCACCCTCCTTCGTCGGTATTGTAACAGAACCGTCGGCGAAGTAAAATAACTAATAAAATGGCTAAACAGCTTAAACAACTCAATGCCTCTACTTAACACCAGAAGGGCTTGCAACACTGCTCTACAAAAAAAAGGCGCAATAGCAGGGTTGAATTAAGCATTCATCTCTCTCCCACTTCACCACCTGTTCTCTCTACACTATTTTTTTCCCAAAGAAGCTAACATATTAATTAATTAGCTGGTAGGCATTTATTGCCTGATTGTGTTACTTCTCTTTATAAACAAAAAAATAAAAATTTAGTTTTTTACGTCTTTTCAAAATTAGCCATTTTAAGTCGCTCCAGTAAGACAAAACAAAATTTTTAAAATTTGTTTTAGAGCCATGTCTTAAAGAAAATTTATTCCTAAACGCAGTGAGTCTAAAACTGGCTACATGAGGTTTTCTTTTTATCTTTATTAGTAACATTCTTATTTCAGTAAGTAACTAGACAGCAGACAGTAAACATGTATGTAACTGTTCTGTGTGCCGTCGCAAATTTTAATATTTGTACCAAATTTTTATTCGAAATTAACAGGTTTGAGTTGGAAACTATTATTTCGGATTAAGCTCATTAGATGAATTAATTAATTAATTGAATTAATAAAGACAGCAAGATAATCTGTTTAAACATGAACAACAACAATAATAGCTTGCATTATGGCGGGCGGAGCTTACCGACAAGCAAAGCAAAATAAAATAATCAGAGGTGAAACTTCATACTCACCATATTGTTAAAACCAAACATATATTTCTCATATTATATTTTCTAAAATAAATTGGTTAAATAGTTGATGTTTCCTTAATACTAGTTTACACGATCGAACGTGGTAAAAGTGAACAAAGAACGCTGATAATGGCAGTGTAGCGGCTGTCACAATTAGTAGTACTAATACGTTCTGCTAGTCTAATTAGATATATTAATTAGATATTCTACTCTTAATAATAATTTGAATTTAGTAAATTCAATTTACATTAATTCAAATAATGAACTTAAGCCGAAATAATAACTTCCGACTTGAACCTATTTATTCAGTTCGAATAATAATTACGTACAAATAAAAAAAATTTTTTTTTTGGTACAGTTGATTGATATTACATTAGCTGCAGTATTTGAATAAAAGTTGTATAGCCATTAAATATTTTTTTATTAGCCTTTTTTATAAAATATACTATTTTTTATGAGTAACACATGCATGTCTTATTTAAGCTTGTCTTTACTATCAAGATCATAAAGTAATTCAGGCCACAAGACTATAAACGTTCCGGAAAAAAATTATAAGCTAAAATGCTGTACTTAAAGGTTTTGGAATATTTTTTTATCTAGAATATGCCGGTCACGATAACACTGCGTGTTATATAAAACTAATAATAAAATTTAAAACATTAGTTTAAAGGACTATTAATTTAAAAAATTAATACTATAAAAATCGTTTAAAAAGGTTGTAAATAGCAGTGAAAAAAGATATATACTTTGTAAGGGTGTGGTACTGCCCAACTTTTTAAGCATAATATTGTTTTGCTACAAGATATCAAGTAAAGAATAGTTGTAATTACCAAAAGGATTGAAACTATCAAAAAAATTTTTTGATTTTGCGCTTATCACTAAAATGATTAATACAAATTACAATACTCATCAAATTGACGAAAAAATTATTCAACTGGCATGGCTCTGAACGAATTTCCCTTCATAAAACCAATGAAACAGTTTCATTAGATTTTTTTTAATCCAATGACAATTTTACAAATCCAATGAAAGTTTCAGTAATATTGTGAAATAATTTCATTGGTTGAATAACAGTTTCACATGTCCAATGAAAAGTTTCATTAACATTGTATAAGAATTTCGTTAGTTGAATTTTAATCAAATTTTCATTGGATGAATTTTAATGAAACTTTTCATTCGATTTATGAAACTGTCATTCAACTAATGAATTTCTTTAAAAATAATAATGAAATTGTCATTGGATTATTGAAAAATCTAATGAAAATGTTTCATTGGGTCTATGAAGGAATATTCTTTGAGTGTATTAAATGTATAGAAATTAAAAATAGTCCAGCACGTACAGATTTTGAGTTATGTAAAAAAATTTCGGATAATTGTAAAAAAAAAATTATAAATGTGAAAAATTTCATGAGAATCGGTTAGGTACACTGAAAGAGTTTTGTTCATAAATTCTGTGAATTTTGACATTAATCCAATGAAAATTTTCATTAAAATTAAGCCAACGTCACGTTTCATTGGATCAATGAAATTATTTTAATGAAATTTTCATTAAAAATATGAAATAACACTTCACTGCTCCAATGTAATAATTTCCCTAAGTTAATGAACATATATATGTAATTCATTATAGCAGTGTTATTTTTTCATTGTTTTAATGGAACTGTTTCATCATTTTAATGAAATTATTTCATTATATTGATGATATTCTGTCATTATTTTAATGAAATTATTTCATTGCTTTAATGACATTATTACATTACTTAGTAGCCTCATTTACTTATCTTTTTTATTGTCTATTTGAATTTATTGACAATTCCATGGTTGGAATACGTACGAAGATGGCAATGTAGATCAGAAATATTTTTAATGTTGACTACCGCTCTTTATTCTCATCATTTGCTTTATAAGCAATGTCTTATCTAGTTCAGCCCACAGCTCTGTCAAGACAATGGCACTTATTCAGGAATCATAACCAAAGTCGGAACTAATAAAACAGAAACTAAAAAATAGTTAATAGATAGTTTTAGATCGTATTCTCAATCCATAACTAGCACAGCTACTGCTATTAGTTGGTAAAAGAAATGCAACCCTGCATATTGGCATATAGAGAAAATAAAATGTCGATAACATTTTGACCGATATATACTGCAATTAACTAAAAATCCTATGAACCTATTAAAAAACAATTTTTCTCTTGTAAAACTATCATATAAATTCTAAAAAAGTAATTTTTTGGTTATATTTTGTATATAAATCAATTAAAATGAGGGGCTGTAAAAATAAAGTTATTCAATAAAATTTTGTTGACCAAAAACACATCTCTGTGATTTAATTATTTCATAAATCCAATGAAACTTTTCATCAAATCAATGAAATACATTTCATTGAAATTATGACATTCTAGAACATACAATTTTACATTTTTTAAATTTTTTATAGTATATTTTAAAGAACTTTAAGTATCAATTAATATATATTGTCCAAACTTAAAGAGTTTTCCATAAAACAGCAAAATGTTGCTGTCATAAATCTAGTGAAATTTTCTAACGAAACTATGAAAGTTAATGAAGCAATTCCAATGAAAGTCTTTTACAAATCCAACCAAATCGTTTCATTGAATTTATGAAGCGAAACTCTTTCGGTGTAGAAATAACTACACAGTCGAAAAAGAATATTTCCTTCCAATGGGCCTGGTATTCCCCACTTTTGTAATAATAATATTGTATTGTCATCGAAATTTAATGCGCATTGAAAATTTCATACACAGAAAGAAAAACGGCGTACAAAAATTCAAGTATTTTCTACTTACTTTGCGTATGAGTCGAACTCAAAAATTTAAGTACGAATAACACTAAAGTGTATTTAAATCAAGCCGAAAATAGGATAAAATTCTTATATCGCGTAAGAAATCTTGAATTCAGTACAAAGTTCTTAAAATGAGTACAAAAATTCTTATTTTAAGTACGACTATTTATATAAACTTTATACGCAGTCGTAGTGTGTTGGTATTTGTTTGCTTGGTTATAGCTTCAATCCACTGTTGTGCTCTTAATATTGTTTTGTTGTTGGCTATTTAGTTTGTTCGTGCGGTGTCGACAAATAGCCGACAAACATCGTATTGCATGCTGCTGATGTATACTGGACTTTATCTCTCGTTCTTCCTGTGCTAATTTAGCTGAGTTGTATAAGGTCTTGGTTTACAAACATGATGAATTAAGTTTAATACCAAGAATGAACAAAAATAGATCTTAAATTAAAACAAGTAAGTAAAAATATTATGGACATATTGTCCATAACGAAAACTTGCCATGAAGATAGCATAACCGATTAAATTTAACTGGCTCTTAACGAGTTCTACTGTACCATTTGGCATTAAAAATCAGTGTACAGTTAGTTAAGTGATGAGTCAGGATTACAAGATACAGTGGTTTTTAAAGTCAAAATGACAATTTTTGTATTTTGAACAATATAAAAATTGTCATTTGTTATCAGTTTAATTTTGTCATCAGGCTTAGGATGCGGGTCTTAGCTAAGTATTAAGGGCCATATGCATAACGATAACTTGATGAAGTTAGCATGAGTGACGAAATTGAACTGGATCTTGCTGAGTTTTTCCATACATTTTTTATCAAAATTTATGCCAGGTTATCGTTATGCATTCGGCAATAAAAATATAAATTCTCAAGTGTGTTCTAGGATGAAATAAGTAAAAATAAGCCCGATTCCTCGGACTTGATTCAAGTACGCGGCGGGATTGATTCTCAAGTACGCAGCGGGATTGAATCAGGCATGTAATACAACGTTTGTCGGCTATGGCCGAGCAATGAACATAAACAACAAGAGCACAACAGTGAATTGGGGCTATCATCAAAGTAAACAAACAGCAACACAGTAGGAGTACGACTTTATAAACATAGTCGTACTTAATATAAGAATTTTTTTTACATGAATAAAGCCGAATTAGCCTAAAATTAAGTATTTTGCACTTGAATATTCCGTACTTGAATCAATCTTTCTGTACTTGATTTAAGTAAATCCGGGATTGCCGTACTTTTGACACCGCTTGAGATTGATTAAAGTATGGATGGATTGATTTGCTCTGTTCTATGTAAGAATCGGTAATTAGAAGTATTAAAAATAAAAACAGGATTAGATCCATGAACTGCAGCAAATTAAAAAAAAAGCTAAAAACAGCACATAAACGGTATTAATATGGGCTATCGATGTGAAAATTTGCTTTGGAATTTATTCGAAATAGTTTGGAATTGCTCAGTGTAACAAAAAAATTATACTGAATATCCAAAAAATTGTATATAAAATTTTTTATCCAAGTCTCGTCCTACTAACAAAGAAAAACAATTAGTCTTCCGCAGAAACACGAGATTTAGACGAAGACCTTTTAGCTTGATTTCTTTAGAGTTGATGCTCGCACAGGATAAAAATACATTTAACCCAGTAACAAGAACAAAATATATTGCTTAAGAATGTAATTTTTTTCTCTGGATTTGGTATATCGCTAAACACCCTTAAGGCCGTGTCAGATACAACTTTGTCGCTTTGCGTGACGTTTCTAACTTTGATAGAAAAGTGTAAATCAAAAGGTGTATGACACAATGAAAACTTTGACAACACTCGCGCATTGCTTGCTTACCAAAAAAAAAGTTGTTGATAATTTTTTATTTATTTTTTTTGTTATAAAAATAAAAGTCAATTATGTTAAATTACGATTTATTATAAATAAATAAATGGCACATACATATTTACCTCTTATTAAAACAGATTCAAACGCACGATATGTTTCGCTTGGCAATATAATAAAAGAAAATTATTCCAGCTGATTGTCAAAGCAAGCAAAAAGATGAGAGTTGCCGAACTTTTCGCTTTACGCTGCGTTAAAAGTGCTTTATGTAGCATGTTTCGTATAAGTATGTACATTTCATCTTAGATGTCAAAGCGAATCTGTAACGCAACGCGAAGCAAAAGTTTTATCTGACATGGCCTTTATACTCCGTTTGATAATAAACCTTTAAAAAAATCAAGCTAAAAAGTCTTTCTCTAAGTCCCTTAAAATGCTTTATATTCCATCTGACCTGTATAACTTTATGGTTTAAGCTTTTCATTTATATTCTTTACCTTCTTTCAATGTTGTGATCAAACTAAGTAGATAGAAACTGCAACATAAAATTACAGTTTCTAAAACAAATTCCACAGCCTGTTTTTAAAGGAGGAGGTTTGCTGCCTTTTATTTAGCTAATAGAATAATAGCTTGAGGTTATGCTTTTTGTTTCAAATTAAATAAAAAACAAATAAAAAAGAGCAAAAAATTATTATACAAAACAATGTAGAGCAAACAGAATACGTATTACTATAAAATACTAAAAAGGGGCATGGGAATATTAAATAAAAGACTTGAGACAAAAAAAAAATGCTTAAATTACTCGTAGCAAAAAATATCTTTATTGTTTAGATATCAAGGCTTGCTTATAGCCGGAAGTTCCACAAGCTGTGAAAATATTTTAACTAAATCAAGCACGCATACATACTTATAAGTATACCCAGCAGCTAAATTTACAACTAGATACGCTTTGGGAGAGTCATATTACTAGTTGTAATGTTACTGGTCAAAAAAGTACAGTCATATTCCTAGTTATAACAAGACTAGTAACGATACTAGTAAGAAGAGAACAATCATATTACTAGTTGTATCGAGACAATAACGATACTAGTCAACAAAGGACAAAATTTTCAGGCAAACGACTTGTATTTAAAACATATTTTTAGCTCTTAAAAAAATAAGTAGAAAATGGCTCAGTGGGTAGAGTACTTGCCTTGAAATATGAGGAATGTATGTTCGTACCCCAGTTGGGCCAAAGTTTTTTTAAGAGTTACAAAGTCTAAATAAACAAACTAATAAGAGCACTAGCTTACAACAACTAGGATTCCAACTGGGATACAACTGTATACAAATGAACTAGTTGGGCTCCTATGACAACCTAATGTTAAAATCGATAGTTCGATATATGAATGTCCAAACAAGTTTGGACAAATAAGTATTTTGCTGTTTCGCGGTCTGCTGTACTGTAGGTACAAGTGACGTTGGTTGTTTTGCTGGCTTCTGTGCTGACTGTACTTGTGCTACATGGTCCTTTTCCCCTTGAACAAGTGCCGTGGAATTTGAACAAAGGAATTTGTCTCTTCAATTAAAAGTAAAGGGCACAAAATCAACATACACACATACTTAACATCAAACATCGCAACATGAGGTAATCTACCATAGCTCATCAGTTTATGAAAATAAGTCAAAGCGAACGTAAGTGCAAGTAGTGAAATATATAATGCATATTATCATACATATAACATACGGGAAAAATACGGAAAATTAATTTATAAAGAAAAAAAACCCCATAACCGTGAAAATTAAAAATAAAGCCTTTAAAACACAAAAATTATACATATACTTATGTACATATACTCATACGAAAATAGTTACAGTGAGCAATAGAAATATAGGTACAGGTGCAAAAGCACATAGTTACAAAGTGCCGCTATTAAAAAATGTACCTATATATATAATATATATATAAAAATAGTCATAAAGTTAAAAAAAAAAAAAAATCAGAAAAATAGTATATGTGCATAGTTGTCACATAACCTCAAAAAAAAGGAATTAAGGATACATACATACATATAAAATTGTGAGTTACATACATACATAAAAATTTTTTGCATAAGGTCAACGATTCAGAGCCTTATGTAAACGGCAAAATATATGTATAGGAAGAAATAGTGATCATAGCTGTAAAATTTGCCGTAAGTAATTACAAAAAATTATACATATGTACATATATGTATACTATACACATTTTATACAGATACCGAAATCTGTACATGCATACATATATATATACATACATCCCTACTTAGTATACATATAAACGTTCAAAACATAAAAAAGCCCGTTACTTTTCTTTAAAATAAAACTCAAAGCGGTTAAAGAAAAGAGAAAGTATCAGCTTGTTGTATATGTTTTTTAAGAGAATCAAAGTGAATAGAGCCAATGGTATTCATTTCGGTTGAAAACAAGGAAAAGCAAATAGCAAAATCATAAAGCAAAAAAAAAAGGGAGCATACTCCTACTGCATTTATTACAACAACAAAACGTAACCCAGTGGTGTACTAGTACTCGCGTCTGTTAAATATACAGATTTGCAACCACCAAAAATTTGGAATATACAAAGAGTGCAAGAGTATTTTGATCATAACAAGTAAGTGATGCGAAATACTTCTCTTTATTTTTATTCTACTTGTAAAACTTAGTTCTCTTACTCTGTGTGTCTTTTTAACAAAGTACTTAAGTTTGTAAATTTATCTACATACTTATGTTAAAAAAAAACAGTGAATATCAAAGTTGGTTTTATCCAACCCTATTTCAAAGTCAAAAGCCAAATTTCAAAGTATTGAAAGATTCTCCCTGCAATAAAGTAATAAAAATTAAAATTTTCATCAAAGGGACAAATAAATTGTCGCGCCATTTTCTCTGCAAATACTACAAATTGATCAATTTTAAGTTTCTCTTATAACGTTAAAATTTCCCTACAGTCCACTAAAGAAAAGATTAAGAGAATTTTTTAAGCTTTAAAACAATTGTAATTTGCCGAAGTGAAGAAGAGTTAAATTTGTTATTTCACACGGGAGCGAAATTATCCCTTTAAATAACCATTGGATTTCCTTCGTTTACTTTCCAACCAAAAGCGAAATAAAAAATAAAATTTTTTCCTTGAAAAAGCACACAAGCACATATTTACTATAAAACAAAACAAAAGATAAATAAATTCCTTTAAGTAAGAAAGATAGAAAGAAATAAAATCACCAAACACTAGAACAAAACAAACAAAATAATTTATTTATTATACAAAGCGAATGAAAGAGTTGCCAAAAAACTTTTTTCCCGTTCACGGGAAAAGTAATGAAAATACCCATTTATACTGAAATAAATCTCTACATACAGATTTATAAACTTATTAAAATCAATAATCCTGGGGTTATAATTAGCTCAAGTGTGATTTAAATAAATTTAAACTAGTACAGTTGAACAATTTCAAAAAATTTTGAAAAATTTATATCAGTACAAAAAAAAAAAAAAACATATTACTTCCAAAGTAAAACTATTAATCCTTTGTGAATTATTTTGCGAAATAGCATCAAATAAATGTTAAATCCAAACTTAATTTAAAACTCTTTAAATTCGAGATTTAATGTTGTTTTGAGAGATTTATAGATTGAATTGTTTAGGTTATCTTATATATTTATAACTAGATACCATATCTAGTGCTACACCATTAGCCCCTTATTCTACAAAATAATATAAGAACAATTTGAAAGCTCCAAATCCCCAGACCATTCTTATTCTCTGTTTTTGTCTAGATCACAAGCATCTAGTGCTAGTCATTAGCCCCTATTATACAAGGATATAGAAAATACGGTCTAACTCTCAACTCAACATTTCAACCAAATCAGTTTGAATTATGAAATAGTGAATTATAACTTACTGGAAAACGCAGACGTTATTACGAAAGATCAAATGTCCGTACAAGCTTGTGGGTTTATCTACATAGTCATTATTATCGAACGAATAATTGTAATTAGCTTAATCTGAAGTTGGCATATAGGTATATTCTTTATTTTACCTATATAAAACCATCTAGTGCTATCCCGCATATAGCCCCAAAATCTTATAAAACGAATATTTATATAAACTCAATTTCTCTTCAATCAGTAACACACCTAGTGTTAATTTCTATAGCGACTTATCAAAACTACAAAAGTGGAAAATATTTTCTGCCTAAGAAATTTGAAACAAATATATCACACCCTTACTCCAGTTAAAAATCTCTCTTTTTTCCCCTATCAGTATGCCTTCCACAGCCCGAAGATCGATCTCGTCAGCCAAAGAGCACTTTGACTTTGATTGCGATCAGGTAATGTTATTGTGCGACACGTTCGACGCTACACCAACGGAAGAGCATACTGATACAATTCTTGAAGTCATGCTAAGAGACCTAGACACAAGATGGGATAAGTTAAACTTCTCTCACGAAGAAGTTACTTTCTCAAGGGACACAAGAATTACTCCGGAGATTAAGCAAGAAGTCAAAGCGCAATTTGAACAATGTCGAATCAGATATTACGAATGTTCTTCGCGAATACTCGACCTTGCTAGAATTCTCACACAGGAGAATCCGGGAGCTCCAAGGTTTCAATCAACTTCTCGTCACTTATCTTTCCATCAAGCTCCCTCTGAAACATTTATACAAAACAATTCGAGGGACTGCATTAAACTTCCTCCTTGCGACACAGAGGTATTTCATGGCAGCTATGAACAGTGGCCATCATTTCGGGACATGTTCACAGCTGTCTACATAAATCATTCCAAACTCACTCCGGTCACAAAACTGTACCACCTTCGCAATAAAACGAAGGGTGAAGCAGGCGCAATAGTTAAAAGATATACCCTCTCAAATGACAATTTCGATATGGCATGGTCGGCCTTAAAATCCCGATACGAGAATAAACGAGTTCTCGTAGATAATCAGATAAAAATTCTATTTGATATCCCAGCAGCGAAGAATGAAGACAGCGAATCGATTAGAAGAATACAGTCTTCGGTCAACGATTCGCTGGCAACCCTCAAAACTCTTGACGTTCAAGTGGAAAGCTGGGATCCGATTCTCATTCGGTTGATCTCAACGAAGCTCCCAGATATGACTTTAGCCCTGTGGGAACAGTCCCTTACGTCTCCCCGTGAGCTACCGAAGTGGTCTCAAATGTCCCAGTTTCTGGTAGACAGATACGAAACTGTAGAGCGCGTAACAAGTATAAGGAAACATAAAGATAGCTTCAGTCTAATGAAGCCAAATAAGCCCAATATTCAAACATACTTGTCGCAAGAAAACGTAAGCTCAATGTGTAAGTTATGCAATGAGGATCATCCTCTAAGAAACTGCCCCAAATTCAGAGCCCTTACGATACAGCAGAGAGTAGATTACGTGTTTCAGAACAAATTCTGCAATAATTGCTTAGGCTTTTCTCATCTTAAAGCATATTGCAAAAGCAAGCATACATGTACATATTGCAAAAAATCACATCACACTCTGTTGCATATGCCACAAGAGGCTCAAAGCACGATTCAAAATGTTGACAAATCTCAACAAAGAAAAATCTTAGACAAAACCCCTAAATTTAAAATTTCATCCTCTAATATTAAACAAATCTCTGCGAATAACACTCCAGATGAGTTTCCCTCTACATCAAGGCATATACAAGCCAACTGCTCATCAAGCAATGAGAATATTTTATTACGGACTGCATTAATGCAAATTGAATTCCGAGGGGAAAAATTCACAATTAAAGCTCTAATAGATCCGGGTTCTCAGCGAACATTCTTAGCTGAAAGGATCAGGAATCGGCTTCAGCTTCCATATCAAAAGTCTCATTTTGAGATCGTTGGGATAGGAGGTCAGAAACAATCAGCGACCAAAGAATGTAAGCTTACTCTATATTCCAGTAGAACTAATACCCGAATCCCCATTAAAGCCATAGTCTTGCCAAAAGTTACGAAAAAACTCCCGGCTCACAGTTTTGAGGTTCCCTTCTCCAAAGAGCTTAAAGAATTAGATCTTGCCGACCCAATGTTCAATAAATCTTCGCAAATTGATCTAATTCTAGGCAACGATTATGAGCAATATATAAATATTGAGGGCATCAAGAAAAATGTTTGTGGTAACACGTCGGCTTATAACACGATCTTTGGATGGGTGCTTAGTGGTCCCATAAAAACGCAAGCAATACAAGCGTTCACTACCTCTGTTGTGCCCTTAGAAACGGAGGATCTCCATGTGTTACTAAAAAGGTTTTGGGAAGAGGAAGAAATTCCTACGACTCGCCCTATCTCAACAGAAGATGATTATTGTGAAAAATTCTATGCAACAACAACCACACGTAATAATAATGGTAGATATACAGTAAGACTGCCATTCAAACCAGAATATCCTGAAAAAGTTTTCCTAGGGTCATCTCGGGTGGCAGCCTTAGCCCAATATTCCAGAATGGAAAAAACGCTAGCAAAAGACCCAGAGCTGCAAGCCCAGTACGAGGCAGTTCTAAATGAATACTTGGCTCTCGACCATATGGAAGAAACTTCCTCCCAAGAAATAATTTCGCATGGTAAATGCAGCTCATATTATTTACCTCATCATGCGGTACTGCGCCCAGATCACAAAACTACCAAAGTCAGGGTAGTGTTCAATGCCTCTAGAAAAACGAAGTCACAATTATCCCTTAATGATGTTCTCTACACAGGACCCACCCTTCAGAATGAATTAATAACCATTATTCTTAATTGGAGGAAATATAAGTATGTATTCAGTGGCGACATACAAAAGATGTATCGCCAGATACTAGTACACCCAGAAGATAGAAAATTTCAAAGAATTCTGTTTCAGAGTCAAACTCACGGCCCAATCCAAGACTTCCAATTAAAAACGGTAACGTTCGGGGTAAATTGTGCCCCATATCTAGCGATTCGCACACTTCTCCAACTGGCAAAAGATTGCGAAACAGAATTCCCAAAAGCAGCGTCAATTCTGCGTACACAAACATACGTAGATGACATTCTGTCGGGAGGATTCTCAATTGAGGAAACCTTAGCCGCTCAAGCCCAGCTCGTAAGTGCATTGAAATCAGCTGGCTTGCCCCTTAAAAAGATAACGGCAAATGATTCCAAGCTACTTACTCATTTTCCACAAGAAGATCTATATGACTCAGATTTTCTTAGATTTCAAGAATCAAGCTCAACCAAAACTCTTGGCATCAAGTGGAATGCACTCTCAGATGTTTTTACGTATAATTTTTGCAAAGTTGAGAAATCTCCCAAGGTTACTAAAAGGCAAATTTTATCCTCAGTAGCGAAACTCTTTGACCCAGCGGGATGGCTTGCACCCATAGTCATCAGAGCAAAGATACTAATGCAACAGCTATGGCTGGAGGGATTAGAATGGGACGAAGACATTTCAAGGGAATCTCTAAAAAATTGGAACGATCTCGTCACAGATCTATCCGGAGTAGAAACTGTTTCCATTTCGCGATGGCTACAATACACCCCCCGCGACACCGTCCAAGTCCACGGGTTTTGTGACGCTTCTAAAGTGGCATATTGCGCTTCAGTTTATGTACGTTGCGAAACTGAGACCAAAAACGTTTTTTCAAATTTATTGCTGGCAAAAAGTAAGGTAGCCCCAATACAAACGGTGTGCCTCCCACGTTTAGAACTTAATGGCGCTGTACTGTTGGCAAACCTTGTTAAGTATGTGCAGTCATCGCTAAATTTTTATGACACTGAAGTGTTCTTATGGACTGACTCGTCAATAGTCCTAGGTTGGCTCTCAAAACCTCCTTCTACGTGGGAAACTTATGTAGCGAATAGAATTGCTCAAATTCATCGCCTTGTTCCAATGGCTGCATGGAGACATGTCCCCACTCATTATAACCCAGCAGATATTGGAACTCGCGGGTGTAGCTCTCAAGAACTCGCCAATAGCATCCAATGGTGGTATGGACCCCCATGGCTACAAAACCCCGCGTCGGAATGGCCAAAGAAAAATCCTCTGAAGGTCGTTGAGACTGTCAACGAAAGTCACACTCTACACGCGAAAGTTCTGGAAGAAGACATTCTGGACAGATTCTCGTCATATAATAGAGCTTTACGCGTCCTAGGCTATGTGTTTCGATTTTTTAACAATTGTAAAAACAGTACAAGGTCAGGCACTCATTATGTCTCACAAATCGAATTAACACACCCTGAAATACAGCACGTAAAGTCCAGACTTCTCTCCATAGCTCAAAAAACGTTTTACGAAGAAGAATATAAGTGTCTATCAAACTCGCAAGCGGTGCCCAAAAGAAGCTCTCTTAGCCCGTTAAATCCATTTTTAGATTCAAATTCAATTATGCGAGTTAATGGCAGATTGTCTCACTCATCTCTGCCGTATGGCGAACGTCACCCAATTATCATGCCTGGTAACTCCCAAATTTGCCAACTCTATCTCAATCATTTACATCAGTTTCTTCTCCATGCAGAATGCAGTCAAATGTGTAGAATGATACAGACTGAATTTTACATATTTAGACTCAAACCTCGCGTAAAAAAGTTAATTCGACACTGCAAAACGTGCATTATTTATAAGCAGCAGCCATGCTCACAAATAATGGCACCCCTACCACATGACAGATGCCATTTATCACCACCCTTTCAAACGACAGGTATTGATTTTGCTGGGCCCTTTGAACTGAAAACATCAATCTTAAGAAAAAGCCCTTCTGTTAAAGGATATGTTAGCGTTTTTGTGTGTTTTAGCACAAAAGCAATACATTTAGAGCCATGTTCAGAACTATCAACGGCGGCTTTCCAAGCCGCATTTTCTCGCTTTGTTGGGAGGCGGGGGCTCCCCCAAAGGGTACTTACAGATAATGGTAGGAATTTTCTTGGCGCAAGTAGAATACTTGAACGTGAATTCTCAACGTTCGTGCAAACTGCTGCACAAGACATAGCCCAAAAATACATTACTCATGGCTTTGAATGGAAATTCATACCTCCACACGCCCCTCACATGGGCGGATTGTGGGAAGCCGCCGTAAAGAGTTTCAAATTCCATTTGAAACGAATCGCAGGTTCGCAAAAATTCACCTTCGAGGAATTTTCTACAATCTTAGCTCGAATCGAAGGTATCCTTAATTCCCGCCCCATATCCGCATTATCAGAAGACCCGGAAGATTTGACTCCGTTGACCCCAGGTCACTTTTTAAGAGGTGCTCCCTTGATGGCTTTCCCCGAGCAGAATCTGCAAAGCATGTCACTTATCAATAGATGGGAAAAGCTAAAAGCTATCCAACACCAGTTTGCAATACGGTGGAAGGACGACTACCTTAAGTCATTGCATAAACGGTACAAATGGAAAGATTCGGTTCCGAATGTACAGGTAGGAGACCTTGTGGTTGTAATGGACGACATGCAACCCCCATACGAATGGCGATTAGGACGAATCGAAAACACTTACACTGGGTCAGACAGCAATGTCCGCACTGCTGAGGTCCGTATTGCTTCAGGAACTATCACTCGTCCTATAGCTAAGTTATGTTATCTTCCCGTATTAAAAGGCGAAGATGCTAATTAAACTTAAATTCTCAAGATTCAGTTTTTTCATATTGTTATTATACCATACTTGCTATATGAACTCACACTTACAATTTTCTCATTATATTTCTAATTCTCAGGATACACTCAAATGAATTCCCACTAACAATCCTATATGTCTACTAATTGAGTTTCTTGTTTCAATATTAGGGCTAACCGAAGACTCGTCAACACTCGTCCAGATCATACTAAAACTCGTTCTAAACATCAGGATCCAAGCGTATACCAGTGTGCTTTATGCAAAACTTTCCACCCCTTACGCCTGTGTCGTAAATTTTTAAGAATGAGTGTGAAAAAGAGAGAGGAAGTGGTAGAAAAGTTTCGTTATTGTACAGATTGTCTAGCAAAAAGCCACGAGTCACGCGCATGCCCGTCCATCAACAGCTGTCGAAAATGTGACAGCATGAGTCATCACACGCTACTTCATCCTACATCTAAGAAGTTTGATAAACACCAAGGAATGCAGACGCAAGACCTGCGTAAACGTCAACGGTCCAAAGAAAAACGACCAATAGCACAAGTACAGTCAGCACAGAAGCCAGCAAAACAACCAACGTCACTTGTACCTACAGTACAGCAGACCGCGAAACAGCCCGAACTTCGACATCCAATAAAACCAACAGCAACTCCAGACACCAAGGTCATCATTGAGGCAATTCGGTCGCTAGCCAATGTACTTTGCGCTACCGACAATCAGTCATCTGTTGCCTGAAGGCAAGGCGGGCGGCATGTCCAAACAAGTTTGGACAAATAAGTATTTTGCGTTTCTGATTTAAATTTATCTTTCTTTAAACAAATGTCCGTTACTAACAAACAAATTGAAATACAAATTGAATTATAACATTTCCCTTTTTTTCGTAAATTATAACAGTTTCTACATTACTAAATTGTCAACCATGAATTCCTTTGCGACAAAAATATAAAAGTAGCTATAGAATCGTATTGTAAAAAGCCGAGTCTAAACCTTATACTATTTTTTAATATTACTTACTTAAAAAACGATCTTTGAACGAGTAACATTGAAAACCTGGAAGAAACTTTATTGTAAATAAAAAAAACCCAAAAATAGAAAATTGGATAATTGCCTTTCTTTTTCCTTACTGGTTTCCCTAAAATAAAGAAGGTGAGCGTACATCAGATTGGCTAAATAAAAGACAAGAACTAATCCCTTTCTTTTATTCCCTTACACCCTATAATTATAATCACTTGCCAAAAGTGATTCTAATTAGAATTTCCCTTGTAGGTTTAACACTTAAATTGAATCAGCATTCTCCCTAACTGCTGACCTACTAATAAGGGAAATTCATAAGTAATAATAACAGATTATTACAATGAAAAAAGGACAGATGGGCAACTAGTCTGAAGTAAAAAGTAACTAGTATAGTTCTAACTACATACTAGTTACTTTGTGTGCAGGGTAGCTATACAAAAACATTTGCGTTTCAAAACAAAACAAACAAAAAATAAGCCACTACAGAGATATAAGTAAGTCTACAAATTCGCGCACACTTATTAACATATAAAGCTCTGTTCTACGTCCCGTCCCAGTCATTAAATGGTCTTGATTTCATGAATAGAAACGTTGTTCTCAAGCCGATATAAAAGCATTTATATAATAACCCAGTGAAAACTATTGAAAGTTATTTTTAGCTAACTACCTTTTAGCTGCTTCCAAAGTGGTCTCCTACCTACAAAAAACAATCGAAATTTTAAACTCTTTGCAATATATTTTTTTTAATTTGGGATTTTTAAAGAGACTGCTCCAGCGATTTTATCATAACTTGCGAAGGAGTTGTACAATTTTATTAAAAAAAACAACTAAAATTCTTGAAAGAAAATTAACTTTTAGCCACTTGAATAATATTTTTAAATATTTCCCCATTTTCGGGGAAATGAAATAGTCTGGGATAAGGAAAACTCTAGTCTAAACAGACATCCAAGCTCAAGACTCAGTTGGAACGCCAGAAATCATACAAAACTTAAAATGTGTTTAAGGGTTTATTTGGTATTCATTCAAAATTACTACTCCGTATAGGAAATCTTGTAAGGTTTCTGCTCGAAAAGCCGGGTTTGTTTTTGCGTTTTCGCTTCACTGATTTTTTAAATAAACGATTCAATCGGTGGTGGTAAGCAAGATAACCGTGAGCACTGATGATCGAAGTGTAGTAAATTGAAAAATCAAACCAGAAATGATTGACTCAAGTAGAACAAAAAATCCGAAAAACGGTCACAAAGAAAAATAAACCAACGTTAAGACTGAGATTTGTTGTGATAAAACATCAAATTAACATTAATTTAGAAGTGATTTTATTCTGGTGTTAAATTTTCACGAAAGTTTTGTTTTTTATTTTAATATTGTATCTTCAAGTGATTTGTCATTCGTAATTCGTGACTTTTCGTTTTAATATTAAAAATTATTATAAAATGAATTAACAGTATAGTGAGTTGTATAAATTACATAAAACTCTATGAGTATTAATTTCAGTGCAACAAAAAAAAAGTTATTAAAAATATGTGAAATTGAAGTGCTTATGGAAAAATTTATAGCATGAACTTCATATATTTGTTAAGAATTCGTCATTTGTTACTTAAAAATATTTATTCCAAAAATTCAGGTGAGTGTTGAATAAAAGCAAACATTTTTCTAAAAAAAAAAAAAACAATTTGAGCAGTATATAATTCAATTATATTGGATTATTTCTTTAAAACTTTATTGTGAAGAAAAAGTAATATGTAAAAAAAAATTTAATTCGTGACTTGTCTATTTGTATCGATATTGTTGTGGTAGTTATTAATATCTGATTTCGGTATATTTGTTATTGCTTTGGGCTTTGAATAATAAGAATATTAAATTACGCAAAGCAGAGATCCAAAAACCCTGTTGAGAAAAACTTAAAATAGACGAAAAATGTTATGCAGAACATAACCATAACCAAAGGTAAAGGGAATTACAACTTGTTTCTTTTATTAATTCTTTTGGATTGATTTAAAGGAATTCTTAACAGTTCAAACGAGGTGAAATAATATAGAAATCATATTGTCTTCAAATGAGGTAACGAATGACAAAAATAAATTTTGTTTTTAAGGAGAGTGCTATGTTTCCACAATCTCAGACGATTGCTCATTCGCTATATGTTTTAGAATTTTAATATAATAAATTTCATAATTAATTTTTTTTTTTCTTAATTTTTGTACGATGTTAAATGAGTTTACATCAGCGTCGCTCATACTGGCACCAGTGTTCCGAACATTAATCGGCTTGTATATGCATACAGCCGAATGAAAACAAAAGTATTCACTAAAGGATAAAAAATAAACACCAACTTTATTCAGTTGTATTAAATTTTTGTTCTTTTATGTTGTCGTTTTTCTTTTTAATAGGCACACAGTGGAATACTACTAATAGATGTTCATAAAATTTAATACTAAATAAAAAAACTAATTTCTCTCGATGGCCAGCCCCGGTTTATATCCATATAAAACTGTGAAATTGCTTGTTGGGTCATCTGCCCTTTAACAAATGCACCCACACATAGAAAACAAACAATTTGCTGTGAAATGAGCATAATAATGTCAAAAGAGCAAAAGTAAAAAATCCTCACATTTATATAATACCTCGAAATAATAACTACTAACAGTAGGACCATAAAGAATAATATCAAAAAAAAAAATAAATGTAACTAACGTCAAATAAATTAAATTGATTAAATATTAATTTCAAACTTCTACCAAAAAAAAAAAGAACTCAGTAGCAAAAAGGTTTCCATCTTTAGTTTTTCTATGTGTATATTATTTTTGATTAAAAATAAATTTTGGGTAAACTGCTTTGCAAAAAAATTTCCTTAAACCAGGACCTATTGCAAAACTCTTGCATTTTATTAACAGTCAGCTCCACGGTGCTTAATGTAAAAAATATTAAACTGAATGTAAATGAATGTGAATGAATAGACCAGTAGCATAATATTACTTTGTCTTTAGAGGTAAATTAACGTATCCTATTACGTTATGCTTCATGCAACTTATTTAAAATTCCAAAGGAGTAATCCTCTGAGTATCTTTTTTATTCCTAAAAAAATCGCCATAATAGTTTTAAGGAAAAAAAATTATATTTTAGAGCTAGATTTTTCCTTAAAGAAATAAAAAATAGACAGGTGTTAAGGTGCTAACTTAAGGGTCTTTGCTTTTCGTAATTATTGCCGTGGAAAATCTAAAATTTTTTTTTTAAATATGTATTTTTAAAGGTGATTTCATATTATTATATCCGCTTTTCTTGAATTTGTTTTGCTTCAACAAACAAATTGGCTTAAAAGGAAGTAGGAAAATCAATTTTTTCTGTCCTTTTTAACTTAAGGACCTTTTTAATTTTTTAAGATTACAAAGATTGCGATTATGTAAAATTTATTTGTAGGCGGAAATTTGATTGTGTTAAAAAGTTATTGTATCTGCTGTGAAATTTTGTTCTTAATCGTTGAAAATAAAAGGATCTTAAATTATTGCACGTATACTTAATATTAATTGCTTGCCATTGAATGTTACGCATAAGTACCTGTACATTAATAAAGTAAGTGAATGACGATAAATATGCCGATTTAACCCTTAAGCCCCTGAATTTGAAATACGAATTGTGCTGCGGTAATAATTTTTGTTCTAGGATATTTTTCTGCTAAAAATTACGAATTTGAGTTCCAATTGCTAAAAAAAAAATGCTCCTGGAAAGCTCCAGGACCAAAACAAAGAAGATCGCCTGTAGACGGTCTTAGTGGTTTAGGGGAATTTTTTTTTCAGAAATAAATAAAATATGATGCTTATAGTTGGAAGAATATCAGTTTTATTTTTAACTTTTGATATCAAAATATATATTATGTTCAAACTAACTGTCAGGCCCACTATGTCGACATGTTCTTTCTTTCGCCACAATTACATTTAAAACAAAAACAAATTCTAAAATTTTGTTTTTGTTTTATATGTTATTATAAGAAAGAAAGAATCGCGTCGACATAGTGGGCCTGGCAGTAAATATGATGTGACTAAATGGTATTCCATGAAACAGTTTTTAGTCTTTGTAAAACATAGGTGGACGTTGCACTTACCACAAAACATGTGTGTATCCGATTTTTTGCACAGTTTACAAAATTTTTTGAGCCCCATTGTTGAAAATGATTTATCTTGTCGAACCTTATAATAGCCACAAGATAAATAACCTTTTTCCCAATAAAAGAGCCACCGGTTGGCTCTTCGGCAAATGAAGGACAACCTGCGAATCGTATCTCAACAGAAGCACTTAGTTCTTTTGCAATACACCTGCAAAATTCTTGCATCATTCCGATCAGAATTTCGGGGGTTTTCGACGTTAAGTCTGCGATTTAATGCAAATGCATTTGTTATGGACATATCGAGAAGATGATAAAATATCCTGGTTGCCATATCTTGTGTTCTGATTTTAAGTCTATACAAGAGTCAAGTAGGTCTACGCCGCCCATGTGCACATTGTATTCACAGATAATCTGTAGGCAATCAATATTATGGTATGATTTTTGCTTCCGATTGTAACGGGTAATTTTAGTTGGCTGACTGACTCAACACGCAGAGACTGCGATAAGCAGAAAAATTTTAGTTCTCTTCATAGAGTGAGAGACCCAGTTCAGGATGATGATGACTTTGAAGATTTTGATGACAGCATAGAAGATCCAGATTATCATTGTGATAAACTAAAACCGGAAGATAGTGCTATGATAACCGATTGTTTTGAGTTATTAGATTCTTATGAGAGCACGTGGCATTTATAGCCTTGTTACTGTTAGAGCAAATCGGATTCCCAGTTGTAAAGTACCAACTAACAAAAGCAATGAACTGGAGAACGCACCGAGAGATATGAGAGATCTGAGGTCGTTGGATTAGCTTATGGGATCGACATGACCACAGTTTTATGGAAAAACACAAAATATGTCAAACTCTGTTCAGCGTATTTTTTCACTAAGCCTTTCCAAAGAAGCACTTCACTCTGGTTGAACAGAGTTTGATATTTTTTGTGCACTTCCATTAAGCCATAAGAGTCTAATAACTCCAAACTATTAGTTATCATAGAAGTGTCTTCCGGTTTGAATTCATCACAATGATAATCTGGATATTCTATGATATCATCAAAATCTTTAAAGTCATCATCATCCTCACCTGAGTCCATCAAAGCAACAATTTCTTGATCACTCAATGAAGAAAGTTTGAATTTTTTCTGTTTATCGCAGTATCTATTTTTTACTCCACCTGTTGACATATTTTAGAGCTATTTTTCCTCTTTCAGTAGGCCAAAAGAGTATAGGTAATAATGAATACATTTTACTCCGATAAAAAACGTTACACTAAATTTTGTTCAACTAAGTCACTAAGACCGTCTACAGACGGTGTTCGCAAAAATCTCAATTGGAACAAACATGTTTTGTTCAAAAATCAAACTAGAAACAAATTATCAAAATAAACCATTTAAATATTTACCACAAAAATTACCAAGGCTGTTGAGCGGTTAGAAAGTAGTTTTATTTTTATTTTAATTTTGTATTTTCTCACTAAAAATTGTATTGTAACAGGTATTGCTACCACACTAATTATCGAAACGCGTTCAAACTGATACCATTTGCTACATAATTTGGTGTCGAATAAAAAAAGCTTTTGGTTGTTCGAGTGTAAAAGTACTGATTTCGCATAAAATTCTTTTTGTTGATGGCCGGTTGTAGACGGTCTTAGTTGTTTAAGGGTTAAATATGTTTTGATCTATAAGTGTAGCTGTAAAGGCCATTCAGACTTGTGTATGCGAAATTTATCCGTTTTTCAAACTACACACTTTTTTCAATGTTTGCTACTTGTTTGTATTTCTAAATGATTTTGTTGTGTAGTTTGCTTCCGAAAGAACTTGTTATTAAATTAAAATGCCAAACAAGTAGACGTTTTTAAATGTTTAGAGCACAGCATTAATTTTTAATGCCTAATTATTTACAGACCTTAAAGCCATCATCCTTGTCTCTAATTCAGCCAAACATTTTTTTTTTTGTGTATAAGACTATTAATTTGGAAAAATTAGTTTTTTAACGACAACAGAGTTTTATCGGTAAAATTGTTATTATATAACAACCTATAGCGCCCACTATGTTTAAAATAGCTGCCTAACATTTTACTCAGCTTGTAGCCTACATCTTTGCCTATAACACTATTAGGCAACAAGCCAAACGCCAAGGAGTACCACTATATTTTTTTGATATGTTATGGTCCCCTAACTATAAAAACAGTCGACCAATTTTATTACAAAAAGTGGTAAAAATTTTTAAATAAAAATACCTTTAAGCCGTTCCAACATTATATTTTTATATAGTCAATGGTTTCGGCGGTCTGAATAACCGCAATGATAAAATATATATTTTTTGATGCAAAATTGAAATTTTTGTTTTTTTTTATTTATAAAAAAACGAAAATGGTCTAATTTTATTCACTGAACATAAAGCCACATATAACGCAAATAAAATAAGATTTATTTTACGAAAATCGATGAACAAATATTAATTTTATTCACAATAAAGTGAAAATACCTGATTTTTGCAAAAAATCGAGTTTTGGAGACGCTGCGCCAACTGTTTTATCATAACTTGAAAAAATCTTGTCCAATTTTATAGTAAAAACCACAAAAAAACGTGAAACAAAACCACCTTTAAGTTGTTTGAATATAATTTTTTTTACAATTTCAATAAATTCGGAATTGTTCCGAATTTTTAGGCAAAATTGGAAATTTTTTTTAAATACTTATATGAAAAATCGAAAATGGAAAAAACTTACCATTTTTATTAACAGATCATAAAGACACATATAACAAATAAAATAAGTTTTATTTCATGAAAACCGATGGATAAATATTGATTTCATTCATAATAAAGAAAAATCTGCTAATTTTTGTTACAGTTGCGAATATTTCCATTGTACAACAAAATTAGTTTTATTTTTAAATAACAATATTCTAACACCCAGCAAAAAATATTCGACATTTAGAAGAACTAAAAGATGTTAGAAGCAATCCATTGCTTATTTAAGAACAAATGATTCCAAAAATGCTACCACAAGTGCACTAAAGTTTGCAAAAGACCACGAACAAATATGCAAAATAAGTATTTAATATTTAACTTCTCTCATTGACGATAGTGCTTCTTGGAAGCACTAACGTAAGCGATAGCCTAAAATATGTTCTACGAATGTATACACGAACAGTACACACACATACACATGTGTATACACGAACAGTACATTTTAAAAATAAAGTAAATAATTTTAATATAATGTGTTTATAAGAGTAACTTCATGTTAACTTCATGTTGCCGATTTGCAACAGTGTTTTTGGTTCAGTGGTTGGTGCGTTGGATTTCAAATCTGAAGATGCTTAGATCGATACTAGTTGAAATTAAAATAACAAACAGTGAGTAAAAATACAAAATTGATAACTAAAGATAAAAAGTAATAAGCCTTTAACATGACGTTAATAAATCCATCAGCCCCGCCAACCCACAACGAATAATTTTTTCATATATTTTTAGTTTTAGTGCTGAAAATTTTGATGATTTTCAGCACTAATATAAGCATTTTATGGAAGCAGAAAGTATTGCTTCTAAGCGTCTCATCGCGAACAAAAATCATGCATTATAAAAGCGCAATTGCAAGTGATTCCATTTTGTAGTCTCCCTTATAAAAATACTTCCAGCAAGCAATAATTTTTGCTGGGCAGCTGATTATTCTCAAGGTTGCCAAATAATATATATGTACATGTGTTGCCGTTTTGAAAGTTAACATCTGGGATTCATTTTAGGAGGAGCTAAATTTTCCCCCTTTTGCATATAATTATACTAGCTCGGCATATTATATCTTGTAGGCCTTAAGTTTAAAGTATAAAATGTATTCGGCTCTTTAATGTAAAACACCACGATTAACATTTTTGTAGAATATTTTAACCATATATCACTTCAGGGTATGGGTCTTTTTGAACCCTAAAAAAATAAAGGGCGAAAAACTCTACTTCAGAAGTGATGTAGTGGGCTTCCTTGTTCCACAAAAATGTTCCTCGTGGTGTTTCACATAAAGTGTTAAACATATCTGACAGCTTTAAAGTAAGTCCTACAAGATATTCTATGCCTAACTATGTGCAAAAGGGGGAAATTTAACTCCCCCTAAAATAAATCCCAGATGTAAACTTTCAAAACACTGATTCACTAATGTTTTTTTTTTTTGTGACTTCTATTAGAATCAGTTGTTAGAACCTTTTTACTTAATAAAAAATTAACTAATTTTATTGTACAGTAATTTTTGCAAAAATAAGGTGACTTCACTTTATTAGGAATCAAATTAATATTTATCCATAAATGTTTTATGAAATAAAGCTTTTTTCAGGTTATAAAAATGGTAATGTCGCTTTATGATCAGTTAATAAAAATAGTAAGTTTTGCTATTTTCGATTTTTTGTAAATTTTTAATAAATACAAATTTTCCATAAAAAAAAAATATATTTTTCAAATTGCGGTCTGAAGAATTTTGAAACCATGTAGTATATAAAAAAAATTAGTGTTAAGGCGGCTTAAAAGTAATTTTATTCCAAGAAATTTAGTGTTTTTTTTATTAAATGAACAACCCCTTTCCATGGTCGATGCTTTTCACGAGGAAACATCAGCTATTTAACTATCCACAAATTTATCTAAGTTCAATTTTCAAAGTTTTGTAAAAATATTCACAAATACAATTGAACAATGCGACTTATATTTTCGAATAGTATGGATCATAGGCTAAAATTTTCACATGGTCCAAATGGGCTACAAGTAAAGATGTGCCCAAACATGGCCAAAATCTCTCAGAGATAGTCAAAAATTTACTTAAGTTCAATTTTTGTAAAAAAACATTCACATAAAACCTCACGCGGGAAAAAAGTTCGACTTAAGTAGAAAAACATCAGAAAAATGTGAATGAAGAAAATTAAACCAACGATCATACTGGGAATTGTCGATAAAACAGTAAAGTTAACATCAACTTGACTGATTTAATTCTCGTATTCAATTTTTACGAAAAGTTTGTATATATAAGTATTAAAATAACATCCAACAGAAATACCTGACAAGTGGAGATAAGCAAATACACGTGAGCATTGACTATGGAAGTGTAGCGGCTTCCGAAAGTGGCTCTACTCTGTTCTGCTCTGTACGTTGAAAAAATTAAGTTGATGTTAATTTTTCCCTTGTTCCTTGGAATATTAATCATGACCAATTCTTTCTGAGTATAACGTTACGAGCATTAGCATAATAATCAATTTAGATTCACAAAGCAAATACGTTCGAAATAATCATATTAATAAGAGTTGATGTTAATTTTTCCCTTATTCTTTGGAATATTAATCATGCACGACTCTTTCAGAATATAGTCTTACGAACGTTAGCCTAATAATCAATTTTGATTAAAAAATAACCTTGATTCAACATGATTCACAACTAAATTGATAGTTGAGTCGTAGTTGTCAAATTCTTATTATGGAATACAACTTCATCAAAGCAGTTGTCTCAGTTTTTATCAGTTGTGTTTTGGTTTTTACTTCGACTATTGTCTTACTTTTAAAATGGTACTTTTAGGCGCCAATCTATCCCATTTGTCAATCCATATTGTTGCCATATCAATAAAATATAAAATCTCAAGAATAAATAGTGAGGCCAAAACTAAAAATATTTAAAATATTTTGTGATGGCTACTATGGTTTCAAAAAACAGAGAGTATAGATAAGAACCTTTTTTCGAATATTTTTTCAAAGACAACTTAAATTAGTTGTGAATCATAATACAAAAAAATGGTTGAGTTGGGTTGTAGCATTGACAACTCAACCTAGTTGAGTTTTGAATCATAATAGGGGCCATTATTTCAGTATTAACCTAATTTTCAAATAAACATGAAATATAGTTATTTCAAAAAGAAAGATGTTCTTTGAAGGTTATTGTAAAATCAAGTTGAATTTTATGACATTCTAAAAATTGGTTCGAAACTATGCCGTTAATAAATAGAATTTCCGAAAACTAACTTAATAATTTAACATTGTCAGGTTTTGTTTAAATATAAATTTATACAATTACTATTCGTTTTGTACAAAGACTCTCTCCACTTAAGCTAAAAAATTACGTGAAAAATCAAGTAAAGTAACAAATTTATTCAAATACCAGAAGTTCCAAAGATAAAAAATCTTAGTATTCATAGTAACACGCATCCTTAACCACTGAAAAACCGAAAAAAACGTGTACCATAAAATGTTTGCGACTTTGGTCGAGTGGTCTAAGCGGAAAAGAGTCCTGAAGATATTAGCGTGAGCTATCGAAACGTCAGTTCAACTCTCCGTGCAGTCAAAAATTTTCTTTGTCTATATGCTGCACATTTATCTCTAGATAAAAATATAATTTAATTGAAAAATTAAATTAAAACCGAACTGCAAATATTTTTGTAAAACATTTCAGCCCACTACATTGCCGCTGAAGGGTTAGTTTTTGGACATGTTTTATGAAAATGTTCCACAAAAGTGTTTCTCGTGGTGTTTTTAATTAAAAATGCCAAGCACATTTTATACTTTTAAAATAAGTAATTCTTCAATTAACAGTTCAATTATATAATGTATTTTTTATTAAATTAAATTAAATTAAATTTTAAAAATCAAATTTTTCGAGATTTTGACATGCTACAGCAAATTGCCGAGATACGTAGATTTTTTTTTAACCTATAGTTATAATCTTTCTGAATTTCTATACAGTGCAAAAGAATATCGTAGTATGTGTTATTAGCTGAAAATACAATCGACCCTGTTCTGTAAACCGAATCCGAGTAAATTTCTCGTTTTCCAAAAATAAATAATGCTCCATTAATGTGTTTTAAATTATATATATAAAATTAATTTCAGATATGATATTTGAAGTTCTAAAAAAACATGAAACTGCAAAAATTTTGCTATCGGTGGATTTAATTTCTCTAAATCGCACGTTTTGAAATCGACTCGATTTACAGAACAGGCAGGCATAACTAGTTTTTGTAAAGGCAGTTCGTCATCTAACGCCTCAAATCAAAATGTATTACTATTTTGAAGCAAAAAATCATAAACCTGAAAAAACTCATCCACCACATGTGGCATTTCAAAGGAATTTTCTCAAAAAAAGAAATAAATAAATAAATAAATAAAAAAAATAGGAAAACAAAACACCATATTCAAATAAACAGGAATTTAAACGAATAAACATTTATGCTGCTGAATTTTTCGCCAAGTTAATTTTTCTTTTATTTAACAAAATGTGGCTAACAACTTTTTCGGATCATGTTGCTTTAAGTTGAAAAAAGCCAACAAAAAAACAAAAAGAAAACACAGTAGAGACAAAAGAGGAAAAGGAAATACCTGAAAATGTGACAACAAAACAAGGTTTATGGCTGACAGCAAGCTAAAGTACAGATTAAGAGAAGAAAAATATTTTGTTTTGTTATTGTAGCAAAAGCAGCAAAAATATTAAGCATTTCTTGCAATAAAGTCATAACTCAAAAAACCTAATTTGTTGTTTAACAATGTAGAATTAATTGTCATATCGTTCTTTATATTATGTAAAAATTTCATATAAGGGTGATTCTCATTCTAAAAGTACACAGAAAAAATTATCACCAAAAAATTTTCAAACAAAAGTTTACCTAAAAATAAATTTAATTTTCAGTAAATGTTCTGTCCATAATCTATGAATTGTTTGTTTGAATTTTATTTAGAAGGCAAACACCAAAAACAACAATAAAAACTGTGTCCTAAAAACCACCCCGATGACGACATACACACAAATAACAACAACAATAATAGCAAGAGGAATGCAATTGTACCAAGTTTGTTTACAAAAGATTTTTGAGTGAATTGATTAGTTAATGTCGTTGCATTAATTCTAATTCATTTTTTTTAGAGTATTTAGATAAACATTCAGACTTGAACACATTTAACAAAGTGAAATCTCATTACTGCTTAATGGATGATGATGATGATGATGACACAGACAAAAAGGTTTTTTGTATTTTTTTTGATTAAGTAAATTATTTTGCTTAACAATTGTTAGCATTTCTAGACTAATTGTTTATTAAATTCAGACAGAAATATTGTTTGATATTTTTCAGAAAATCCAGTAAATATTTTTGTTTGATTTAGCAAATTGTTTTGTCTACAATTTGTAAATACTTTTAGACAAATTGTTTTATAGATTTAAACAATTTGTTCACTGAAAATAACACGTTTTTTTCAATGAAATTGTTGAGGTATTTTTGTCTATATTTACAAATTCGTTTGTAGGTCCATTCATAGACAAAATATTTACTATTTCATTGAATTCCTTTAAAGAAAAGGAATTTTGTTTTTTCTGTGTACATTTTCTGTGTGTGTGTGTTTTTTTTTACCAATGTAACTTATAGAAATATCAGAAGGTATGATTCATACTATAGTGTTCGCCCCATAAAATGGCTCGTGAAATAAAATTATAACTATTTAGTGAATTTTTAAAATTTTTGTGTATTGAGCGTTACATTTGCAGTCGGAGATGTTCTGGGAATGATTTCTGTAAAAAAATACACCACAAAAAATGAGTACAGGGCTTTAAAGCACTATACGTATACTATCTAAAAACAAAAAATTATAATAATCGCAGGACTAAAATAAACCAAAAAAAATTTTTTTTTAATATATTTTTTTAAATAATTCTTTCATTTCATTTGTACATGAGCAAAAAGTGGTCCAACTATTCTTTCCAAAAAGACTAATTTTAATAAAATCGACCAGCAATGTTAAAAGCTATGTCAATTTCAAATAATTATTTGTATATTCTTCGAAAATATAACAGCCCAGTGCGGCAGAAGCAAAATATTTTTAAAGCAAATCAGAAATTTCTAAACGGATAATGTTGTCTATAGCGTTTATAAACTTCTTCTGCTGTTATTAGCCGTCTTAAAATGTATAGATAAATTCTATTTAAGAATAATTTTAACGTAACGCTCAATACATTTTTAGACAAATTCAATATTTTTTCAGAGCACACACTATATTTTGAATTTAAAACAATTAAGATGTATAAACACCATAGCTATTCACTAAAAAGTTTCATTTATATTACAAAAATGTGGATAACACTCAATACATTTTTTTGAATACAAACCATGGTTGGTTGATGAGACGTTTTGCAACATAATACTATTTAACAAAGTTTACAAAACTTTTAAATATTTAGAAGTACAAACCTACGCTGGTATTTTAGTGTATATTGTTAATGATATTTGAATAATAAACTAAAAAAAAAGCGTAACGCTCAATACACAACACTGCGGAAAAAAATTTTTTCAAAAATTTCATGTTTGAAATAAGAGAGGCAAATGCAAATATTCTAAAACCTTTATAAATTTAATCTCGTTTTTGGAAAAATTCATACTTTCTTAATGTAAAAAATCAACAGCATCATGCATTACGGACATAATTACCGAATTAATTACGGACATAATAATTTTGTATTTAAAATCAAAACTAATTTTGTTGTAGAGTGTAAATATTTGCAATTTATTATAAATAAAATCAATATTTATCCATCGATTTTCATGAAATAAAGCTTATTTTATTTGTATTATATCTGACTCTATGATCTGTTAATAAAAATGGTAAGTTTTAGCCATTTTTGGTTTTTCATAAATTTGTAACATAAATAAAAAATTCCAAAGAAAATATATTTTTTTTCATTGCGGTCTGAATAACTCCGAAACCATTCAGTATATAAAAAATAATGTTAGAACGGCTTAAAGAAAATTTTAGTCCAAGTTTTTTAGTGTTTTTGTAATTATATGGGACTACCCCTTCCCAGGTTATGATGAAAATTCAAAAAAAACCTACCCATAGAATTTTAAATATCGATTGTTTTTTGTAGTTAGTGGACCATAAAACATCAAAAAATTATAGTGGTGATCAAAGGTCATGACAAAAGTTTAATTTTCTGCATAGTGTTATCTGAGAACATCAAACCCGTAAGAGTGGTAATGTTATTTCTGTGCTCTAAGCTTTAGAGAAAATCAGGTATACCGCATTACCCGCTTATACTACATTACCCGAACTTACTCTGTACTCAACTCTTGAGAGCAGAATAAAATTTTCTTTTACAATTAAGTTGTTAGTAAATACAAAACTTTAAACTCGTTTTCTAAGAAACAAGTTTTTTGAGTTATAACCCTATTGCAGCAAAGGCTCGATGTATGACTAGAAGATATTTACCAGAATATTATGAAACTTAGGACAGGCGGCAAAAGTGACTGCCAAGTAGACAAAGAATAAAGAAGAACAAAAAATTCCCTGAAGTAAAGGAAGATATATGAGGCAGGAAACTTTTCAGACAAAACAGAAAAAGACGTACTTATAAAGATTTCTTCTTTTCTTTAGTTTTTTTTTTTCTTTCTTTTCTTAACTTTCACTTTGTGCTAACGACGAAAAAATATGTTTAAAATAATTCTTCTTCAAAATATGGAATATTTATTTAATTTTCGTTAAACTTGTTATAGTCCTGGAGAAGATGGAGCAGCTTAAAATGAGCGTCAAATTAATAATAACTTATAAATTGCTTTTAAAAAAAGGAAGAAAGAAAATTTCAAGTTTATTAAATGAAATTAAACTTCATTAGCACAACAAAATGGCAAAGAGTTAAAGTTTATCATTGAAAATAAGATTTTCTAAAAGGATTTATGCTTATTAAAAGTTCAAAAAGATTAAGACTTAAATTAAAAAAAAAATAATAATAACTTTTTTATGCAGCTATAAAAACATTAAGAAAATATATGGATATTTAGATAACAAACTACGAGTTTTTATTAATCTTTAACCTATTTATAAAAAGGAGAAGTTTTTAAATCCATTTGTATTCTTTTATGTTTGTTACCTCAGAACTCAAACATATCACAGCTACTTTGGTTCCGTAGCTAAAAATTTTTATTTTGTCGGTCTATTTGATTGTACCCAGTAAAAATTTTCATGTTTTTTGAAGCGCTAAAGAAATAAAGCGCTTTATAATTCGCTTCAAAATATGAGCTTGTTCAGAAGCTGATTCATAGCATCACAGCAATGCAGGTTTTGAAGCGAGAAAAGTATTTGCTTTTTACTTATACAAAAGCTTCGTCACAAGTTATACAAAAAAGCTGATTTTATAGTGCTTATCGAAAGCAGCTTTTTTAAGCTAGAATGAAGACTAAGTTTATTTGAGTTTTTTGGTGCTGTTTTGCAACAGTTTTTTTGGTCGAGTGATTGGTACGTTGGACTTCAAACCTGAAGGTTCTTAGTTCGATACTAGTTGAAGTTAAAATAACAAACATTGAGTAAAAATATGAAATTAATAAAAATATATAAAGAAACGAAATAAGAAAAATTCAAAATGGCGTCAACGACGCCAATCCACATCGAAAAATTTTTTCATATATTTTCAGCTCTAGTGCTGAAAATGTTGATGATTTGCAGCGCTTCAAAAGCGCTTTTGTGAGCAAAAATGTAGCACTCCAATCCAGGAACTCGCCATACAAAAATCAGCAGCGATATCAGCAGGTTTGTCAGCGTTGCTTTTATTCCATAATAGTAGAAACCTGTTTTATTGGAAGCAACTTTTTTACTGGGTATGTCTTGAGGTCAGTTGCTTTTTTGCAGGAACTTTTTTCTACTGACTCAGCTATTCTGGAACAGGTGATAAGCACATTTTTCGTGAGAGCAATAACAACAGCTACAATTATTACTTGCACTTATAGTATTTTCCAAATAACAGCTCTTTTTGTATTTATTCGCAGTGATAGTTACCACGTAAACCATTTCACTATTTTTTAATTGTTGTCGATAGAGTTAATGTACAGCACCAAAAAATGCAAAAAGTCTTTTTCCCGCCATTGTCCAATGCACGAATGTCCATCGCAAGACCTCTAAAAATAATTTTCTAGCCATCATCGAATAACACAATTTATAATTTGAGAGTTGCAGCAAAATATATTGTTCATTTCCGCACAATCCAAGTTGGCCAGATTGCCTTGTACGATAATCTGGGCGACAAATTCTTATATGTTGTACTCTATTAAATACTTCAGACGACAAGCTGAGTGATAATGTCTTATGTTTTTTGCTCAATCCAACTTTGTTGAAGACACTATGAGCAACAATATCTTAAATGTAGTGTCTTCAGTAACATTGTCCTCAATCCTACTTTGCTCAGGGCAATATGAGGGACAATGTCTTGTTGTCTTCAGTAATATTGTGGAGGAAAAAATTAGTGACACTGTCTTATGTGCTGTTTCCACAATGCAAACAAGCGACTTGGGTAAAACATTTGTATGGAAATCACTCAAAAAACTGAGTGCTTTTCATATAAATTTTATACAAACAATACTTGTTTGCATTGTGGAAACAACACATTAACTTCTAAGTGAAAAATACTATTTTGCAAAACTTCTTTTAGGAAATCTATAGAAATTGGGTATATTTTACTCATTTTGGGAGGAGGAAATATCCCCCCCCCCTTCAATCCACGCCTGATTAGCATAAATTAACATTGGAGGTGATACATTCTATTATGAGCAGCGTAAAGTCAACATAACTACATTTTAAATCCACATTGTTACCTTTAAACTAGTTGACAAAAAAATTCATTAAAAACAACTTTGACTCCCGCCTCCTTTTTTATCGGCTTAAAAAGCCGCCGATGTTATTTATTTTTTTGTTATGTGAAAGTACCTAAATAAAAAGAAGAATAAACTTTTAATTTATTTTAAATGAAATTTATTTGTTGATGGTTAAGCATTGCCTATATGCATTTCATTGGTGCTTTACGAAATCGTCAGTAGACTTTTGAACAGTTGCAAATTCCTTATCTTATGTACGGACTTTCAAAAACCATTTGAGAATTTACAAATAAATGATTTTCAAAAATAAGCATAGTAGGCTTTGAAACTTATACAAAGCCCAACAAATAAAAAACAACAGAGCCACCTGATAAGTGGTGATAAGCAAAATCACGTGAGTACTGACGATAATAATAATCAATTTGGATTCACAAGCAAATACGTTCGAAATAATCATATTAAGAATAAATTATTTATTATATATATTTATTATACTTATATAATAAATATTTATTGGTAAGGGAGCCCCCCCCCCCCCCCCCCTTAAGGGCTGGTGATAGGGGGAAAGTATGTTTCGAAAAAATATTGGGAAGAAAAAACTAATTGAGGTCAATCATACATTATTCCCTCCTAGGGGGTACTCCTAGGCAGTTATGAGACTTTTTCTTAAATATATTTCTATTCTGTATTGTAAATTGTGTATGGAAGCACACTTAAGGAAAAAGATAGCGGGTAGGTATATCAAAAAAAAATAATAATAATGATGGTGCTAAAAAACTAATGGGATTCAGTCATACATTTGCCATCCTAGGCGCTGCTGGGGCCAAATTTAACAATTTCATCAAACTACCTTATTTGTATGGGAGCCCCTAAGGTTTCTTCTTATTTTTACAGTTTCTACCCCCCTATGCAGTCTATTTTTTATTTTTATTATTATTTTTTTTTTTTGAAGCTTTATCACTAAAATAGATTTGTTCCATTTTTTCTATGACATTTTCATATAATTTGGTATTTATTTTGAAAATAAAATGCTAGAAAATGCCAAATAAATAATCAAAAAATGCTAAAAACATTGCTAACTGTCAAATGGAAAATTTGCAGCCAAATCAAAATAAAATATGCTTAACTTAGCTGCAAAAATGCTAAAATGGCCACATTGGTAGTAAGTAAATAAGTACAACAATAAAAACTTACCTTTTATTTCCTTTTTGCTTTTACCATGATTTTGCAACGTCATGCACTTGTATTTCTTAAAAAAGCACAAAAACAAACACTAGATCAAATACAGCATACACACTTTAAAAAGCAACAATAACAACAACAAGCTCTTTTTAGTTTGGCATGGAAAATATATGTAAATTAAATTTATTTCCTTGACCAAGAACTTAATACAACTTTTAATGCAAAGAAAGCTTTTACAATTAATAGATTTTTACAACAACTTACATATAAAATAACACTTAAATAATTGATTTCTTTAATTATTTTACGATTTGATCTCATTTAATTAACAAATTTTACATGCACACAAACCGAACTGCATCAAACAAAAATCCGACAAAAACTAAACACGAGGTTAGAAGACATATGTGCATATGTATGTAGGTATGTATTGATGTTTGTAGGTATGTAAATGAGAAACAATTTTAGAAATATTTTATTGTTGCATTATTATTGAGAAAGTGTAGAGAGCATTTATACTACGAATTTAAAGGGATTGATTGATCTTATTACATATTATTTTAATAATGTTAATGATGTTATAATTATAATTAGAGCACGTACTTACCATCTATCTTAGGGCCAGTTTTTGTAAAGACAAACGATTTATTTTTCGTTTTCAAATTTGTATGGAAAATTTCATTTTTAAACCCATTTCAATTATTTTTCATACAAATTAGAAAAATATTTGTTTTTTTTTTGGCATAAAAAATATATAGTCACAGAAAATGCAAAAAGCCCTATCTAACATTTTAAAAGGTTTACCAGGAGAAGCATAAAACTTGTTTAAATGGAAAATATATTGACAGTTAATGCAAAATTTTACAATACAAGTAAAAAAGGAGCAACAAATTTATATAGTTATTGTAAAATTTTGCACTAATTGTCAATATATTTTTTTTCATTTAAACAAATTATATGGTTTTATTGTAAAACTGTTAATATGTTAGATAGGGCTTTTTGCATTTTTTTACCATATTTATGAAGGTACCTTAATATAGAAAGGGCATAACACATTATTTTTTTGAAATCGACTTTTTTTGCATATTTCAATACATTAGAGGCTCATCTATCGATATACATATGTATGTATGCAAAAAAACTGGATTTCAAAAATATAATGAGTTGGGGCCTTTCTATATTAAGGTAACGATGTGTATTCTAAAATTCTCGAAATCTCAAAAGTCATGTTTGCACGAGATCTAAGTTTGAGTGGGCTACATTCGGGTAACCCTAAATTTCAAAAAGTTCGTTTTGTCTTACATGGATATTCCACAGCGAACATGTTGTCGAGCATGTTGGTAGTCCGTTTGCTATTACACTGTAGAATATGTTAGCAAACATTAGAATAAATAAATTTTCATAGAAGATGCTTTGAATTGATAATGTGTAATGAGTGCAAACAAGAAAAATCGAAGAAAAATACAAATTTTATAAATATTTTTTTAAAATCATATTTCTATTAAATTTCTATTCCATTAAATAAAATGTTTAATCTATTTAATTTTTAAAATTTGTTTTAATTTTTAATTTAAATTTTTTATTTAAAATTTTTTTTTTCAAACTTTCTATTTATATTCTATTGAAATAAACTTAATTAAATTTCTAATTTTTAAATACCTGTTGTGGTATAAAATCGCTTTTTATTTGTCCCAACTCGGCCAAACTTTAATACAATTTAATAATTTATTTAAAACTTCCACTCGCCAGTTACCGTCTTTCCTATTAAAATCTTTTATGAAATGCAGATTTGTATGTAGATTCGACGAACAAGCAATTTCATGTGCTTCGCTTTTTTTTGTACAAGACCACGAGGAACATTTTTCTAGAAATAATTTTCCCGCTATAACGCCGCTGAAGGGGAGCTTTTTCCCCTTTTTTAAAAAATTTGCAAAAAGAACTATATGAAAGGAAGCGTTAGAGGGTTAAAATGTTCCAGCAAAATGTTTGCCGTAATATTTTCTAAAAAGTTGTTGAATATACCCTACACTTCAGATGTAAAGATCACATAGTTTCATGTACCGATATTGTGCACGATTAGGCCAAAAGGGGGGAAACTTTACCCCCCACCCCCTAAAATAAAATTCCGATGAGACCTTGTAATATGGCGACACACGTATATTTTGAAAAAAGTTCGTAATTGTTGTATATAGTGTAATTTACTTAATTCTTTGATAATGCGGGCTGGGCTATTAATATGAAATATTAATAAAAAAAAGCTAAGTTTACATAAACTTTTTAGTCGAGTTATTCAATTAATCGACCTAAATTACTTGAATAAATTCTTACTCGAAACATAAATTTTTTGTTTCATTGCACATTATTTGACTTCAATTATTCGATTAGCGAGCAAACATTATTCGAGTGAATAAATTGCCAACCTATGCTATGTTATTACATTATAATTCTCAAATGATGTTTCACAGTTTGTGAATAAGGAAGATAAGATGTTTGAAACTTTTCAAAAGTATAGATAAAGTCTACTGATGATTTGGTAAAGCACCAATGAAATGCAGGCACATAGACATGTTAACCCGTAACAAATAAAAACTTGAAAAAAAATTAAATTGGAAGAATATCTCAATCAATAAATTTATTGAACAACATATTTTATTTAGTAACTCCTTGGCTTTGATTTAAGGGAGATCTAAGCAATTAAAACGAGGTGAAATCATATCGTCCTAAAGTAAGGGTACGATCACACTTGGCAAATATTTGCCAAAAAAAAGTGACCAGCAGACAAGTTAAAATTGTATTTCCTTTAAGTCAAATATTTTTTTTTTAAATATGGGTTTGCATTTATTAAAAATAATATGAAAATAGCTTTTTGCAACATAATTAACTTTCTTGAGTGTTTTAAAAATCAAGTTAAATCACACTACCCCTGAGCAAAATAACGAATGACAAAAGTATTATGCGTTGATAAGGTAAAAAACATAAAATACATGTTTTTTAGCATACTTATGTTTAAAGAATATACTTTTTTTAAATTTTAAAATAATAAAATTCTTATTCAATGTTTTTTTTTCTTTTTAGTATGATGTTAACTGAATTTTTCACTGAATTTTTCAATAAATATATGTAAGTATGTATATACGTTTTTTTTTGTATAAAATAATTCACTACGCATTCAACGGATACGTAAAAAGCATTTTATATATATTATTAAATTTGTTGTCATGTATTTATATATTGTATCAATCTTCATCTCTTTCCGTTTTCATCATTATATAAATTGATATGTAAATTACTCATTAAATTTATATAGTTTCATCAAACTTAATTAATATGGCAAACAATTTTAATTTATAAATACTACATTTGAAATTCCAGTGAAAATATAATTCCACACATATTTATTGTCAAGCATACACTCTAAAACATCACTTCAAATTTACGATCATATATTGTCTAAATTTGTGTTGAAAATTTCTCCTTGTCTAAAATTACATCGATTTTGTAATTATTTTATTAAAGAAAAAACCTTTCAAATCAAACATATTTAGTCCAAGTGGAGAAAATGTAACATAAGCTATGGCTGAATGGTAGATACGTCAGACTATCAGTCAGGAAGTGGCGGTTCAAGCCTGCACGCAGCCAATTGTTTTTTAGTAAAAATATTTTGTTGAAAAATAATGCGTGTGTAATATTAGGTCGATAATAATCTGTAAAGTGTTGCCGACTATTATCGACCTAATTTTCAACAAAAGTGTTTTAGAGTGTAGTATTTGTATGTGTTCAATGTATGAGTAATTAAGTAATTAACCACATAAGAACAGCAACAATTTCTACCCACATATGTGTTAAATAAACAAAACAAAAAGGATCACAATTATTCCAAAACAAAATGGAACAGAAAGGACAATCAAATTAAACCAAATTAAAATAATGACCGCTGGTCCAAAAAGGCTGAGTGTCCAGTAATGTTCTGATTGAGTAGGTGTTAAAGTTTAATTTAAGAAATACAGACGCAATTGTGGGTTGGAAATACATAATTGCCCAGAAGTTATTTTGTTTACTTTTCGTGTGTAAAAAAATCGTTTTTCATTAGTTAATTAATTACAGCTTAAATAATAAGGATGTTGTAAATAAATACACTGGTGTGTAGAAAAAATCGGTTATGAATATGTGGAATAGGCATACACAGATTCATAAAAAGTAGAAAAAAACAAAATTTCCGGAATTTTTCTAGTATCATCATATGTTTTAAACAAAACAAGACATATTGCATTAAAATCAATCCGTAACTTTTGATTTTATTTACAATTAAGAGAGGGAACTCAATTGAAAAATATATCGATTTCCATGCAACATTAGAATTTTAATTTGTGTGAATGGTTTTTGTATGGAAATTAGGGTATTCATTTAATCGGGTCTCTAACTTAGTCGGTTAATTGCTCGATTAGTTAATTTCGCTATTAATAAAAACAATAACATAATAATTCTTGAACTAAATCAAGCAAAAAATTGAAAATAAAAGGAATTCATAAATATTAATTAATTAAAAAATTAACAAGTTTTTGAGATAATATTATTAGTTAATTCAATAGTTTAAGAAGATCTTCTAAAATATGTCAGAAAAATAATTTATTTTATATGTTTAGGATTAAAGCGATTCTTTTCTATAGTTTTGATAAGAAAAAATTCTTTCAGATATCGTAGATGTTGGAGAATTTGGAAGCAATCCATTATAAAGAATATCTAATTTCTCAGTGCTTTTCCTGGATTTCTCTAAACCAGCGTTGCCCAAGCCCTATGCGCTTGGTGCTCATTTGTTTTCGTAATAGCATTTAGCCATAGGCTGTGTATTTTAATACACACACAGCACTCAGCACTACCCAGCGGCAAAAAGAAGTAGTAAGCAGGCCTTCTGGAAGCCCTTATTTGGCAGACAGAAGGCCTCATTACCCCATTCCATACTCATACATTTTTACACACGATGTCCTAGCCAGCCAAAGCCTTCTTTGTTCCCTTCTCCAACAGGCCTGGTAGAAGGCCTTATATATTTCGTATTTGTTGTTTTGTATTTTGTATTTTTGTATTTTGTATTTGTTGTTTTGTCTTTGGAATGTGATTTTTTTGTAACGGCTTATCAGATTAGTTCCTATAAACGTAGTACGTGCCCAAAATGTATGTATGTATACATAAATACACGTAATGAAAAACAACCTATGTAGAAGGGAGTAGGCCTTCCATAAGGCCTTCCTGAGAAGGCAAGCGAGCATGAGTACTGGATCTAAAAAAAGGTATAGGAAGGTCTTACAGAAGGCATTATAAATGAAGGCCTACAAAAGTTTGCCGCTGGGTAGCAATACGTGTGTTTAGTTGTGTGTTTTAATACACACATACAGCACTCAGCACTAGCAATACGAAATACACAAACAACTTGGTCTTATTATTTTTTTCTGCCGTTCTTCACTGTATACAGGCAAGTGCAAAGCAACAACAAATAAATATATGAAATATTTTTTCTTTGTATAAAAATTCGTATTTCTTTAAATATATTGGTGTTTGCTCTTCCATAAGAAACTTTTGGGCACCCCTGCACTAAACAATAAAATCTTCCATTATGCTTTTAGAGTCCTTTTTTAACTTTTTCAAATTCTTAACACTTCTAACTTTTTCGCTTAATTCTGTTAACAGATTGTTTGTATTACTATCGATAGTTTCCTCTGTTGTCAGGGGAGCACCCTCCACAGCACCCTCCTTCGTCGGTATTGTAGCAGAACAGTCGGCGAAGTAAAATAACTAATAAAATGGCGACACACCTTAAACAACTCAATGCCTCTACTTGACACCAGAGGGGCTTGCAACACTGCTCTACAAAAAAAACGCGCAATAGTAGGGTTGTAAACGAATTAAGCTTTCTGTCTCTCTCCCACTTTACCACCTGTTCTCTCTACTCTATCCCTTTCCCAAAGAAGGAAGAAATTTTCAACACACACTGGTAGGCATTAATTGCCTGATTGTGTTACTTCTCTTTAAAAAAAAATAAAAATCATCTGACTTATCATGGCAAAGTTCAACACGTATATATTCTGCAAAAATGTTAATTTTCGAATTCCCTAGATTCAATTTTTGTATTGTATTTTAAAACCCTGTTGTTAGAAGGAAATATTCCTTAAGTGGAGTTATACAATAAGTGTATTTAAAATTTGAATTCGTCTTTCATTAATTAAAATTCTTAGATTTTTAATTAAATCGTTGGCACCGTATTATTGGCTTTTATTAAATTATTAAACAAACATTTTATAATTCCCTCAAGTTCAATCAGAGTAGCAGAGTCTTTACTAAGCTCTATTATAACCACATCCAAAAGTTTTCAAGTTTTACTTAAGTAAAGATCACTGAACACACTTCTTTCTTTGCATGAAAAATAATTTCTAAACACATACCTTTTGTATATGAGACGAAACAAATAATTAAACACACAAAAAATATGTTATATTACCTTAAAAAATGAAAAATTTTGTTATATCGGTTAATCGGTTGATCGATCAAAAATAGCCAATTTTAAATTAACCGATCAGCTAAGCGGCTAGTATATAACCGGTTCACCGATTAACGGTTAACCGAATGAATACCCTAATGGAAATCGCAATTAACGGTTAACGGAAAATTATTTTTAAAACTGAATTTAAGCCACAATTTGTGGCATATCTTAAGGAGAAAGCTAAAATTAGGTGCAAAATTGTATTTAATTTTGCTTCAACAATTTTATGTCGTCAGAAAAAATAAATAAAAAGATCAGATGGCAAATTACGGCATTCGATATACGAAGATCGACTAACCACTAAGCCAACTTTCAATCGAAAGAGGTCAAGGAAATTAATTCAGTCCCGGCTTAAAGTAACGTCCAACTAATTTTAGGTTATATTATAGTTAATAATGGCTAAAATTAAGAAGAAGAAGAAGCCCCGGACGAATCCATCCTAGAATCAATTATTGTATACTTGGCTTAAGAAAATCCATTCGTATTACACTTTTATTACCGCGGTGGCTTGATTTATATACGGATGAATTGATTTTTCTCCTACCTGAGTAATAAAAATATATATTTCTAACAACAAGTTTTTAAGTTTAATCTTTTCATATTAGCTTTGTGATACCGTAAGGGTCAATGGCAAACAGGAAACAGGAAATAAATAATATCACTTTTATTATTAGTATACAAAACAACAGCTTAAATATTGTAACTTACCTTTATTATGAAGGATGAAAGATATGCTATACACATACATACAATACAATACATATGACAATAATGATGACATGCTTTTTCTCAAAATTTCCGTAAATTGTTTATTCTTTTCTTTATGTATTTCTATACAAAGTCAGAAGGCATTAGCATCAAAATAAATAAGACATAATGGAAATGTAAATAAAATTTTAAGTACTACCACAAGAACTTATCCTGTCTTCCAGGATATCATTCAATATTATTGAAATATTATTACTCGTTTGTTCTTACTGACGACGCAACGAGCAAATGCTCTTTGTCAGTCATAATGACATCCGACTATTTTGTTATTACATGTGTAAAGAATTTCCTTCTTATATCAAGCTTTTGATACTTAGTTACGTATTCTTATTTATACTTATGAACTTGAAAATATGTATTATGATGCAAAAATAAATTGCAATTGTTAAGTCTTATTACACATAAAGAAATATTTGTCTAAAATAAAGAAAAATAAAATCGAAAATGAATATATAGGCTATAAGGTTCGTAACGTTATATTCAGAGAGAATTAAACATAAATAATATTCCAAGGAGTCAGCGACAATAAACATCAATTTAATTTTCAACGCACACAGCAAAACATAACAACGTTGTTTTTAAACGTCGCTACACTTCCATCATCAGTGCTCATGTGTATTTTAATTATCACCACGTCTTAGGAGACTCTATTGAGTGTGATCTCCAATGCTCGGACTTTCATGCAAGTAAAAATTGATTTTAAGCGCTTAACAAATGCACCTAAAAATGAAAAATATGCGCAAAAATATGCATTTACCTACGAACAAAGTACCAAAACTAAAATAATATCAAAATATATTTTTTTTTTATATTTTTTATTATTATTATAAAAAACATGAAACAAACATAATTGGATGTATTATTTAATGCAACCGAACTTTAGTTGCGTTGCCAGTCGGCAACTGAAAATTAATGGTTTGCCAGAAAGGCACTAAATAGCAACTGAAATTGGCAGCTGTCAGTTGCCTGTTGCCATCAGTAGTACCATTTTCAGCAACTGGCAACACAACTGAGGCCATCCATAATCGGCCTATTAACAGTTTTTCCAAAAATTGGGAAATATGCATTAAAAAATATGTTATAACTCCAAAAATATGCATTTATTGCCAAAAAAAATATATGCAAAAATATGCACTTACCACCAAAATATGCAAAAATATGCAACTAAAAATCGATGCCAAACTACTTAAAATTTGATGATTCGCATAGATAATTACCCCCATATTCATATTCATAAATAAATAAAATGTATTTGAAATCAATTTTAAGAAAATTTTTTATGAAATATTTGAAATAAAATACATTTCAAACTTATTTTAAATTCTATGAATATGGGGGTTAGTGAATACCTCTTTATCTATCACCACAAAAAATATGCATTTGCAGGAAAGTCCGAGCCCTGGTGATCATTATTCCAATATATACAAACTTTTCGTTCAATTTGAATACGAGAATTAAATCACAACTAACTTGATCTTAATTTGCTGTTTATTGGAAAAAATTTTAATAAATCTGTATCTTTGCTATCTTTCCTAACCACTATTAATTCGTACACCAAGAATTTTTCACAGATCAGCATCTACAACTTCATATTCCAGAAAATAATATTGACTGAAAGTTGAATTTTCTGAAAGATAATTGTCTTTAAATGTATAAAAAGATTTTTGTAAATGTTTTGAATACAAAAACTAAAAATAAAGCTTATTATTTTAAAAAAACTACGTTTTTGTTCTCTGAAATCTCTCTTCTTTTATTATAACGGTAAATTTTCATTATTTCGTCATGATCTAAATTTTCGTGTAACTTTAAGACGAATTTATACACTGAAAGAAAAAATAGTGGTTAGATAATTTGTTATACAAATATTGAGCTTTAGTTATAGTTTGTGTTTTCAAAACATTTATCCAAATATGTACTAAAATCTTTATATAAATTTAAAGACAACAAGCCAACCTTTCCAAAAATGTAACTCTTGAGGAGCAGTCATTATTACTTTTTATATACATATGTTGTTTTGAATGTTTTTTTTTTCAAAAAATTTTTGGTGTACGAATTAATAGTGGTTAGGGCTCGTATGTAAAAATCATAGCGGAGGACCTAAGCTTTAAGAATGTTGATTTTCAAACAACCCTGTTAAAATATACGTTGAGCTGATTTGTCTACCACGGGCATGTAAAACTTTGTTGGCCTCATAATTTGTAAAATTCCGATTGAATTTTCTCTGCCAACAACAAGAATAAATGGTACAGTGGATGTACGCTGATCTGTTCACTGGAACTCCAAAAAATCCAAAAAGAAACGAAATGATAAAAAAAAGACAAACTATATTGTTTTTTTTCTAAAATATAAATCTTTAATTCCGTTTATAATTCCTTGTAGATTTTATAGAAAGGCGGAAACAACTATATCGTGTCGTGTTCGATTTTACAATGACGTGTTCTTTCTTTTCGTCACGCGATTCTACCTCCAACAACAACTCATGGTGGCCGCCATAGTTATTACGTTGTCCAAAATATCCCATAGCGTTAGCGCCCTCCAGGTGTCTAGTTTTGTAGCAATTCCATTCTTTAATCAGGGATGGGAATATGACGACCTTCTTCCAGACTTAAACATAATTTTTACAAATATTATCCGATTTTTTTAATTTAAATTTGGTGTAAAGTTTTTAAATCGATAAAGAAAATACAGTTTATTTTATTAAAATGTCTTTAATATTTTCAAAGATATTTAGCTTTGAATTTTAAAATTTTGTTTTTTTTTTGCCTAGACTTTGTTCTCTATTTTGTCAATATCTTCGTTAATAACATAGCCAGAATTTTCAAAAAAAATTTTTATGATTTTTCACACAATCCCTGTAACACGCTGAAAAAAATTATTTAGTTAGCTTAATTCATGTAGTCGTGAAAAGGAATCATAATCAAGACTTTGAAATGAGATTGAAAAATGGGTAAATTTTGTTAAAAATAAAGCTCTGTTGTTCCACGTTTTTCTCAAAAAAATTTTCAAAACTAAAACTTTTATTTTCAATATTTCAAAATAATAGACTTCTTTTAAAATTTTTAATCGACTCTAAATTAGTCAATCGTTAATGAAAAAAAAAACGCCCGTCGAGTTCTTAAGTTTCTCTGCAAATTATACAAGATATATTTAATATAATTAATCTGGCTTTTAATTGTTACCCAACTGCTCAAAAATGTGGCCAGGGGAGCAGATTTTCTAAGAGTATTTAAATTTTCAGAAGCATTTCATTCTGAAAATGTAGTTCATGAAAACTGTACTAAAATTCATTTTTTTAATTTGTATTTTTTTTTACTATTTATTAAAAAACATAGCAATCCTCTTATTTTAATGATATATTGAACGGGCATTGTTCAAAAGTATTGTTCAAGTCTACTGGCGATTTGGTAAGGCACCAATGAAATGCATATAGACAATGCTTAATCATTTTTTTTTTTAATTTTATGAATTTTATGAATTTTTAATTTCAAAAACAAATCTATATTACGTATAAATAATATGATTGCCTACGCCGATAGACCGTTCCAACCCGGTATCCCATGACACGGTACGTGGTTTTCATTACTGTCGTTCAAAAGTTTTTCAAGTGTAATATTTTAAAGCGTACATATATTTAAATATATATATATATATATTGTAATTTTGACAATAAACATTTCATTTCAATTCCATTTTATATCCAAAATCTTCTATTCTTTTATTCTTCCATTTCTTTTAATATGTAATACCATACTAAATAAGAAATGTATCATATTTGTATATCCAACAATAGAAAGACTTTTATTCTTCCCTGCAATTCATGTATTGATTCAGTATAAAGAAATTGCATGATAAAACTTTTATGCAAATATTTTTTTGATTGATTTCATCATAATGATAAACAAAATTCTTTTGGTTTGAATGTTCCTAAATTTTTGTTGCGACTTTTTGATTCAATGAAAAATAATATTTAAGAATTTATATTGAAAAAAAATATATGAAAACAACTTATACGGAAATGGAGGAATTTTCTCAAATCTTATTTATGACATATTCAGTGTAAATACGAGTCATTTTGTCAGCATCTTTTGTGCGAAATTGAAAGGAGTATGAAAGTTATTTTTACAAATAAAATGCCATGAACAAGCAATTTTTGTTGAAAGTTGTTTTATATAGATATTTTATACTCCGAATCACACTTATACATATATAAAGGGGGACTTCTTTATTAACATTTTTAAGTATGTCTGTATCGCACACTGCGATCCCAGTGGCGTAGTTGTGCTGCAACCACAGATTTACAACATTAATGGCTTCCAGTTGAGGAACGAAAAACTTCATAACCATATCTCTGTACCGCTTATCGTTAACTAAATATAGAGTGTAGGCTATCTAGCCTTTTAACTAAAAGTGCGCTTTATCTAAAAAAAACTAACATGGTTCTAACGAATGATTATGGCAATGGACACTAAAAAATATAAAAGTGTATTGGCGTTTTGCATCTGGGACTCATTTTAGGGGCAATTTACTTCCCCCTCCACAAGCCCATTTTCTGCTCAGAGGTATACTGATTCAGCATAGGAAATCTTTTAATCCTTACGGGAAACAATTTTGTGGAATACTTTAACTCTCTAACCTTTCGTTGTATGAGCCTTTTTGTCGATTTCTGAAAAAAGGGACAAACACCTCCCCTTTAGCGGCAATGTAGCGGGCTAAAATGTTCTACGCAAATATTTGCCATAAAATTCTACCATATGTCTTTAAAGCAGCGTCGCTCATACTGGCACCAGTGTTCCGAACATTAATCGGCTCGTATATGTATACAGCCGAATGGAAACCAACTTACTCACTAACGAGTAAATAATAAACAACAACTTCATTCTGTTGTATGAGAGCTTGTTGTTTTTTACGTTGTTGTTGTTCTTTTTAATATACACATAGTGGAATGCTAGTAACCCAGCTGGCCACGTCGTTAAGACATCATCAATGACGGGTGCACGACAATGTTAAATCCTCGACGACAAATGTCATACAGCCGGAACAAATCATCGATGAGCTTTTCGAACAAGTGTCGCGAAAATCGTCGCTCAGATTATCGTTCACATAACACAAGATGATTCCGTGGGCAACATTGTCGCCTATGTTTTCGTCAATGATTATATAAACAAAAAAGTCGCCTATTATGTCGTCAATGATTACATAGGCTACAATGTCGTTTGCCTTGTCGTTAACGATTACATAGAGACAATGTCACCTACTTAATTATTGAATATTTTTGTTTATCTGCTTTTCCATTACATTTAAATTATTGACTGAACTAGCTGAGATTCGAACTGAGGCTGTATGTTTATAAGTTTTCGCGCTTACCACCCTGATGCTGCACCACTTAAAAAATAGACAACAAGAGGCCTACATATTCATTTGCATGATTGAAGACAAAATGTAAGACATTGTCGCTCATATTGTCCTCAACAAAGTTCGATTGAGGACAACAATTAAGACATTGTCACTCATCTTGTCCTCCACAATGTTAATGGGGACAAAATGTAAGAGATTGTCGCTCATATTTTCCTCAACAAAATTGGATTGAGGACAACTTGCAGGAATTTGTCGCTCAGATTGTCGTGAACGACGATTTCCTTTACAATGTCGAGTAGAAAACCAATTGACAGAGGACAGTTCGTGCAAGAATCCTAGATGACAATGACGTGCAAGGCAATCTGGCCAACTGGGAACACATGCTCATAAACACTAAAGGCCCCATTACTCATACGTAACGTTGATGTAGTTGCATGTTGCTGATCGTTTCGGTCACATTGAAAAGCTATGAGACAGAAACGATCAGCAACATGCAACTACATCAACGTTACGTATGAGTAATGGAGCCTTAATACTAAATTAAAACTCATTTCTCTCGATGGCCAGCACTGCTTTAAACTTTAAAGTTTAAAGTAGTGCTCGACGAAGAGAATACTGAGTAAATGAGAAATATTTTTTTTGTTTGAGTGTATTGGTGCTTATTTGATTTTTTGATAGGTAGAATGCACTATTGTGCTCAGTTGTTTAGTTTGATGTTCGTGCTGTTTAAATGTAAATATCCCACAAATAGTCGACAATCTTGGTTTTACTAGCAGAAATTGCATGTCTTTCCTTTAAAGACACCCAAGCTCCAGACTCAACTTGAACGTCAGAAATCGTTGAAAGCTTAAAATGTGTTTAATGCTTAATTTCGTAATTATTTACAATTAGGAAATAGGAAATCTTGTAAGACTTCAAGATATGCAATCAAAATATTCTGTATGTTAAATTAACAGAAAATGTAATATATTATAAATGAAAATTTAATTCAAAATAGGTCTACTTAATTTTCGTTTAAATTTAACTAAAATTTTATTAAATTTTTAAATGTTGAAAAATTAGCTGACTTTAAATCGTAAAAAATTAATGACTCTTTTTTTATCGGATCAATTTAACTGTCACAAGAACAACTAATCGCAACTTCTGTAAAAATAAAAGATATTTCTTTTGTTTCTGCTATTTTTACTAGGGAGGTAACCGATACCGATGTATCGGCGATACTTAATTACTTCTATTTTTTATACTGGACTAATATCAATTTTAAATATTAATAATCTCTTACACTGTAATTGTGTATAATAAAAAATTATCCTACTTGAGTTTTGTTAATATAAACTTGAACTCAATTCCAATATGCGTATCCGTATGGGAATCGGTATCCCCGATATTTTTTTGAGTATCGGTATCGTATAGTCAAAAACGCGTATCTTTACTTCTCTAATTTTTAATGTTCCGTAAAAACACATGATTTTTCCTTTATTTTTAAAGAAAGTAACGTCAATGTTGAAGGCTAATTATTTCGTATCTTTCATTATTATTTTTTTATTAACTTTATACTTTTGCTCGTTGTTTGTTATTTTAGTTTCCACTTGGAATCGAAATTCAACGCACAAACTACTCGGCTAAAGCACGAAGTTAAGCTCAACTTACTCATAAAGTCTTTCGCTTTCAAAAAATATTATTTCTTTTCTGAGTATGCCTATATGTGTGTCATTTTTATGCATTGAACATTAAAAAAACAAGCATGGTCTTGGGTGGTAGTTTAGCACACTATTCACTGTTTTAAATGAATATTCATTTATTTTAAGTTACATTTTCAACTAATCTTAGGAACGACGAGAAACATTTTCTGGAACATTTTAACAACCTAACTCTTCGTTGTGTGGGTTTTTTTGTCGCTTTATAAAAAAGTGATGAAAAACTCTCTTATCGCGGTGCTATTGTGGGCTATAATGTTATACAAAAATATTCGCCATAAAATTCTATTATAGGCTTTCAAAGATACCTAAACTTAAGGCTCAACTTGAATGCCAGAAATCAATGAAAACTTAAAATGTGTGTACTTGGTCACAATTATACAATTTTGTCAAAACTCGGCAGAATTTCTCGAATTGTATCAAGTTTTTTATATAAATTAGAAAAATTTTCAAATGCTGCTGCTTTTCATTCATGATGAAAATCGCCAGTCAAACTAGTCTTTGGAACCACCGTGAATTACAAAATACGAAAGAAGTATTGATATTTTAAAGTTTTTGCTTTAAAAAAAACACCCGATGCTGGAACATTTTGATGATGTCCTAAGCCATAATCGCTTTCAGTATCATCGCTGTCATCATCATCATCACCATACAAGTTTAATGTAATAAAACTGTCAAAAATACACACAACAACATCATTGTGACAAAATTTCAACACATACGTCAAACTGTTTGCCAATATGCTTGACATTATTTACAGTTCTTTTTTATGTTAACTGAAACAACAATAAAACTTTGATCCTTGTAGCATATACGATTACAAACATAAATACTTTTTTCAATAAATTAATAAAAAAAAATATGGAAAATTTGTAGCATAACATTAATGTTTTATGGCATTAATTAAATTTTAATTATTTTATCGGATGTAAATTAATCTTATGGAAAAAATAAGAAAACTTGAGACATTAAGTCGCGGAAATTTATGTCGGGAAATTTACATTACATACATATGTATGTAAAGTCTGTATTTAATGTTATCCTTCGGAATATGTAGAATGCTATCCTTCGAAATACAATGTAATCCTTCGGATTCCCATTTAATGAGAATATGACATTCTACCTTCCAATAGCTAACATGTACAATTTCATGAGCTATTCACGACAAACAATTTAAGTTGCTTGAGACAACTTAAACACTTATTCCTTTTTGACACAGATTTATGACGCTATATATTGATGAATGCACAACATTTATCTTAAAATGTGGGAGCAAATTATCACATAACACCTAAAGACATTTTGTTAGTGGAAGTTTAAAAAAAAATCCAAACGATAAATGGGAACAATGAGAAAAAAATATAATCATATTCGAATGAGAAAAAGGAATCAGCCAATAAAATGAAACTTTAAGACTTGCATGCTAGTTTATAAAAAAAAAACTTTCCACATATACTGATTTTACGTCAAAAGAACACAATATGCTTCCATTTAACCCCTGGCAATTGCAAGTGTTTAGAGCACGTAATGCAGATAAACGTGTGGGTATTACAATGGCTCCTTTTATTTATTTTTTAACTACTCGCGTACAAATACAATTGTACTAGATGCTTGCAACAAGCAAACAAATACCATAAGTCATACAAGTTGTTTGCAACAAATAAAACAGAAAAAATAAAATTGTACAATATGTATAAACAACAATTTTCCAGCGAAATTTTTTTAGCTTTGATAACACTGTGCAGCAAAAAAAATAGCATGGTTCTAAGGACTAATTCTGGCAAAGAGCATCAAAAAAATATATACGTGTACCGGCGTTTTGAAAATTTACATCTGTGATTCACTTTAGGGGCAGCTAAAGTACCCCACCCCACTCGGCATAGGAAATCTTGTAAGCATAAGGTTTAAGGCATAAGATGTATTCAGCACTTTCATGTAAAACACCGCGTAAGCCATTTTTGTGGAGTATTTTAACCCTCTAACTCTTCGTTGTATGGGTCTTGAAAAAGCTGCAAAAGACTCCACTTCAGCGGCAATTTAGCGTGATGATATGTTCTTAAAAAATCCTTGTCGTGGTGTTTTTCATAAAAGTTATGTGTACAAAACTTAGGTTTATTACCTTAAACCTAAGTCCTACAAGATATGCTATGCCGAGTCAGTATTTGCACAAGAGGGGGAAATTTAACTTCCTCTAATATGAATTCCAGATAGAAAATTTCAAAACGCCAATACAGTTATGAATTTGTTTGTGACCTCTACCAGAACCAGTTGTTAGAACGTTGATATTTAAAAAAGATTGATTTTGTTGTACATTGTATATTCGCAACTTTTCGAAAAGTTAGGTGACTTTAATTTATCCATCGATTTTCATGAGTGTATGTGCAAACTCTAAAACACTTTTGTTGAAAATTAGGTCGATAATAGTCGGCAACACTTTACCCATTATTATCGACCTAAAATTACACACGCATTATTTTTGAACAAAATGTTTTTACTAAAAAAAATCGATTCGCTGCGTGCAGGTTTGAACCGCGACCTCCTGACTGATAGTCTGACGTATCTACCATTCAGCCATAGCCGTATTATACTTTAAATTAAATTTTTTCCACTTGGACTAAATATGTTTAATTTGATAGGTTTTTTCTTTAATAAAATAACTACAAAATCGATATAATTTCAGACAAGGAGAAATTTGAAGTAATGTCGTAGAGTGTAGATGTTATTAATATAGATTCTTAAGAAGCCGAATATACTATATACATTTATTGACACTTTGATAGGAACTAAAATTGAGTTCCTTAAAAATTACTTTCAATCCTTTTTTTAACTGGGAGCTAATTATCACATTTTGTGACAAAGTCTTTGCAACGAAATAATGTTAAGTGTAGGTTACTTTCCCTTTTGCTTCACTTGCACAAAAACGCTGTTTATTTTATTTTTTCTTTAGTTAAACCTTTTTTAAGTTTTATTTTATTAACACTTTGCTGTTATTTTTTTTTTTTTTTTTTTTGCTTTAAGATTGTTGCTTTATTTCCACACCATCCACAAAGATGCTGCAAAACCAATATCCAATCACGCTGAATATGTAAGAGCAATTTAAATTGCCTTAACACAATAGCTGCTGATGTTGATATTTTTTCTTCTTTTTTCTCATTGTATAATCTCTGCTTCAATCTGCAGCGTTTACTTCAATTTTATTATATAAAAGTACCCACTTGTTGTGAAAATACGAAAAGTAAATGACAGAGGAAAAGTCAACTTTATATGTATTTTATAATTTTTTAAGCCCAAATCATGTTTGACAGGAAGATAATGAAAATCTAAAGAACGAAATCAATGAAATGACATGATAGAGGAAGGATTTTCAATGGTTATTGTGTGTCTGTTTTTTTATGAAAAATTGTAATACGAGGCCAGTTAGAGAATTGTCCGCGCAAAGCAAACGCACACGAAACTAAAATTTTCATAGATATTTTTTTTGGTTTGATAAAAAATTTTGTATTTTTGAAGAAGATGCTCCACCGATTTTAACAAAACTTGAGAACGACTTGCACAATTTTGGAATTAACGCAATAAGAAATTCTCACCTCGTTTAAGTTATTCTATTATCATAATTTATGTACTCAACGGTTCCAGAGTTATTCAGACCGAAATAATGAAAAATATTTTTTTTTAAATTAAGTTATGAATTTTTAGTCGAACTGTACGGTTTTTAACCCAAAGATATTTAATTATTCTGACTTAAGTATGTTCAATTAAATTTTTTAATTAAACTATTTTCATTAAGAGAAATTTTTAAAGGCTGTAACAATTAAATATACAAAAAATTATTTGACTGTGTGAAAGGGATGTCAGTTCGCATCATGATTTATTTCCAAGGAACAAACCAGAATATAGCAATGCTGTTTACAGAAGCCGCTAAACTTCCATTATCACAGCTCATGTATATCTTGCTTATCACCACGTGTTAGGTGGTTCGGTTGAATGTAATTATATATCCGCACAAAAACATAAATGTGAAAATAAGGCTAAGTTCCTATCCAAAAATTTCAGCCGTAAAAAGTACTGAGATCAAAATAAGGACGAAGTCCTTGATAGTTACAATACCATCTAATTTCTAGACAACCTGTTAACTTGGTAACATTTTTCCCATAATTCTTTTCCAAATTGCTATCAAGAACTTGGTCCTTATTTTGATCTCAGTACTTTTTACGGCCGGAAGTTTTGGATAGGAAAAGGATATTATTTTCACATTTATGTTTTGTGCGGATGTCAGTTCCTTTTTCTAAGCTCTTATTTGGTATAATAAGTGCCCCATGCAATAACACCTAGAAGCAAAATTTCCTTTTTCCCATTTTTCTTAGTACTTTCCCATCAAGACCTACCTGTGTACAAAATTTCAGCTTTGTAGATGTACTGGAAGTGACCCATACAAAGAATGGGCAGCCTAGTCCGGCCCAGATGAAAAGTGGCCGTATTAAAATTTTTTTCGTTAATTGCTCATAAGGGCCTACCTATCTAAATTTCAGATTTCTAGCTATACTGGAAGTGTCCCATACAAAGAAGGGGCACCCTGATCGCCCCTCAAATGAAAAGTGCACGTTTTAGAATTTTTTCGTTGAATTTTTATCAGAGCCCACCTGTGTACCAAATTTTAGATTTCTAGCTATACTGGAAGTGCCCCATACAAAAAAGGGGCACCCAAGTCCCCCAGATTAGAAGTGCCCGTTTTCGAATTTTTTCGTTAATTGCTCATCAGGATCTACCTGTGTACCAAATTTCAGATTTCTACACTCTAAAAAACTTTTGTTGAAAACTAGGTCGATAATAGTAGGCAACACTTTACAGATTATTATCGACCTAAAATTACACACGCATTATTTTCCAACAAAATGTTTTTACTACAAAAGCGATTGGCTGCGTGCAGGTTTGAACCACTACCTCCTGACTGATAGTCTGACTTATCTACCATTCAGCCACAGCCGTATTATACTTTATGTTACATTTTTTCCATTTGGACTAAATATGTTTAATTTGAAAGGTTTTTCTTTAATAAAATAACTAAAAAATCGATGTAATTTTAGACAAGTAGTAATTTTCAACACAAATTTAGACAATATATGATCGTAAATTTGAAGTAATGTCCGTAAAATTGAAAAGACAAAGAAAATTTTTTTGACTGTACGGAAGATTGAACTGACATCATGATGTTTTGACACCAACCACAATCTCATCATCAAAGCTCTTGTTCGCTTAGATCTCACTGTCAATTACGACAGCTACAAAAAAATCTATTGAATATGGTTTTACTTTAAGCCATTCAGCTAAGCCAACCTTTCGTTTGTCAGCTTTTCAATTCTGCTGAATTGATTAAAGTTAAAGAATATTCAATATAAGTAGTTGATTGTAAGCGCAGACGAATGCTAATGATGAGATTGTGGTTGATATCGAAACATTATTAGTTGAACCTTCCGTACAGTAAAAAAATTTTGTTTGTATTTTTAATTATTACGGACTTTAGAATTTCCTTCTAATGGTTGTTTTCTTCAGCTAAACTATTTTTAGACAAACCGAGAGCTCCAAATTAACATACATATTTCGCTGTATCTAGCATTGTTTTTAATCTTCTTTTTATTACTTTTTAATTAAGTAGCTTTATCTGTACATTATGCCGGGTAATTATAAGACTACACCCTCGTTATCATCATTCTTAGTTGATTTTCTTGTTTAATTAAAAGAATAATTTATTATTAGACTTTTTTACAGTCATTTAAGACTCAACAGTTAAAAAATCATTAAGCTTTTTAAGCTCTATAAATACTTAATTAAAACTGGGTTACTTTAAAACAAAAAATTTAACTTAGAATTTTATTTATTAAACTCCATGATTGCTTAAAAAATTAAAATTATCCAATTTATAGAATATTTTTATATTTAAAGCTTTAAGTTTGTTATCAATTATTTTGCTATTAAAGAGCTTTTTGTTAACTTTCTTTTAATTTAATTTCTAATCAACTTAAAAACACAAGTTTCTAACATCTAGGCAACTTTTAGTTATACACCAGAGTAAAAAGGAAACGTAATGAAATGAGAAAAATATGTACTAGGAAAATGAAATAGAACTTTAACATGAAAAAAATACAAAAAAATTTTTTTTTTGTTCGTCTGTAAGTGCTGACTTGTTGCTGGTTTTTATCTCTTTTTATATTTAGTTAATACAATATGACAAATGAGTTTTACAATTTGCCTTTACTATTCTCAACTTTATTTCTTGGTTTATTATTTTTCTTCTTGGCAACTAGAGTCATTCAATTTTGTTACTTTTACACTTTCAGCTTGTATGTTTTGCACTCTACTGTAGGTTTGCAGCAATTTATGATTTAATTCATTGTTTGAGTTCTATTGGTCATTACACTGTGGAACACAAAAAATTAACAGGTTCTAAAGACTCATTTTGTCAGAGCGCACCACATGTACTTATATGGGTGATTCCCATTTTAACTGTAAATATTGTGTGTTTTTTTATCTATGTAACTAATAGAAATATGAGGAAGTAGGACTAATATCATAGTTTTCGCCTAATTCAATGGATCCTTAAATAAAATTATGTTTTTTCGATTTTTTAAAATTTTTTGTATTGAGCGTTACAATTGCTTTCGCGGTTGTGCGAATTATCAAATTTTAAGTATTTTGTCATCGATTCGTAGCTGCATATTTTTGCATATTTTGGTGGTAAATGCATATTTTGGCAGTAAATGCATATTATTAGAGCTATAAAATTTTTTTTAATGTATATATCTCAATTTTTGAAAAAAAAAATATGAATAGAGAGATTATGGATGGCAACCGAGCATCAGTTGGGTTGCTGAAAGTGATGCTACTAATTGCAACTGGCAACTGAGAGCTGTCAATTTCATTCCGCTATTTAGTACCTTTCTGGCAACCATTAATTTTTAGTTACCGACTGACAACGCAACTAAAGTTCGGTGGCATTAAATAATAGATCCAATTATGTTTGTTTTATGTTGTTTTTTCTAATAATAATAAAAAATTTAAAAAATATATATTCATATTATTTTAGTTTTGGTACTTTATTTGTTAAGCGCTTAAAATCAATTTTTAGTGGCATGAAAGTCCCAGCCCTGATCATTATGATGTACTTTTACGAGAACTAATTGCTTATTGCTTATTAAGCATTGGTTAAGTAGAAGTATTTTAGATGAATATCTACATTTCGTGGGCGTGACAGCCCACTATTCTAACCATAATGTTGTATTGGAACAATAACTAAATGTGTATGCAAACTTTCATACGAATCGGTTTAGTAGAAGTTGTTGATAAAGAATATATACTTTGCATGGGCGTGGCACTGCCCATTTTTTAGTCATGATAGAAGCTTACTACCTGTTTTTGTAAATAAAATAAAAATTTTCGTTAGGGAATTTGTATTGAAACAACAATTTGTATTGAAAAAACAATAAAAAAAACTCTATTTTGTTTTTGTTTTCAATTAAAAGTTCATAACGAAAATGTTTATTTTATTTACAAAAACAGGAAGTTAATGTGTGTGCAGTTTCATAGGAATCGGTAGACTAGAAGTAGATGAAAAGGCATGTGTATTTACTTCGTATGGGCGTGACCCCGCCCACTTTTCGACGGGGCAAATCTGGAAGCTTCACTAAATTGAAACAACATAAAAAGAACACCAAAAACAATGTAAACACAGTTTTGTAAAAATTTTATTTTAATAAAAAGTTTAATAACCCGATTTTTTAAAATAAAGTTTCGTTTTAGTCATAAGTAAACAAACTTTTTAAATAAATTTTTAAAAGGCACAGTTTCTTTATAAAGTACTAAAAAAAATATTACCATTAAATAAATTAATGTGCGATTTCCACAATGCAAACGAGCACAGTTTGTCTAAAATTTGTATGGAATTCACTCGAAAAACTGAGTGCTTTTCATATACATTTTTAGACAAGCAGCGCTTGTTTCCATTGTGGAAACAACACATAAGTAAAGTGCGACTTTGGCTCGCACACGAAGTGTTCCGTACGAATACACATATGTATATCCCTTTTCGTTTTTGCCCCTTTTCTCATTTTGGCAGTGTTTTCCTTGTGCTTTTTTGTTTAATTTTAGTTTTTTTTTCTATTTTTTTTAAGTATTTTTCGTTGTTTTTGGCGACTTTTTCGGTTTTGGCGCTTATTAATTTCCATGATTTTTTCGCTTTCTTCTGGCAATTTTTCGTTTTTTTTTTAATTTTTTGTTTGTTTCCAATTTTTTAGTTTTGGCGATTTTTTGGTTTTTGGCGTTTTTTTAAGTTTTTTCACATTTTGACGATATTTTTATTTATAGCGATTTATCTTAGTTGTGGCAATTTTTTTCAGTCTTGGGGTTTTTTTCGGTTTTGGGGATTTGTTTTTTTCGGTTTTGGGGATTTGTTTTTTTCGGTTTTTGGTGATTTTTTTTATTTAGTTTAAGAGACTTTTTGGTTGACACTTTTTTCGTTCTGGCGATTTTTTGTTTTTTGCGATTTTGTTTTTTTTTACAGATTTTTTTATTTTTGGCGTTTTTGTGGTTTTGGTTTTTTTGTTTTAACGTTTTTTCGCTTTTTGACGATATTTTTAGCTTTAGCGATTAATTTTAGTTTTGGCTCTTTTTTCAGTTTTGGCCCTTTATTCGCTTTTGGGGATTTTTTCGGTTTTTTGTGATATATTTAGTTTTAGCGATTTTTCTTGAAACGTTTTTTGTTTGGGCGGTTTTTTGGTTTTTGGCAATTTTTTTAGTTTTGGCGCTTTTTTTTGGTTTTTGCGCTTTGAAAATTTAAAGGGTATATATAAGTGTCTGTATTACATTAGTATTTCAACATTTTTCGTTGCTCGCTTTAGAACACCCTTTACATATTCTGTGGAAATTTCAGGTCCATAGCTCTTACGGTTCCTGAGAAAACACTACATTAGTATTTCAACATCTTTCATTGCTCGCTTTAGAACACCATTTAAATTTTAACTGTTATATAATTTTTGTTGTAGCGGCGAAAGCTCTACATATTCGGTGAAAATTTCAGATCCATAGCTCTTACAGTTCCCGAGAAAACAGCCTGTGACAGACAGACAGACAGGCAGACAGACAGACAGACAGATAGTCACACGGACAGAGTAGGGAAAACAATAGGGTTCCTTTACACTTTTGGTGGTCGGAACACCAAAAAAAGAATTGTTTGCAGGCGAAATACACACAGAGTTTTCAAAGTAGTTTAAAAAAGCATATATGTCCTTTGAAAGGCCTTTGCTGCTTCATTCTTAATCCGCTGAGAAATTTCAAATCGGTTGATATTCCACTTAGTTGCTGGCTTATAATTGCATAAAGATACCAAAAATCGGGTTTTGGAGATGTTTGGCAAATTTCAAAAACAAATTTTTTATTGTACTCGGCAATACCTACAGGAAAATGATATCACTTCCCAGGCTTTTCTACGTCATTCTTTTTTGTATCACTGTGTAATAGTATGAATATAAGACGACTCAGCACTTCCTCATACAAAAAAAAATGTTTTTACTTGTTAACTTTTAACTTCAAATTTATGTTTCTTGTTTTTCCTTTTTATTCTATTCCTACGACCTTATCATGGCCATATTCCATCAGAGAAGACTTTTAATTATGAAACAAACTAGAAAAATCACCCTTAACAACATTAACAACAAGAATTGTAATACAAGAAATAAAAAATTATTTCCTTGTCAAGATTAAAAATAAATTAAAACCATTACAACTTTTTTCTGTCTTACATACATATTTACTCCTATTAACTTTCAAGTAAAAACATAAAATCAAAGTTGGCCTTCAAGGAAATATGTAACAAAAAAATTAAAAGTCTTAATAAAAGCTAATTAAATCCACACTGTTCATAAAATTATTTAGGTCTATACAAAGGAGCACACAAACAACAAATATGTGGCAGAAGAGATACAAAAAAGTTTGAGAAAATTATTAAGTTGAAAAGCTGAAAATGTTGAAGAAATTAAACTGAATATTAAACGATACAAAAAATTAAAATTCAAAGCAAACTAAGGAACCTGTAAAGGATTGTAGGAAAGTATGATTTAGGGGTATTTAATTAATATTGTAGGAAATAGATTACATTTTCATTTAAAGAAGAAAAACTTTAAAGAACTTGAATTTGTTCCAAGTTTTTCTTTTTTTAATTGAAAACTATAGTTAAGAGAATAAAGAGCGAGAAAAAAATAGGGAAGATAATTTCTCCAAAAGAAATTTAAAATTAAATAAGAAATTATAGTTCGCTTAAAAAAACTAAATATGATGCAATTAACTTTTATATTTTCAAGTCCAAAGTTTAATTCTGACCTACACTTGTTTTCGCTTACATGCCGCCCCGTAACAAAACTGTTGTAAAGAAAAAATTAATTAGTTGAAATGACTGAATCAGTTAAACTGGTTTTATACGTATTTAATACGGTTAACTATATGAAGTGACATATTCCTGAATGCAATTTTATTTTTATGGTTTATAGAAAAGTATTTGTATACAAATTTTATTCCATTTAAACCATTTTACAAATACGTACAAGAAAAATTATTGGATAAATAAAATTTGCATAGAAAAGATCCATTAAATATAAAATGTCATGTAAATAAAATTCATAACTTGATTAATAACACTATGCAACAAAATGAAACTTTTGTCATGACCTTTGATCACCAATATATATATATATATTTTTTTTTTTGATGTGTTATGGTATCCCCTAACTACAAAAACAGCCGAAATTTTAAATTCTATGGATACGTTTTTTTATTCTTTTTTTTCCTAAATTCGGTATTTTTCCAGAGGCAGTTGAGTAATTCCATTTAGCCGGGTGGTGTGACCATTTTACACACATTTTTTTGTTTTAACTCAAGAATATAAAACTTTTTACTTAAAAAAACGTTGCGGCTCGCAAGGACATTAAGCATAAGGTCGTTCAATAACGGGTAGACACTGATAGAGTACAAATTCGGCTCAGAATGGTCATCATAAAGATGTGACGGGTGTGACCATACAAATCTTAGTTTTAAAGAATTATAACTTTCAGTGTAAATTCTATAAAATTTTGACTATAAGGTACACAATAATTTTGGTATAGATATCTGTTCAAAGTGTTTTTAATTGTATTATGTATTTACAGTTTGAAAAAAAATATTTTTCTTATAAAAAAACTGTTTTTTAAATTAGACCGGTGTGACCGACGGGTGTGACCTACTACGAAAGTTTAAAAAATTCGAAGATATAAAACTTTTTATTGATTTAATTGATATAAATAATATAACGATAAATTCATAAAAAAAATATTAACACATTAAATTATTTGCTATCCGTTCTATTACACTAGTTCACAAAAAAAAATGCACCTCAAAAATGAGATGTTTTTTAAGCTAAATTGGGGCTGCTGAACGCGAATATGGCACTTATTTATTTTTCTTAAGAACCGTTTTCGAGATATTCGCGAAAAACTAGTTTTGTAAAGATATTTCCAAAAATCTTGAGACTGTTTACTTGAATTGAGCAAATTTGGCATTGTTACATAGATATGTTTTTTCTCTTTCAGTTCATATTTACTTACACTGTGTTGATCAGATAAAAATTCACTGAATTACAAGCCTTTATATTTGAAAAAAACTTAAATTTTTTGCGTTTTTTTTTGTTCCCAACGTACAAAAAGTAATATTTTTAACATCGGGCAAAAAACTTAGAAGGTTACAATAGATTTAGTGAAAACATCCGAATTTGAATTTTAATAAAAAAAAATTTTTTTTGTATGGAGTATGAGTATAAGAAAAATGCCAGTGGGGCAAAATTAAATATTTTGGAAATATATCAACCATTTCTATCTCTTTAGTCCGATCAGTATAAAATTTTGCATGGAGATATCACAGGAGTGTTCTTATTATTTTAGGAAGATGAACTTCCCATATTTCTCAGGCTCAGAGGTATGAAGTGCAAAGAAGCGCATTTCACAAATTTTGAATTTATGAAAATTTTTGCCCAAAAAAGCACCAGAACTGTTTTCTCTATAAACTTTTTTTCTTAAGGATCAAATAATTATTATATACATGTCTAAAAGGTATCTTCACAGACATGACTTTAGAAAAACAACTTAATTTTTAAAAACAACAATTTTTGGTGGGCATGCACCCTTCTGAAATCGACCTATTTTTTAGATTTGTTGGAACTTTCTTAGGAATTCTAATGATTGTCAGAAGCAAATCATAGTTTTCTATACTTGCTGAGTATTAACTACATAAATTCCTATATAACTGCAAAACCATTTTTCCACTTGTTTTGCCGTAAGTCTTTCATACAAATTTAAATTATATAAATCTGAATACAGTGTTGAAAACTACACATAATTTTGGTAACTTTGATATGCGATATGTCGACCTTTCTTTTTTAAACGAGTAAAAGTAATGGAATGGAAACAAAAAGTCGTACTGTCCTGAGGACCAAGGAATGAAAATTAAAATTTTCATGTGTTCAGTAAATATGTTGTAACTTTCTCATATTTTGTCCGATGTAACTAATTTTACGCTTGTTATATTTGAAACAAAATTTTCTTTAAGATGGGTGTCTAAAATAAATTTTAAAAATTTTATTTTGCTTACTGGAGCGACTTAAAAAGGTAAATTTTTAAAAAACGTGGAAAAAAGTTTTTCCAAATCTAAAGACTCATTGAATTTTGATCCGATCAACACATTTTGAATATGGGCTGAAAGAGGAAAAACATATCTATGCAACAATGCCAAATTCAAAACAGTACTCCAGAATTTTTGAAAATAGCTTTATAAACTACAAAAAAAAACAGGGTTTTCGCGAATATTTCGCGAAAAATAAATGAATATCATATTCGTGATCAGTGACCTCAAATCAACATAGAAAACGTTTCATTTTTGAGGTGATCGCAAAAAGTTGAAAATTTGTGAACTAGTGTTATACACAGCAGATTACTCTAGCTGAATATTTTTTTAAGTTTAATAAAAAGCAAAAAAAGTATATTCTTTTCAGAGATAACGATTTTTATTAATAATGAGAAGGGAAATAAAAGAAAATCTGAAATAAATATTAAACATACAAAGAGGGAGAGCAAAATGTTTCTTGCATTATCATTTAAAAGTGCCTCAAATTGATTAAAATATATTAAGTAGTGTATTTTTTAATTTTTCTATAATTGTCATTCTCTAAAAAACATCAATTGAGAGATTTTTATTAAAAATAAGAAAATTATTTATTTTCTTGTATAGGGCCGTTTCACGTGGAATCACTCTGATACACCAATTTCATCATAACTTCGAAACGGGCTATTCAATTTCCTTACAAAAAAAAAACTAAAAAACTTGGAATAAAATTACCTTTAAGCCGTTCTAACACTACTTTTCTAGATACTAAATGGTTTCGGCAATTTTCACACCGCATTGATGAAATATATATGTATATATTTTTTTATGCAAAATTTGAAAAATTTTATTATTAAAAAATTTATAAGAAATCGAAAAGGGCAAAAACTTTTAAAATTCTAAGCGATCTTATTTTTAACTAAGATTAACATTCAATAAAAGAAAAGTAAGTACACATTAATAAGGATTTTCGGTTGCTAAACCTGAGATTCGAAATAAAAGAAGGTTCGCTAAAACGAAAAATTTTCGAAAAAAATTTGTTCGATAAATGCTCGTGAATCAAAAAAAAATCTAATGTTCGCAAATGCGAGCTTTTGTCGATAATGTTGCGACAATAAGCTCAATTGCCAAATTTCATAAAATGTGAATGTTCGCAGCATCGAAATATGTCACGATAAGAAGCGCAATTGCCAAATTTCATAAAATGTGAATGTTCGCAGCATTGAACTATTTTCGATCATTTATGGAATGTGTAATTTACAGTCATTTGTGCAATAATTGAATAGAAAAAAATTTGCCACGATAGTCTAGTGGATGTGTGCTAATCTGTTAGCCTGGCGGTACCGTGTTCGAATCTGATTGACTGCAGCCTACACAGAAAAAAATAGACAAGAATTATATTCAATAAAACCATGTTATTAAAAAAAATATGAATTTCAATAACATTTATCTTTAACATAATAAAATATTTCGTTGTAAGTATTTCTTTTCCATGCCGGTTATTTCTTTTCTTTTTATACATAAGTACTTAAAACAAGTTGTATCCCATAAAAAAATAAATGGGATATGGCTCAGCTAGAGAGTGTATGCTTTACGTCCGGAAAGCCCGGGTTCGTATTCCAGCCATGTCAACATTTTTTTAATTTATATATATATTTTTATTTTGAAATAATTTTGTTATCAATATAGGGGAATTCTTTATCACAGGAAATTTGAAAAAAAAATTATTGAATACCGGGATTTTTGTTATCAAAAACGAAACTTATTTTTTTCTGTGTAAGTTACAATTCTAAATAAATAAATACTCCATTTACATTAAAATAGATAAATTAAATATATAAACCTTTAAAAATTTATTATTCGACATATTGTCATTATTTTATTTTAAATGAAATATATTTGCTGGTGTTTAAGCATTGTCTATATGCAACATTTCATTGGTGCTTTACCAAATCATCAGTAGACTTCAAACACAATTTTGAACAGCTACAAACCCTTTATCTTATGCACAAACTTTTTATAACCATTTGAGAATTTACAAATAAATGATTTTCAAAAATAAGCATATCAGGTTTGGAACTTATACAAAACCCAGGAAATAATATGCTTATTTTTGAAAATCATTTATTTGTAAATGCTCAAATGGTTTCTAAAAGTTTGTGCATAAGATAAAGGGTTTGTAGCTTTTCAAAATTGTGTTTGAAGTCTACTGGTGATTTGGTAAAGCACCAATGAAATGTTGCATATAGACAATGCTTAAACACCAGCAAATGAATTTCATTTAAAATAAAATAATGACAATATGTCGAATAATAAATTTCTTAAAGGTTTACTTTGAATTTTATTTTTCATTTTGCCTTATAAATACTTTTCTTGTTATCCAATGGATTTCTAATTGTATAAAGGTGTAGAAAAATAAAATAGATTCATATCGAATAAAAAAATTATTTCCTGGGTTTTGTATAAGTTCAAACCTGATATGCTTATTTTTGAAAATCATTTATTTGTAATTCTCAAATGGTTTTTAAAAGTTTGTGCATAAGATACAGGGTTTGTAGCTGTTCAAAATTGTATTTGAAGTCTACTGATGATTTGGTAAAGCACCAATGAAATGTTGCATGTAGACAATGCTTAAACACCAGCAAATAAATTTCATTTAAAAATATAAAGATAACAATCTTGAAAAATTACTTTTTCCTCAAGATTTGCTGCCACAAACTGAGCGACGAGTGGGCTCTAGCAGCTTTTTCTCTTTCCGACTTCGATAGCCGTTCTCGAGTGTTTTGTCCGAGAAATATGTACGCAACATTCGAATGTTATATTATTTTGAAATGTTTTGGTTTGCTGGGTAATGTCAAACGCATAAAATTGAGTAAGTTTATGTTGTCTTCGTGCAGCTAATTTATATGCTATGCTTTGGCTGAGTGGTTCGTACGTTGTACTTCAAACCTGAACGAGCTTCTTTCGATTCCCAGTAGAAGTTAACATAACAAATATCAATAATTAAAGATTCGAAATACTAAACCTCTATCTAACATTTAAAAATTAAGCAAAAATCAATTATTTTTACGGAACTTGGGGTTGATTATTTAACAGTAAAAATAGCAGAAACAAGGAAACCTCTTTTATTTTTACGGAAGCTGCTATTATTTCTTTTGATAGTTAAATTGATCCAAACAAATAAAAGAGCATAAATTTTTTATTTTTTTAAGTCTGTTAACTTTTCAACATTTTTGTTAAACTTAAATGAAAAATAAGTCGACCGGCTTTTAATGGAGTTCTAATTTATTTTATATTACAAAATCAGTTAATTTTAAGCACAGAATATTTTGAGTGTAATACAAATAAAATAAGTCGTATTTTATGACAATTGATGGATAAATATTGATTTTATTCATAATTAAGTGAAATCACCTGATTTTTGCTAAAATTGCTAATATTTACACTGTACAACAAAAGCAACTTTTTTTAAATAACAAGTTTTTTACAACTGATTCTGGTAGAAGTCGCCAAAATAATACATACGGGTATCGGCGTTTTGAAAACTGACATCTGGGACTTATTTTAGGAGGCGTTAAATTATCAATATAAATATCAAAAAAAAAAAATACAGTGGTACTCCGCCGCATTTTTCATGTTGCATAGTGTAATCGAACGGCTGATTTCAGTCAGCCATCTCATTTCATGTGAAAGAAAGAGGTTGAACAATAATAGAGTTGACAGGCAAACTTGTTGGACCACTTAAACATTCAAAATCACAAGCAATAGCTTGTGAACCACATATTCAATTCTATTATTTATAAACTAAATAGTTAAACTCGTGCCCGCATTAAGTTTAGTACTCGTATTTGGTACTTCAATTCATTCATTCATGGCTAAACATTTGATTGTGGAAACTACTCTTAACACTTTATACTACACAATATATTTATACTACGCTTTACTTTGCTAAATTCTACTTTGGTAAACTGTAGACCTTTACGACAATAAATACTCTTTATATTTACACATTCGCAAACAATTTGACGTTAACAATGGCACGTTAGTAGTTTAGTTTATGTTCCCGCTCCAATTTATTAAAGTGGCAAGATGACGTTGTAAGAGACTGAGTTAATGAAATAATATAAAACTAAGTATTGAGATCTATGTTCGGCTGTGCCGAGTCTTATGTACACTTCATCATAATATGCTTAATTTTTTTCAAATCGAGTTTTTTGAATATTGCGATAGGTTAGAGGTGGGTTGATCATGTATTGTAATATGCACAAAAACTCGATTTAAAAAACTATTTAGGGCGATTCTATATTAAGGTAATGATATGTATTTTCTTAAATTTTTTAAATTTTAAATCAATTAATGTATTCACGCTACGTCCAGCACAGTGGTTCCTATTGCAAAAATAATGTTAGTAATTCTGCATCTTTAAAACTTCCCATCCGTTTACAAAACGATGTGTGTAAAAATCATACAGGAGGGACCTAATCTTTAACCCCGATATTCATAAATGATTAGTAAAGTTAATGTATTCATTAAAACCGGTTTTCCCATACAAAATTCGTATAGTAAGCCAACATTAGCTTTAATAAATTGTTATGAATATGTAGGTAAGAATATTAAACTCTTGACCAGCCTGTTGAAAGACAAGGTGCGCTACAGGGTATAAAACTAGACTACATCGGATATCAAAAACTATATTGGTCTCATAACTTTTACACACAGAATCTCAATGTAAAATAAATCAACATGTCGGAATTATAATTGGAAATCATATTAAATTTATGAGAAATAATTTGTTGTTTAAGTGGGCTGGTGAGTATTTGGCTTATTCATAGCTATTATGCACTGTTGTGCTCTGTGGTGGATTTGTTGTTGTTTATTTTGAAGTTCGTGCTGTGTAAATGTAAATAGCCGACGAATAGCCGACAAACTTCGCATTGTCAGTGAAAATTTCACGCTGCTGATTTAAAATTACTATTCTCTCATATTAATTTTAAACGAAATATTATAAATCTAATCTTAAATCTCTTTTATTTAATATTTTTTCACTGTTAAAGTAACATGACTATAAATTTAACAACAAACAATTTTTATATCTTCAATTAAATTATGTTGAATTAAAATGAAACTCATATTACTTATGATGGTATTTATTTAGTTGTTGTGGCTGCAGTAGTTAGCGCGAACAAGTGGCACAAGTTCAAATCTTGGCTGGGGCTGCCAACTACAACAAAAACTTTTCTGATGTCTATGCGACTCCAGATCACGTGAATAAAATAATTAATCAAATAGTTACGTGAAATTCATGTTGTTTTGACTTGAAATAACTTGTGTTGTTTTAATAAAAAAAATCCTTGTTGTTTCAACCTGAAATAGCTTTGATTCAACATGATTTTTTGTGTTATTTCAGTATCTAATTCACATTGTTTTAACTTCACATTTTTTGAAATAACTTTGATTGACGTTGTTTCAACTTCAAATAAGTTTAATTCAACACGAATTTTCGTATTATTTCAGTATAAAATTAATTTTGATTTAACTATACATGAATATTTAATCAACATAGAATAGAGTTATTTTAAAAGGAATAATATTCTTTAAAGATTATTGTAAAATCATATTGAATTAACATGAGACACCTACGAAGTAAAATCACTATTAGTCAAGACACCAATCTGGTTCAAAGATTCCCAAAAACTGGGACAAAAATCTCCTCAAAATCCTAGAATTTCCGCGGATTCTCAAAAACTAGGGCCAAAATCTCTGCAATATTTAAAAAGTTCCCCGGACTGCCAAAAACTAGGAAAAAATCAAAAAAAATCTTAAAAGTTGTTTAGAACATAACGGCAGCACTTAAAACCGCGAAAATACCAAGGCGGCAACACTGAGTATATAAGGAATTTAACATTTGCGCCGGTATGTTGCCTTCATTTTAGATTTTCGTTACACGTATTTCTTACCAGTACAAGTATTTTTTCATTTAAAAGAAATTTGTTCAAGACCAGAAAATTACAAACAAACAAACAAACATTTTTATTTTTTTTAACCAACGCACTTACTGCTTAAGCCGTGGCAGGCATCGAACCTGCAACCTTGCGGTTAGTAATTTCATACACTTTTAACTAAACTACAATTCTATTGGTTGATTTTTACAGTATTTTATGGGTTGGTGCAATTCTAACCTATGAAATTGGTTAGATTTACCAATATTTTATTTTGAGTGCATTGCACTTAATATTGACTTCTTGTTTTTCGATTCTTTTAAGTTAGCACTATATGGTTCTATCTGCTATAATAAAGATATTCAATGTGAAATTTAATATATTATAAGTTGAATTAAGCAATTATTCCATATGAGATTATGAGTTGAAAATAGATAAGCAGCAAGTCATTACGCTATAACTTCCTGAAAAATCGTACGAAATTAATGAAAATTTGCGCAGAGGTACTTTTGAATATTGAGAATACAATGGTTGTGTTAACTCAAAATTTGCTTATATCGACTTAAGCACTTACTCCTTATTGCCACAAATATAGTGTACTTTTATGGAAAAAAGTTAAAGTATAACTAAAAATTTATGGACAACTTCTACATACATACAAAATATGAAACGAAATAAATAAAACCCACACTCGAAGAACGCAAATTAGTTTACTATCTTTCCGTCTACCTTTTCATTTCTGTTACACATAATTATTTATTGCAATAATTATAAAAGAAACAAAAAAACGTAACCAGATCAATTATCAAGATTAATTTAAATTTAAATTGGAATGAGATTAACTTATTATAGATTTTCTTCTATAAAATTTAAAATTATGCAAAATAATTTAATACCAATACTTTTATTAAACAAATACTTTTTATTTAAACTTATTACAAATTTCTTGATCATATACCACATTGTTTGTAATGGATATTTCTTGTGTCGTAAGAAAGAATTACAGACAGTCTTAATGTAGTTTTTTACACTTCCAGTTTTGTTCGGTGAAAAACCGCACCTATTTTTTATTAATAACATTAATATTTTAAATAAAAAATTTTCCTATGATACCCAGCTCATTGTAAATAGTGCTTAAAATCTTATGCAGATATAATTATTTTATAAGCAGGGCTGGGATGTTTTAGGCATTGTCTAAAAATAGTAAAATTTTCAGAAGCATTTTATTTACTTGCATGAAAAGTATACTAGACTTCATTTTCCAATTTTTATTTCTTAACTATTTGGTGCACTATTTTTTATTAAACGTAAAGTTTACGTGATATATTATGCCGGTTCTCTATAACAATAAGCAAAAGGTTGGGTTCATGTAAAGAAATTTGGCTTAGCTTCTAAACTTATGGAGATCCCATTATCAATGTTTGACAGTATAATTGGGACAGCCTAGACTAATTTTGGTACAAAAAATAAAAAAATTCAATAACAAACATAAAAAATTCCCAGCATTTGAAAATAGTTTGGAAAATCCAAACTCATTTAGATCGTGAAATTAAATAGGCTTCTATTCCTAATTATACTGAAGCGTAAAAAAAAGGACTCGATTAGTGAAGTCTTTCGGTCGTTATCGTGACCACATACAGGATCCGTACATACAGACAAACGGACGTCCAAGACAGAACTTTTTTAAACAGTTTTTTAATTAGTTTAAATAATAAAAATGACATTAAAAATGTCATGAGTGTTAAAAATAGTAGCTTTTCTTAATATGTGTGTGTATATGTTTTTTTACAAGTGCAATATATGATAATAATAGAGCCATTTTAAGTTTAAAAAATCAGTAGTTTCGCGTGAAGTGAGAGTAGTGCCCACCTCAACGCTTTGCTTATGAGGCGTGCAATATCGATGATATTCCATGCTGGTAAAACAGAAATAAAATAAATTAAGTACAGTGCGACTTTGGCTCGAACACGAAGGGTTCCGTACGAAAACACATATGTATATCCTTTTTCGTTTTTGCCCCTTTTTTCATTTTGGCAGTATTTTCTTTGTGCTTTTTTGTTTAATTTTTTATCTTTTAAGTATTTTTCGTTGTTTTTGGCGACTTTTTTGGTTTTGATGCTTTTTTAATTTTCGTGATTTTTTTCGTTTTTTTCTGGCGATTCTTCGTTTTTGCAATTTTTATATTTTTTGCCGTTTTTTTAGTTTTGGTGAAGTTTTAGGTTCTGGCGTTTTTTTAACGTTTTTTTTTAATTTTTTGGCGATATTTTTAGTTTAGCGATTTATTATCGGTTTTGGGGATTTTTTTTTGTATTTTCTTAGTTTTTGCGATTTTTTTTTTTTGGTTATGACACTTTATTTCGTTCTGGCGATTTTTTTATGGTGATTTTTGGTTTTTTGCAATTATTTTTTTTTTTTTGCTGATTTTTAGTTTTGGCGTTTTTTGTTTTGGCGTTTTTTTTTTGTTTTAACATTTTTTTCGCTTTTTGACGATTTTTTTAGTTTTGGAGATTTATTTCAGTTTTGGCACTTTTTTCAGTTTTGGCGTTTTTTCAGTTTTGTGGATTTTTTCAGTTTTTTGTGGTTTTTTTTAGTTTTGGCGATTTTTTTTTTGTTTTGACACTTTTTTCGTTTATTCGCTTTTTTGTTTTTGGCGACTTTTTTAGTTTTGGCGCTTTTTTTTGGTTTTGGTGCTTTTTTGTTGTGGTGATTTGTTTTTCATTTTTGACGATTTTTTCCTTTTTTTGTTGTTGTGTTTTTCGTTTTGACGACTTTTTTCGGTTTTTGGCGTTTTTTTTTAGTTTTTTGGCGATCTTTTTAGTTTTGGTGATATTTTGCGTTTTAGCGATGTTATCCTTTTTTTGGTGCTATTTTTCTTTAAGTGCTTTTTTCATTTTGGCGATTTTTCGTTTTAACATATTTTTGATTTTCGAAGTTTTTAGTTTTAGCGTTTTTGAAAATTTCAAGAGCTCACTACCTCTTACGGTTTCCAAGATACATCATATTGTCTAAATTACATAGTAAAATTACATTAACTGATAGAACACCCTTTAATTTTAATTGTTTTAACCATAAGTGTTAATTGGTGTTGTATATTCTACAGACTACACCAATTAACACTAACTTTGAAAATCTAAAGTGTCTATATATGACATTAGTATTTCAACATGTTTTAACTGTCATATATTTGTTGTTGTAGCGGCAAAAGTTTTGCATATTCTGTGGATTTCAGATCCATAGCTCTTATGGTTCCCGAGAAAACAGCCTGTGACAGATAGACAGATGGATAGATAGACGGACAGCGTAGCGAAAACAATATACTTTTGGTGTACGGAAATAAAAAAGTTGAACATGATAAGAAAACACTTAGTGAAGTTCCGAACCTTTATTTCCGAAGATAGTCTCGAGAGGGTGACTGATCTCTTAATTGGTACGAGGTAATAGGAATTTCGCTCGTTTGTTGTTGCTGACTTCGCTACCTAGTTTAATTTGTATCGGCTTGTAATATTGTATTGATGGTCAAAAGAATAACAAGATAGATACAAATACTCTCAGAGAGTACAAATGATCTGTGAGTATCGTAATAAATACAACTTTTTCAAAACATGTGAAATAAAAATGTGTTGAATATTATCAACAACAAGTTTAGACTATTGTATTCAATACAATATTACACTCGATACAAAGATACAAGAGGTTTTGTGAATTAAGCAATTGTTTTGTAATCTGATCGCAAGATTCAAAGATATAAATTTGCTACCGTTTTTTTCCAATTCGAGCCACTGTGCGTTCCTAATGACGACTAATATACATAAGTTGCATTGCTTAAGATTATAGATAACAGAAATAAACGTACTTTAATCTTTTGTAAATAAGAATTTACAAAACTAAAAAGAGTTTATTACATTTATCAAAAAATTTATTATATTTTTTGTAGCTTTAAGGCCCTGAACAACTTGACACCTTGTTCTTAGCCGCAGGTTGTAACTAAACAGTAGCTACAACATACAGCGTACAAGTCACAATATATTTTTCACTCTACATGGAATTTTATCTTTATAAAACCGGGTGCAAACAGATAATTAAACTAATAATTCAATATTATTGTTTGGCTAATATCTAATATTTTATGCAATAACTTGCCAGCAGCGGTATTACAGATTTTATGCAACACAAAGTGCAATTTGCTGGTTTGAAAGATTAGTTGGAACCACTTGAAGAATTTCAAGTTCACATCATGGGGGCATAAATAATAATGTAAGAATTAAAAAAATTACTTCAGAATTTTTACTCAATGAGAGCAGAAACATATTAATTGGTTTTTATGTTCTGTGAACAAGAAACTAAAATTAGATTAAAAGGAAAGAATACAAAAATATTTACAAATAAGCAGCCAGCTAAAATTTGATTGATGATAGTAAGCGAATTTAGATTGAGCTACAAAATAGCATTTACATTAATATAACTAGGGATGTAACGAATACCGATACCGATACCGATATATCGGCGATACTTCAGATTTTCCGATATATCGGTATCGGCGATATTTTACTGTCGATACGACGATACTTTTAAAATTTTTTCAGAGTTTTTTTTAACAAATAGTTTATTTTCGTTCAATTTTACCATGAATTAAATTCACTTCGTTATTTTTTAAATCTTATTAATATCAATTTTAAAAACTAATAATATTTTATGCTGTTATTTTGTTAAAAAAATTATTTATTTTTTGTTAATTTTACCATGAATTTGGATAATTTCTAATTAGTTTTACATATCCTTGCCATTGCAAGAAGTTCTGTTTTTCGACTACCAATCACCGAATTGGAAGCGATGCTAGGACAAATTTCTTCTTCGGTGTTCTATATTGATTTTTCCTCAAGGAAAAATGATAAAAATTACCCATTTTCACAATTTTTTTTATGCGAATTTAAACTCAAAACTTTATTTTCATGTAAATTTAGGTGAATAAATATAAACTTAGAAGCCTTTTAATAATTAAGCTATTAAGTTATTTAGAAGAATATTAGTTGATAAATGTCCTTTAAAAAATCGATTTTTTAAAAAGCATGGCGAGTATTTTTTAAAGGAACTAAAATTTTTTTCTTGCTTTTCTACTAATTATCTGCATATTTTTAATATAGATTTTTTTAAAGCAAAGAAAATGTAGCTCCTTAAAAATTACTTCCAATTTTTTATACTGGGTTAAAACCAATTTTAACTATTCTCTCTTACAATGTAATTTTGTATAATAAAAAAATTGCACTTGAGTTTTGTTGATCTAAATATGTTGATCGAATATTGAACTCAATTTCAATATTCGTATCGGTATCGGAATCGGTATCGGCGATATTTATTTTTAAATATCGGTATCGGTATCGGATCGGCAAAACGGCGTATCGTTACATCCCTAAATATAACATGTAAGTGTGTTATTATAGAGATAGCACTGTACAACAAAATCAATTTATTTTATACGGTTCTAACGGTTGATTGTGATAGAAGGCAACATATCTAAGTGTATCGGCATTTACAATGTTTACATCTGGGATTCATTTTAAGGGGAGTAAAATTTTCCCCCTTTTGTACATAGTTATAGCGAATCGGCAGAGGAAATCTTGTCAGCCTTACGATTAAAGTGTAAGATATGTTGAGTGTTTTTATGTAGAATAGCGAACGTTTTTGTGGAAGATTTTAACCCTCAAACTCTTCGTGGTATGGGTCATTTGGCTTTTTTCTTAAATAAAGGACCAAAAACTACCCTTCGTGAGCGATATAGCGAGCTAAAATATTCCACTTAAATGTTCTCCGTGAGGTTTTAGCTAAAAGTGCTAAACACGTCTTATACCGCGAACGTAAGCCTTGCAAGAATTCCTAGCCCGAGTACAAATTTTGAATAAGTACGAAATTAACCCTTAAACACTTCGTGACCTTTGAATGATTTTTATCGTTCAAGCTAAGTCTAAAGCTCAGATGTTTTTGAAGACCTATAATAAAATTATATGCTAAATACTTTTGTGGAACATTCTAACTCGGTATATTGGCGCTGAAGTAGAGTTTGTCCCTTATTTAAGAAAAGTAGAAAAAGACCCATACCACGAAGAGTTAGAAGATTGATTTGTTTTCCAAAAAAGTTCCTTTTAGTGTTTTACATAAAAGAGCCCAGCATATTTTTTACCTTAAATGTAAGGCTTACAAGATATCATATGCCGTGTCAGTATAACTACAAGCACAAAGGGGGAAATAATTCCCCCTAAAATGAATCCCACATATAAGCTTTCAAAACCAAAATCGGTCATTAAATCTTGTAATTAATAAGGAAATTGATGTCCTTGTACACTGTTAACACTACTTCACATTAAAAAATCAATTTGGTAAAAATAAGCAAAAAATTGTCGTATTAAATCCACACAGAAAAAATTATCACCAAAAATTGTTCAAACAAAAGTTTGTCTAAAAGAAATGTAATTTTCAGTAAACGTTTTTTTACTGAATCAGTGAATTTTTTGTTTGAATTTTATTTAGGACGCAAATACCAAAAACAACAACTAAAACTAGTTTTCAGTGCCGTAAAAAACAACCGCGATGACGACATCCCGCGGCATACACATATAAATAACAAAAACAATGATAGCAAAAGGAATGCGATTGTACCAAGTTTGTGTACTGCATATTTCTAAGTGAATACATTTGTTAATGTTGTTGCGTTAATTGTCATTCATTTTCTTAGAGTCTTTAGATAAACATTCAGAGTTGAACACATTTAATAGAGTGAAATTTTATAAATGCTTAATGGATGATTATGTTATTATTTAAAACTTAAAATTATTACAAAAAAAGTTTTTACTGACTCAGACAAAAAGTTTGTTTGATATGAGTATATTACAAAAAGTCCAGTAAATATTTATTTTTTTGACTCCGTAAACTATTTTGTTTAGAATTTCCAAGTATTTTTAGACAAATTACTTTATAAATTCAGACCAAAATATTGTTTGATATATTAAAGAAAATCCAGTAAACATTTTTATTTGATTCAGTAAATTATTTTGTTTAGAATTTGGAAATATTTTTAGACAAATTATTTTTTAGATTTGAATTATAACTGAAAAAAAACCTTGTTTTTTTCCAATAAAATTGTTGAGATATTTTTGTCTATATTTACAAATTTGTTTGTAGGTACGTTTCTAGGCAAAATATTTACTAATTCATGGAACTTCTTTACTGAAAATGAAATTTGGTTTTCTCTGTGCATTGAAATGTATCACTTCTTGAAAATATTTGCAAAGGCATAATAATTAATAAAGTAAACGACTTAAAACACCTTCTTAACCAAAGTAGTTCTACTTGCACACGGCAATTACGAGTGGATACATAAAATAACAATAACAACTTGCTAGAAATTAAAACCATTTTCTCTTTTGTTTAAAAAAGTAATAATAATAACAACAAAATGAAAGCAATTTCAATATTAATATTCTTGTTGTTTTAATAGCAGATATTAACGTTAAGTTGTAAGCTTTTAATCAACTTCTGGTACAACCTGGAATTCTATAAAATGCTTAGTAAATTCTTAAAGAATTCATTGTTTCACTGATCTCCAAGTGCTTAAAGCAACGTGATTTTATAGCAAGTTGAGTATTTTAAATTAAATCCTTTTAATCTCAGAAAATTAAATAAATAAATAAAATGAAGGCATCATTGGTAAGAAAAGTTGTGCAAATGAATAAAGGATAAAATGTAGAAGTTTTATTTTGATAATTTTTCTATTAATTCTAGGTTTTAGTTTTCTCCGTTGTTGTTTGTTTGGCCATTTATGGTGGTTCTGCCAATGCCAGTATTATACCTTTGGGCGCTGTAGTGCCCAATGTTGTTGTATTGGCTCCCCCTGGTTCTGCTGCCGAGGTAGCTGCCCGTGAAGCTACAGAGCAAATTGTTAACGGTCTACAGGAAGCCGGCAATCAAGCTGTTGCTCAAGCCCAAGTTGCTGCTGATGCTGCTAATGTCAGAGCTCAAGCTGTTGTTGATGCCATCCAGGCTTCAAACGAAAAAGTGGCACAAAGTATTGCTGCCGCAAATGCTGCTGCCATTGCTCACGCTCACGCTCACCCTCACATTATTGCTTTACATTAAGTTTGTGTATAAATATGTATTTCATTCTAGAATCAATTTAACTATAAAAAATTAAAAAAACAAACATTAAAAAGAAGCAATCGATTTGATCGCAAACTTGAATAAAAAAAATTTGTTTCTTTTCTTTCAAACACACAAATGATAGTAATACGAGGGAAATTGGATGAGTCATTGAAAAACCATATGAAGAGCAAGGAATGTTTCTAAGAAATATGCAGTTGTAAACGAAGTCTAGCAAGTTTCTAGAAAATTCTGCTATTTAAAAATCGGTTGGTATAGATAAGTTTTGTTACGTATTAGATACTTTATACTGAAAATTGTGTAAAAAGCTTTACAAAAAAGGGGGGGGGGGGGGGGGTATAAAACCTCCGAAAATAGCATTACGTAATATGTGAATAGGCCCTTAGGGGATTTACGCGAACACTTTTTAGCTTGACTTTTTTAGAGTTGATGGATGAACGGTGTGCATTTAAGAGCTGCTCACAAAATAAACTGTAAAAAATATATAACTGTTAAACTCTGCTCAACGTTATTTGAAAGTTGACATATCAATAGATTATGCAGTCTGAAGTTTCCAAAAATGTGTAGGATATGAACTACCGACTCTACACTGGGCTAAAACTAAATGCATTACATGTGAAAAACTTTAGAAGTCTTGTAACTTGCGCAAACTTCAACCAGTTTTGAAACATATTTATATGTTTTTTGCTCTGCTCAAAATACGAGGAAAAAACTTAAACACTATAGTCTACTACTTTTTATAATTTAGAAGATATTTAAATTAGGGATGTAACGATACGCCGTTTTGCCGATCCGCTACCGATACCGATATTTAAAAATAAATATCGCCGATACCGATTCCGATACCGATACGAATATTGAAATTGAGTTCAAGTTTAGATTAACAAAACTCGAGTGCAATTTTTTTCTTATACAAAATTACAGTGCAAGAGATTATTAATATATAAAATTGATATTAACCCAGTATAAAAAATTGGAAGTAATTTTTAAGGAGCTTCATTTTCTTTGCTTCCAAAAAATCTGTATTAAAAATATGCAGTTAATTAGTAGAAAAGCAAGAAAAAATTTTTAATTCCTTTATAATTTTAAAAACTAATCTCCATGCTTTTTAAAAAATCGATTTTTAAGGGACATTTATCAACTAATAGTCTTCTAAATAACTTAATAGCTTAATTATTAAAAGTCTTCTAAAAGTTTATATTTATTCACTTAAATTTATATGAAAATACAATTTTCAATTTAAATTCGCATTAAAAAAAAATTGTGAAAATGGGTAATTTTTTATCCTTTTTACTTGAGGAAAAATCATTATAGAACACGGAATAAAAAATTTGTCCTCGCATCGCTTCCAATTGGGTGATTGGTAATCGAAGTTCAGAAGTTCTTGCAATGGCAAGTATATGTAAAACTAATTAGAAATTGTGTAAATTCGCAAAACTTCCGGATCGCGAATTCTACATTTTCATGACTTCTTTGGAGTGTCTTTTTTTTTGCTGGAATAAGATTTAAAGAACAACGAATTGAATTTGAATTCATGGTAAAATTAACAAAAAATAAATAATTTCCGGATCGCGAATTCTACATTTTCATGACTTCTTTGGAGTGTCTTTTTTTGCTGGAATAAGATTTAAAAAACAACGAATTGAATTTGAATTCATGGTAAAATTAATAAAAATAAATAACTTTTTTACAAAATAACAGCATAAAATATTATTAATTTTTAAAATTGATATTAATAAGATTTAAAAAATAACGAAATGAATTTAGTTCATGGTAAAATTAACAAAAGATAAATAATTTGTCAGAAAAAAACTGAAATTTTTTTTAAAAGTATTGTCGTATCGACAGTGAAATATCGCCGATACCGATGTATCGGAAAATCTGAAGTATCGCCGATATATCGGTATCGGTATCGGTATTCGTTACATCCCTAATTTAAATATAAAACTTTATTTTGCCCATTTAGCTATAATTATTTTGCCGTTTTTAGCATATAATTGTTTTAGTATATTACCTTTTTTTCTAAAACTAAAATGTATAAAAACTTTTAAAATCGGTTGAGATTTGAGATTTTTATAGTTTCTGGCATACATAAAAAAACTAAATTTCATTTTCAGTAAAGAAATTCAATGAATTAGTATATATATTGTCCAGAAACGGGCCTACAAACAAATTTGTAAATAGAGACAAAAATGTTTCAACAACTAAGTTGAAAAAATCCCCGTTTTGTTAGTAATGAAACTGTCCAAAAAAACAATTTGGTTAAAAATATTACCGAATTCTAAAAAAATAATTTACTAAATCAAACAAAAATATTTACTGTATTTTCTGTAATATATGAAACAATATTTTTGTCCAAATTTATAAAACAGTTTGTCTTAAAATGCTTAAAAATTCTGAACAAAATGTGTTTGCTGAATCTAACAAAAATATTTGCTTAATTTGTTGTAATATGTCAAACAAACTTATTGTCTGAGTCAGTAAAAAATATTTTTTAAGTGTTAAAACCTTAAATCAACCTTAAAACAACCAACTTCAGAGAACACTGCAATATATAAAATTTAATATCCCTGAAGATGACCAACAAAGTTGGCCGAAATATCGGATAAATAATTAATTTTATTAATAAATAAGCACAAATTACAATTGATTTGTTTCTATTTAAAATAAAAAGAAGGACCTCAAGCCAAACAAAAAAATTCAAACACTTATAATAGGTCCACCAATTAATAATTCATTTATTTAAATAATAATATCATCATCCATTAAGCATTTATAAAATTTCACATTGTTAAATGTGTTTAACTCTGTATGCATTAAAACCGGGTTTCCCATAAAAAATTCGTACACTAAACCAACACTAACTTTAATTAATTGCGTATGTATGTTTATCTAAAGACTGTGAAAAAATTAATAAGAATTGACGGAACAACATTAACGAAGTGATCCACTCAGAAATATTCAGCAAACATACTCGCTACAATCGCACTCCTTTTGCTATCATTGTTGTTGTTATTTATATGTATGTCATCATCGGGGTTGTTTTTTTTTACAACACAGAAAATTGGTTTTTGTTGTTGTTTTTGGTTTTGCGTTCTAAGTTAAAGTCAAATGAAAAATTTACTGATTTAGTAATGAATATTTACTGAAAATGTAATTATATTTTAGACAAACTTTTGATTGAAAATTTGTATGTTATAATTTTTCTGAGTACGATGCGTTTAGTTTTAACCCTCTCTAGAGCCGTTAGTACAGTGATGGGCGTATATATTTTGACATTTAAGCCGTTTTTCTTTTTTTTTTATCTCCAATTCAGTACAGCGAAAAAAAATTAAAACTATTTAGATTAGAAGGAAATACTGTATTTATTCGAAAACAAAAGACTTTTCATATTTCAAATGTTTTTTCTTAATTTTTTTTAATTGACACTAAAAATAGGAGAGTTCAGTATGTGGCATAAGTGTTTTGACATAATATTTGTATAGCATATTTAAAAGACATGAGAACTTTAAACTAAAGAAAAATGGATACTAATTGTTTAAATTAATAAAAAGAAATATATTCCTCTTTTAGCATTTAGAGTTTTTTGAGGGCGGCTTGGAACATAATCTACCAAGGACGGGAGAGACTCTGTTGGAATCTCGTTCCACGCATTTGTGATGTCTGTAATCGTTTGATCCCTCGTTTTCTGAAATCCGTGGATCTATTTCGCTTAGTGTACCACCAGATATAGGAGTAGCTAGTCCAGGGTTTGAACGCCATTCTCTATTAGAAAGCTTGTGATTATCCCGCTTTTATGACATGGAGCGTTAACCTGAAGGAAAATAAATGCATCTCCGATTAAACTATGGCTAGAAGTTAATGCATATTCATATAATAGTCCTAAATATTGATGTTAGGTCGTGAAACCGTCAACGGGAACTAAGTCTCCTGATCCATTATATGAACTAGCTCCATAGAACATACACTACCGCTTCCATGGATAACTTTCTTGCATACATGCCCCACTTTTTTTTTATAGATTTTTAATTTAATTTGCAAAAAAAAAAGTGATGCTTGGTACTTGAAACTACCCAGTAAAAAACTTTCATGTTTTTTGAAGCACTAAAGTAATAAAGCGCTTTATTATTCGCTTTAAAATATGAGCTTGTTCATAGCGTCACAACAATGAGGGTTTTGAAGCGAGAAAAGTATTTGCTTTTTACGTATACAAAAGCTTCGTACACAATCTATACAAAAAAGCTGATTTTATAGTGCTGATCGAAAGCATGTTTTTAAGCGAGAATGAAGAGTAAGGTTATTTGAGTTTCTTGGTGCCGTTTTGCAACAGTGTTTTTGGTCGAGTGTATGGTACGTTGGACTTAAAACCTGAAGGTTCTTAGTTCGATACTAGTTGAAGTTAAAATAACAAACATTGAGTAAAAATATGAAATTAATAAAAATAAATAAAGAAACGAAATAAGAAAAATACAAAATGGCGTCAATGACGCCAATCCACATCGAACCATTTTTTTCATATATTTTCAGTTCTAGTGCTGAAAATGTTTATGATTTTCAGCGCTTCAAAAGCGCTTTTGTGAGCAAAAATGTAGTACTCCAATCCGGGAACTCGCCATACAAAAATCAGCAGCGATACCAGCAGGTTTGTCAGCGCTACTTTTATTCCATAATAGTAGAAACCTGCTTTATTAGAAGCAACTTTTTTACTGGGTACTTTCATCAGTCCAGAGTATATTACGCCAAAACGAAAAAGGGTGGCTGATATAATTTTTGGCGAGTTCTAACTGCATCAGACTAATTTTGGTAGTAATAAAAAATTTATTTTGGTAATGTATGTCTTCATATTGGCTTCAGTTAAACGCCGGCGAATAGATATTTCGCCTATATGAATAACTGTGCTTTATTCAATATGATTATTTCGAAATCATTTGCTTTTATTTCACTCCAAAGGAGCAACTTTGGGTGCTTTGGAGCAGGATGATTACAAAGACTCTGTCAGAGGCTGGTGTTTAATCTCTGAATTGGCCACCCCAAAGGTCCAGATTTTAGTGTAATATAAAATATCATAAAAGCGAAGTGTCAGATAAAGCGAAATAGATCCACGGACTTCGCAAGAACTAGAGATGCAATGATCACAGACATCAAAAATGCGTGGAGCAAGATTCTAAGAGAGTTTCTCCAGTCCTTGGTCGAGTCTGTTCCGAACCGATCTCAAAAACTCTAATACTATTTTTTATTAATTTAAACAAGTAGAATCCATTTTTCTTTAGTTTAAAGTTCTCATGTCTTGGAAATAGTCTATGCAAAAATATGCCAAAATACTTAAGCCAAATACTCAACTCTTCTACTTTTAGTTTCAATTAAAAAGAATTAACATAACACATTTGAAATGTGAAAAGTCTTTTGTTTTCGAATAATATACAATATTTTCTACTAATCTAAATAGTTTTAAGTTCTTTTTTTTCGTTGTACTGGATTGGAAATAAAAAAAGAAGAAAAACGGCTTAAATGTCAAAATATTAAAGTAAAAAAATACTAGCGATTTCGGTTAAAATTTTTTATAATTTTTGAGTATTTTGCTTAAAATAAAAAAGTGTTCTACAGGCCGATAGTGGCGGGTCCAAAAGTATATATAGGCGAACTAACGTGCGCCGCCCTAGATCCAGGCCTCACGAGCCTAGGCCTAAGTCCACCACTGCCAATGGCTTCGAAATTATTCAGAGCGCAAAGATGAAAAATATATTTATTTATGGGAACCTGAAATATTTGTAGTTTTTTTTTAAATTTATAAAGATCGAAACTTGCAAAATGTTGATTTTTTTATGAATTAATCTCGAAGCAATATATACTACAAATAAAATCAGCTTTATTTCACGAAAATTGATGGGTGAATATTGGTTTGATTCACAATAAAGTGAAATTACTTGATGTTTGCAACAAATCAAGTTTTGAAGACGCTGTACAGTGGTTCCAAATGCACAAAAATTTTAATAAAACTGTATCTTTGAAACTTGCGATCCAATTATAAAATGATGTATGTAAAAATCATAAAGAAGGACCAAATCTTTAAGAATAGTGATACATGGACCACCCTGTTGAAAGTCACGGTGAGCTATACAGGGTGTCAACGTTGACTATCTCGGGCATGAAGAACTTTGTTGGCCCCATAACTTTTAACTTAAACTTTTTGTGAAGCGTATAGATAGACAGAGAAAATACACTTTACTATATTTAGATATCTTTAATATTTTCAGAGATATTAGGCTTTGAATTTTAAAATGGTGTTCCTTCAATTACACTTTTAAATAGTTACAAACCCCTTAACATATGTACAGACATTCAAAAACCATTTAAGAATTTAAAAATGATTTTCAGAAATTAGCATAGTAGGCTTAGAAAATTACACAACATGACAGTTTTTTTTACACAATTTATTTATTTATTTATTTTTTTGTTTAAAAGAAAGCTCTACATTGACTAAAGTAAGATTTATTTACAAAATAAAAACTCATGTGAATAAAATCTTTTCGAAAACTCTTTTAGTAATAAAATAGATATGCAGCTTTTAGTTGTAAATAAATTAAAGAAATACTTGCCTAATATTTTCTTTGTCGCCAGTGATCCATATTGCAAATAACAAAAATTAACGTTCTTTAATGTCTTGTAAATAAAAGTTAACAATAAAATATTTTATTACGTTTTTCAATGTCTTTTTATTTTTGTTTCATTCTATTTCCAGTTATAAGACCCTGAATAATAAGTTGGCACCTTGTTCTTAGCCGCAAGTTTCAATTAAATACGAGAAGTAGCAACAACAATGTACAACGTACTTAAGTGGCAAATCAGTTTTTTACTTCATATGTAATTCAATCTTTTTTTTATCGAGTGTAAACAACTTAACCAATAATTCAATATTATCGGTTTATAAAATATCTAACATTTTTTTCCAAGATCTGCCATCAGCGGCTATTTACTCAATATATGCAACATGTAGTGCGCTGTGGTGTGTGTATATGGTATATTTTGACAGATTTGTTGGAAGTACTTGAACAATTTCAAGTTCAGTTCAAGAGACACAAAAAATGTAATGATAAAAATGCAAAATAAAAAATGCTCTCTGAATGAGAGTGGATATATAGAATGCTGTTTTATGTCTTATGGATGATAAAATTAAAATAAGATTAAAATTGAGGAATTAATATATAACACTAGTTTACAAATGTTCAACTTTTTACCATAACCGCAAAAAAGAGATGTTTTATCTATAAGCTAATTTATTTTTCTTGGGAAGCGTTTTCGAGATATTCGCGTAAAAGGTTGTTTTTGCAGTTTTTTTTAGCTATTTCCAAAAATCTTTGGAACTATTCATTTGGATTATACAAATGTCGCACTTTTGCAGAGATATGTCTTTTTACTTTCAGCCAATATTTAAATTGTATTGATCGGATCAAAATTAATTGAGTTACCGATCTTAAGATTTGAAAAAATTTAACTCTTTTATACGAGTACATATTTAATCAAAATTCACAATTTCAGCCCGCTCCATTAAAGCAAAACATATTCAAATTGTTTTTACCCACATAAAATATAAAACTTTTGTTATAAACGTAGTACATCATATTTAGTGAAAACAGCCAAATTAGAATTTTCATTTGTAAACACACAGAAAAAAGCCAATGTAAAATCAACGCAATTTGGATTGGAAATCAGATTAAACTTATGAGAAATAATTTGATGTTTAAATGTGTTGGTGTTTATTTGCATTATTCATAGCCATAATTCACTGTTGTGCTCAGTTGTGTGCTAGGTGTACATACGTGGCTACCTACAGCACGCAAGCAATCAAGTAGAACCAATAAGATTCTGTTTTAAAATTATCATTGTTTCATATTATTTTAAATGCAAAGCCATTAATCAATCTTAACTTCAATCACTTTGATTTAATATTTTTCACATTTTAAATCAACATGACTACTATAACTATAATTTCCAATAAATTTTCTGTTAAATCATCAATCAAATCATGTTAAATTAAAATGAATTTGATGATGCTTACGATAGTATATGTTTAGTGTACATCTAAAGTAAAGTTTTAAGCTGTTGTGCCTGCAGCGGTTAGCGCATTGACAGTCAAGCAAGTTGCTCGAGTTCAAATCTTGGATAGGGCAGCTAACCACCACAACAATTTTTCTATGCCTATGTGAATACATGTTGTTTTAATTCGCATTTACTTTGAATCATCATGATTATTCGTGTTGTTTCAATATCAAAGTCACGTTGTTTCAACTTAAAATAACTTTCATTCAACATGACTCTTCATATTATTTCAGTATCAAATTCTCATTATTTCAACTTGAAATCACTTTGAATCAGCATGGTTTTTTTTTTGTGTTTTTTCAGTAACCAATTGACGTTGTTTAAGCTTGAAACAACATTGATTCAACATGATTTTTCGTATTATTTCAGTATCAACTTCATTCTGATTTAACTGTACTGGAATATTAAACCAACTTGAAATATAGTTATTTCAAAAGGAAAAATGTGCTTTGAAGGTTATTTTAAAGTCATGTGAAAGTAACATGAAACTCCTATGAAGCAAAATCACTACCGAAAAATTTTAAATTAACGTTTTCGCCGATTTTACGTTGAAATTTTTCTGTGTGTTCACTAAGTTTAAAATTATGTATCGTTTTTCAATGCGTATTATGCTGACTTTAGACGACATGTTTTTTACATATGGCTTGTTAGGTGTGTGAGACATATGTAACTTCGCATGTTTGTCAAAATTGTCAATTTACAGACGGTTTATAATATTTGCTTTCACACGTACATGTGCAATTACATCTGACATAACCTCTGAGTGTTCACAACAGCTTAGTTTTTGCACAATTTTCGTAAATATATAAAGCTCTCTTTGCTTTTTAATGTTTCTTCAGCCAAACCACACTTTTGATAATTTAATACAGCTGATGTCAGATACCTTGTCAGATGAAAATAGAACACACTCTAATTGAAAATTTTTCATCTTACTTTGCTTCTGTAAATGTCATCTGACAATGTTTCATATGTTTCACACGGCATGTATCACTTTTTCAGTGGGAAATTTGACAAGTCAGATGTAAAATACATGTCGTCTAAAGTCAGCATTAGCAATAAGCTCCCTGTTTTTGTATATAAAATAAAAAATTTCGTTAGGAAATTTATATTGAAACAATAATAAAAAAACTCAAATTTGTTTTACTTTTCAATTTAACGACCCTAAAAATAAGCCGATGGCAACGCTGGGAAAGTGCTTTAATTCTCGTATTCAATTTTCACGAAAAAAGTTGTATATAAAAGAATAAAAATCACATTTAACAGAGTCACCTAACAAGTAGTGATAAGCAAAATACAAGTGAGCACTGACGATGGAAGTGTAGCGGCTTCCGAAAGTGGCGCTACTCTGTTCTGCTGTGTACGTTAATAATAATTTTTCCCTTGTTCCTTGGAATATTAATCATGCCCATTTCTTTCTGAATATAACGTTACGAACCTTAGACTAATAATCAATTTGGATTCATAAAGCAAATACGTTCGAAATAATCAAAAGCAGCCAGTAAATAGTTTTTCCATAGAGTTTTTGCAAAACAAGTCGGAAAATAGTGTTATGTGGTGTTTTGTGCATATTATATTTTATTTTATTTTTCTTAATGCTACAAAATTGTTGATTATTGCTATTTTCAAATACAATTTCGCAGTTATATAGGAATTTACGTATTGATTTGCTTCTGAGAATCACCAGAATTTCTAGGAAAATTCCGACAAATCTTAAAGCTAGAATTTTTTATTGTTTTACTCATAAAGTCCACTTTTGATCAAAGGCCCATACAATAACAGTTTCCGCAAGTGGTATTTGTTTTTGAATTCAAGCTTTGAGATATTATAACATATGTGCTAAAATCAAAATTTAGTTGCAACATAGGTCGACTTCGAAAGTGTCGTTGCTTACCTAACAAAGAATCAATTGAGACAATTTGGATCCAATATCTGGAAAATCCGATATTTGAAAAATTCAGAAATTTGTGATTTGAAAATGAATATCAATCACTAACTATGCAAGATACCCAGTAAAAAAAATAGCTTCAAATAAAGCAGGTTTTTACTATGAGAGAATAAAAGTAGTTGTATGGCGAGTTTCCGATTTGGAGTATTACATTTTTGATACAAAAAGCGCTTTTTGAAGCGCTGAAAATCATCACCATTTTCAGCACTAAAACTGTAAGTATATGGAACTTTCTCGCTTAAAAACTTGTATTGTATCAACAGTGAGTGAAAAGTCCGCTTTCTTTGTATAGTTTCTTTCATATACATTCACTGCTCTGCAATAAGGTTTTCTTTCAAAGCGTATTCTTATGCGCTTTATTGCCTTAGTGCTTCAAAAAACATGAACGTTTTTAACTGGGTAATTGCTTAACCAAATACATTTACTTAGAATCCTATAACGGCTATAAGGATACCAATTAATTAAATAAAATCGGGTACAAACAAAATATTACAAACACTGAAAAATTGTACATGCGCTACTTCGGGAATTCATAGCTCCACTCCTGAGCATTATTAGACGCTCCTCTTCTTAAATTAAATAGGATTATTCTATGGCTAATTTATTTCCCAAATATTTTGATTTTGCACCACTCTATATTGTTTTATACTCATACTCTATACAAACAATTTTTTTATGAAAACTCAAATTCTGATTTTTTTACTAAACATGTTCTAACTTCCTCATTATTTATGCGATGTTAACAAATTTACATTTAGTATGTTTGGAACAAAGTTTTCTTTGAAATATCGGTCAAAGAAACTTTTTTGAAATTTATCTTTCTTAATAAAGACACTTAAAATGGTGAATTATAAGAAAACTTAAAAAAATGTATATATTTAAAATCGTAAGGACTGAACGAACCTTGATCCAATCAACACAATAAATATATCGGCTGAAAGAGGAAAACCATATCTACGCACCCAGCAAAAATAAATTTGATACAACGATGCACTAAGATTAAATAGAAGGGCTTCGGAGATGCGCAAAAGCACACAGTGCATCCCCTCTTCGTAACGAGGTTGCAATAACGTAAGCGAATGTAGAAAATTAGCTCGCACACGAGCAGGGATGATAAATGAAAAAATTCATTTCGTACCAATGAGCTTCTAAAATAGTACTTTTTCGGCTCAAATAGTACTAAAATCTTTTTGAATTGTTGTAACCAAGTAAGCCACACGATTTCGATTGAGTTTATGTGCTCATTGTTTCAAAGCTGAAATATGGATCTGTTTTTTTTTAATATCTTTGATAAATTCTTTTTCAAATAATGGTGAAAAAATCAAACAATTTTAATTTCAATTTATCTTAATGAAACTTCACTTCTGCCATATAACAAGGAACATACTTACCAATTTCTTTATTCTTAAAAACTTGAAGTTTGTTAAAAAATTTTAAATTCGGTCACAATGAATAAACAAGCCATAGCAGAAGATATTTTTTATTAAACTTTGAAATCCGATATTTCTGTGGTTTTCTTGAATAAATGCGTAATTCGACTTAGGTAGATTTTGACGTATTAATGCGAAATGGCTCTTTTTTAAGCGCTCTTTATATGAAAGTAAAAATTTTCCCAATATCATGGACCAGTCTAGATATTTTTTCATGCACAACAACTTGACTTCTATATTGATTTCATAAATTTTCAGCAACAACGACTTAAGTATTGCTGTGTGATGGATTATTTAAACACAAAAGCAGAGATACGATCGATCTATCATTTTGAAATTTTTTTTACATATTTTGTTCTATTTTACTTAGTAAAGGTTATTTATGTCGACATATGCGGTTTTATGCATCCTTGCTAGGATCTCGTTCTTACGTTATTTTTGTCTGAAAATTTTATAAAAAGTTATTTTGGCAAATATATGCCGAAAGTGTTAACAAAATCAACGATGTTCATACCGGGGACACAATTTCAGAAATATTTCGTTTTGCTCTACTGAAAAAATCAGTTTTAAAACATACGCCTTTATTCAAGAAAGCCAATGGTTTGTTTATAGAATATGGAATTTGACATTAAGCTACTCCATCAGCATCGCTGTTGATATTTGTCCTTGGACACTAACAAGCAATTATTATAAGCTGTTATCTCAAGACCGCCTGTTATGTATTCTTCTTAAATAATTATAAAAATCCACTCACGAAATAGCAGCCTAAGTAGACTCAAGAGAGAATTAAGTTAAGGCCTTTAACTTAATTCTCTCTTAACTTAAGGGCCAAAGTAGAGATAAATTATTATTGAATAAGCAATGGATACCACCAAGGTAAATCAATAAGATATAGTCATCGGCGAATTGATACAACATAGCAACTTTTTTGTTCAAGAAACTGTCAAAACAAATTAACAAATTACATTTTTTCAATTTATTTAAATAAAAAATTTACAAGGACAGATTGGCAGTTCCTTCAACAGTCAGCTGTGCTGATAACGCTACCTGTTATGAATTCGCCTTGGATACCACCCAACAAATTGGGAAAATGTGCAAATAGTACTAAATGAGTCACGGGGGTACCATCGTATTTTTTTGTTTCAATAGTACCAAAAAAAGTACAATTGTACCAACTTTATCATCCCTGCACACGAGAAAGGTGGTTGGCTATTTATGTTTTTTTTTCATGTTTTTTAAGCCCGAAGATTTTTTTCAATCCAAACTTTTCTATAGTGCATCCTCTCTCGCTTACGCGAGCAAAAAGTATTTAATAAAAGTAAATTGTAGTGTAATATAGTTTCCAATTTTGGTTGTACCATTTAACACATAAATAAATATAAAAACAACATAAAATAATTTCAAATAAAAAATGTATCCAAGTGTGGGTGAAATTCTGATATAAAGAGAAAAATTTTTTTTAATTATATACATATAAAAAAGACATGAGGTGCGCAAAAAGAAGCTCATGCCTCCAGACCTACCAAGTTGGACATCCCATACAAAAATCATGTAATACGGAAGCAGGTTGGTAAGGGAGAGTATCGAAATCTCTCCCTTACAAACCTGCTTCCGATAAACGGATATTTTTTCTGGGCAACAGTGCAGAATTTATATCATTCAAAGAAACAGTTCTCAATATCTTTGAAAATAGCTAAGAAAAACTGCAATAAAGAAGTTTTTTGCGAATATCTCGAAATCGCTTCTTAAGAAAAATAAATGAATGTCATATTCGTGTTCAGCAGCTTTAAAACAATATATATATTTTTTTTAATTTTTTGTTTTTGTTTTTGTTTTTGTAAACTAGTGTTACTTAAGGTTAAATATGTAAAAAAAATCGATTCCAACCTTTATAACTAAGTAGCTTACTACAGTTGGATTTGAGGTAAAGCGACTTAAATTTGAGCTATTGAAGCTAAGATTTTAACAATGATTTTAGTTCTCACATCTTCGTTAAGCTCAGTTTAAGTTAATAGCAATTCACCAGAATCTGCTTTAAGTCCATTCTACCAAATTAGAGTAATTAGACACCAGAAAATTGCGATAGTCGTCTTATCAGTGTTTTTCTAAAACTTGACGGCTAATTTTCATCGGTATCTTTAACCGTGGCAGCCGAATCTGTCTCGAAGGACCATCGACAATTTGCTTCTGTTATTTGATACCAAAGAAGCAGATTTGTTAATAGAATACACAATGAAAAAACATATAAAAATAGAAAATAATACAAATGCATTTAATTACTGCAATTATGAACATATCTGGAGATGCTGGTGGGCATTTTAAATGGAAACTATCGAGAAAAGCACTCCTACTTATTTCGCCAATAATTTTTTAACTGATTAAATTAAAGAAAAAATTGAGAAATCAACCTGTTCGTATACATAAATCAATCATTGCTAATTTGATAAATAAAACTAAAACTCTTCTTAGTAAAAACTCCGTTTATCTTGACCATTTAAGGCAATTATTTTACATATAAAACCGTTTAATTTGTAGACTTAAAGGTTGAATAATTAATAAAAAAAAATGATTTATTAATCCAATTTAATAACTTAAAATACCTTCTTAGAAAAATGTAGTTCTACCTACATGGCAATGAGAGACACATGTCTTATTACAACAATTTGTTGCTAGAAAATCATTTTATTATATTCTCCATTGTTTGATAACAACAACAAAACAAAAGCATTTTTGATTTCAATACGAGTTGAAATGCTCGTAACTTGTATATTAGTTTTGCCAATTAGCTTCTAGTACAACCTTGGATTCTATAAAATGCTATAGCAATTTTTAAAGAACTCACAGTTTAATTGATCTCCAACTGCACAAAGCAACGTGACTTAACTACTAATCAGAGCGCTTTAAATTTAATCATTCTGATTAAAGAACTTAATAGGAGATAGAGAAGATATCAATGCATTTTGCATAATGAGGACATCATCGGTAAGCGTGGATGGGAATAAGAAAGAAAGGATTATGCGTTTTAAATTTGTCTTACTATTTTTTATTTATTTAAGATTTTAAGTTTAGCCGTTGTTGCTTTTGTGGCCCTTTATGGCGGTTATGCCAAAGCTAGTATCATACCACTGGGCGGTGTAGTGCCACCTTATGTTATTTTACAACATCCACCTCATGTGATAGTGGCAACAGCTTCGTCACCAGATGGTTCTGCTGTAGTGGCAGCCGCCAATGAAGCTGCGGTACAAATTGCTAACAGTGTACAAGAAGCCGCCAATCAAGCAGCTGTAAATGATCAAGTAGCTGCCGATGCTGCTGGTGTAAGTGCTCAAGCTGCTGCAGATGCTGCCCAAGCTGCTAATGATAGAGCTGTAGCCGAGATTGCTGCTATAGCTGATGCTCAAGCTGCCGCCAATGCTGCTGCAATTGCTAATGCTCAAGCTGCTGCTGAATCGTTGGCCGCTGCTAATGCTAAGGCCGCTGAAAATGCTGCAGCAACTGCTAACGCTCAAGCTGCTGCTAATGCTGCTGCTTCCGCCAATGCTCAAGCTGCTGCTGAAGCCGCAGCTGCTGCAAATGCTGAAGCTGCTGCCGCTGCCAATGCTCAAGCTCTTGCAAATGCTCAAGCAACTGCTAATGCTAATGCTCAAGCTGCAGCTGCTGCTAATGCCAATGCTCAAGCAGCTGCCAATGCCCAAATCGCTGCTGTTGCTAACGCTCAAGCTCTTGCCGCTGCCAATGCTCAAGCGGCTGCTGCTGCCAATGCCCAAGCGGCTGCTGCTGCCAATGCTCAAGCGGCTGCTGCTGCCAATGCCCAGGCGGCTGCTGCTGCCAATGCCCAAGCGGTTGCTGCTGCCAATGCTCAAGCGGTAGCTGCTGCTCAATCTGCTGCTAATGCTCAAGCCGTTGCTGCACAAGCGGCTGCTGCTTCTGGTATAATAGTATCTGTTCCCGGTTCACCCGGTTCTCCTGGTAACCCTGGTGCTCCAGGTAGTGGTGGTGCTCCTGGTGGCTTAGGAGGAGCTGGTGGTACTGCTATTGGAATTGCTGGTGCTGGTGGTGCAGGTTCAGCTGGAGGTGCAAGCGGAGGTGTCGGTGGCTCGGGAGGTTCTGGCCCAGCTGGTGGTGGAGGTGGTGGTGCCGGCGGTGCTGCTGCTGGTGGAAGTGGCGGTGGAGGTGGTGGTGCTGGTGCCGGTCCTTTGGGTGGTGGTGGAGGAGGCGGTGCTGGAGCAGGTGGTGCCGCTGGTGGCGCTTACATATCTGGTGCAAGTGGTGGTAATGGTGGTAATGGAGGCATTTCACTAGGCTATGGCTGCGGACCTGATGGCTTGGATGGTCTCGACGGTGCTGACGGACCAAGCGGACCTGATGGCTCTCTAGGCGGCAAAGGAGGCAAGGGTGGTAAAGGAGGTAAAGGTGGTTGTATCGGCGCCGGAGGTGCTGGTGGTGCTGGTGGCGCTGGTGGTGGCGGTGGTGCAGCACCACAACCCGGTCATATCCCTGTTTGGCCTGAACCCATCATTCTCAATACCATTCAATGGTAACGTGTCTAAAGATCACTTTCTTCTTTCTGTGTCATCAAAGTTAAGAATTACGGCAATTTCGAAAATTTCACTGAGGCAACATAAATTAAGAACGATTTTTATATTTTAATTTCGTGTGATTTTATTATTTTTTCTTTTATTTTTATTTTTCTTTCTTGAATCCTACACAAGGATATGAAGGTGCATACACAAAAATTTTTAACGTATGTTTTTCTTTAAGTTAACCATAGTTTAAGTCTAGTCATTAATAACATCGTAAACGAAAGCTATTCTAATGTTTATTTGTCTTTGCATGCGAATATAAAAATATTCAAAAAAATTATTAATGTGTTTTAATTGTTTCGAGAAAAAGCGCGAATAATTTTTAGATTTGAAAAAATCTTGAAAGTTAAATATTTTAAAAGGGGATCAAAAGAGTTATTTAGACTTATTGTATGAGTACTGCACTCAAAATAAAATATTAGTAAATCTAAGCAATTTCATAGGTTAGAATTGCGCCAACCCATAAAATACAGTAAAAATCAACCAATGGAATTGTAATATACAGCCATGTCACAGAATACCTACCATTCCGATCGGAAGTGGTTTCCATTCCGTAAGATGTTTCTTCAGAAAACGAAAAACGAACATTTTCTTCGTAATCAAACCACCTTTAAATTTCTAAGTGGAATTGAAAAACACTTTTCAATTGGCTTCATTTGCAGTATATATTAAAAAAGTGTATACTTTTAGGAGCGTCAAATAAATATTTTGTCATGAGCTTTCCATGTTAATAAAAAGCTCAATTTGAGCTTTGCAAGTAAAAACAAGAGTAAACGAACGCCTCAAGGTATAAAAACTTTATCATTGTAATAACGAAATAGAAAATAAATGGAATCTAAAGCACCAAAAATGTACTTTTTCGGAATGAAAGCTACGGAACCAAAACAAATCCGAACGGAATCTGTGACACGGCTGATAGTTGATAGTGTGTAAAATTACAAACCGGAAGGTCGCAGGCTCGATGCCAGCCAATGATTAAGCAGTAAGTGTGTTTCTTAAAAAAAATAAAAAAAAAATTTTTGTAATTTTTTGGTCTTGAACTCAAGTTCTCACATCTCAGCCAAGTCTTCTCGTTAAAGAACGAAAGCACAAAGTATACATAGACATGTGGTGACTTGCTTGATTTATATACAGTAATTTTTGTAAAATAACTATTTCCGTTGTTATTATATTAAATTGGTAATTCTAACCATAAAAACTGGTAATTTTAACCACGAAAATTGTTAAAAGTTAAATTAGTAATTTTAGCCATCAAATATTTTTTTAATTTGAAAACGTCGTTTTTTTAAATTTTATATTTTACAATTCAGTAAAATGTAATATTTCGGTCTTGAACTTAGTTTCTATTGTTTATGAACCGGACGACATTACCATCGTAGCTAAGTCAAATTGTTAATTAACGATAGCACAAAGTAACCATAGACATGAAATGACTTACAGCTTTAAAAGTTATTTTAACCAATGAAAATTGTTATTTTATAAAAATTGGAACAACAATTTACATTAACAGTATGTTAACTATTTAAATTTGTTAGATTTACCTACCATTTTATTTTGAGTGCGGTGTTTGTTAAATGAGATGTAGTTAGAACTTGTGTCGAAATCGTGTAATAGTTCTGGGTAGACAGAAACCGTTGATTAAACGCATATAATTTTAAATGAGTTTAAACTGTCCCAAATAAATAAGGACAACAAAACATACATGGTAGGAAAGATGGAGGTAGTGCACTAATTTTGCAGTTTTCATATATATTTACTTAAGGTACTTTTACACACTATGTATTTTACAGTGTGCTTGTCAAATTTCCCACTGCAAAATGCAGAAAATTTGCGTCTGTAAATGTCAGCCTGCATTTACAGTGCAAAAATTTTCAATTAGAGCGTGTTCTATTTTGAACTGACAAAGCACCTGAAATCAGCTGTTTTACAAGTCAATTGTTTGTGACGTCAAGAACATAGTGTTTGTGATTCCTCATATATACATATATATTAAAATCTATTTATTTATATATATTCTTTAAAAAAGTAAAATTTTTTAATTAATTTAAATACAATTGAATACAAGAACACAAAGCTCTCGCGAAAAATTAAAAAAAAACTATTATAGGTTAGTCAGATAAAAGCAAAAAATTATAAGCCGCATGTTCGCTTTCTCTCTACCACTACTCTATACACAAGAATTTTTTTAAATTTTCTTTTCATTATTTCTTTAAATTCAATAAATAATTTATTTCACAAAAAGCAGTTTAAATTAGTGATTTTTTTTTTCTTGGGAATTGCTGAAATTTATGTTTTGTAAATTTATAATCGCAGTATTTCCCAAAATTATTATTTTACTTATTCAGTAGAATATTAATTGTTTATAAAAACACATTGGCATTGATTACTGAGCTTCTTGTACACTGAGGGCTATTAGCTAGTTCCTATGCGCAATTCACTGGGGCTAAATGCAGATCATCAGTGTAAAGGTTCCCCGACGATCTGCATTTAGCCCCAGTGAATTGGGCATAGGAACTAGCCAATACCCCTCGGTAATCATCGTCAATAAAAAATTAATATTCTACTGAATAAGTAAAATACTAATTTTGGGATACAGTGAGATTATAAATTTAAAAAACATAAAAGCCAGTTTAGTTTTTGATTTAACAAAATCACTTATAAGTCCCATTTCAGTAAAAAAAAACTTCTGAACTTATAAGTGTTTTTGCTGATTATGAGAAAAATTTTGTAAAACTATTTCATCTGATTTAGTAAATTATTTTGTTTGAATTTCTTTTTTTTTTCAATAAAAAAAATTTGTAAATGTAGAAAAATTTTTTACTAAATTTTAAATTATTTATCGGTCCTAATTCATTATAATGAAGTTTAACTTATTATGTGTGGTTTAATTTGAACTACTGGAGATATTCAATCACAGTATAGTTTTTAATGCACAAGAAAAATAAGTTTGCCACAACATTGCTTCAGAGGTTGTTCTGTTTACACTGCAGTTAAAGAACAATGCTTATAACGAAAATCCTCATACTAATAAATCATTATAATAATACTCTACTGTATGTTGATACAAAAAAAAAAACTAATTTCAAAAGTTTTATCTTTCGTATTTTCTGCGCCTTAACATATACCAATTACTTTTGTTTAAAAATGTTTCGTACATTTTTATATTAAAAGCTTAAAAGTATATTTTGTTTAAGAAACACGAACTTAATCTCAACATTTTTTTTTTTCATTAAGAGATTAATCTGAGATCATTTATTCAATGTTTGAGGTCTCACATTTATTACCAAAGAAATATTTTTCATACGAAAAACTTAAACAAATTTGCATTCTGCTTGCACTCTTTACATAATATTCGAATTGATGGAAAATATTTCCCTATTGCATTGTAAAATATAAATAAATTGAAACGGGAGTGATGACAATAGTATTTGAATTATCAATGAGCGAAAATATCAAAATTAGGTATAGTATGTATGTATAACCCTGCAGACAACGCGACTAGTCCATACGCATGTAAAGTATGTTCCATAGAGGACTAGGACTAGTCCAAAGGTAACCAAAATGTATGGAGAAAACATGGTCGATTTAAAATTACGATGTCCTAGGAGTGGACCATATAACCCAACTTTGCACTACATCGGAGTAGTCTCAAACCTACTCCATATCACCACTTGATGGAGCACTAGGGTTGCCAAGCTCAAATAGTACTTCAGCTTGACATTCGATTAAAATCAGCTGGATTTTCAAAAGAGAACTTGACTTAATTACCAAAATGTTAACACATTTAAACTTCACTTAATAGTCTAAATAAAGAATATTACAAACATAACATAAACAATATAAAAACATTGAAACATCCCTAGAGGGAAAAGAACCTGTCACAAGACAGGTCGCTTGACTGGTTCCCAAGGACTAGCAGTCGATTTAAGTTCCAGAACTTTATATGAGAGGGACCGGCAACTTTTACATGGCGTTGTCATTGGAGGAGGTCAATTGACTTAATTAAGATACTCAGTGGTAGGTTCTAGACTTAAACTTAAGGTAATTGTCCACCAGCACGTACGTTCAAGACATTTGTTTGGTGCAACATTTCCCGCAGGAATAATATAAAAATAATTAAATTAAATGCAATTTCTATCGGATTATATAAAATTTTGATATTTACTGTATGTATGATATAGCAGACATTAATGAGATAATTTACATTTATTTTACTTCAGATTTCTGGAAAAAAATTAATTCATTGCAGTTTTCGTCAAAATTATATCATATTAATAATTCAGAATTATAAGGGGAAAGACTTTTTACTTCTATTTAAAAAGTTTTTTTTTTTTAATAATTAGTTTTAATTTATTAACCTGCTTTTTCCTAAATTAATACTTTACTATTTTGAAAAATATTACATGTTTGAAATTGATTACTGAGGAGTATTAGCAAGTTGCTATGTGCACTCTAAAACACTTTGGTTGAAAATTAGGTCGATAATAGTCGGCAACACTTTACCGATTATTAGCGACCTAAAATTAGCACGCATTATTTTTGTTGATTTTGGAGCAAAATGTTTTTACTAAAAAAAGCGATTGGCTGCGTGCAGGTTTGAACCGCGATCCCCTGAATAATAGTCTGCCGTATCTACCATTCAGCCATAGCCGTATTATACTTTATGTTAAATTTTTCTCACTTGGACTAAATATGTTTAACTTGAAAGGTTTTTTCTTTAATAAAATAACTACAAAACCGATGTAATTTTAGACAAGTAGAAATTTTCAACACAAATTTAAATAATATGTATATGATCCTAAATTTGGAATAATGTTTTAGAGTGTAGGCTGTTTTTTTCCAACTCTAAATGTAGTTCTAACAGGTTATTAAAAATAAATGTAGAAACAACAAGAGCCTACATACTGTTCTCGCAAACAATTATGAGTACTGTCAATGAAAATACATGTGAACAATTCCTAAGTGATGAGCGAGAAGAACATTGTTTTAAGTTGTATAGTTGACTAAAAATTTATGAAATATTTTTTCATAAAATGTTTGATGTTATGTATTTCGTTTTATCTGTCAAAAATATAATTTCAGCTTGACAAATTACATTTGAGTTTGTAACTTCACAGAACCTAAAATATCTTGACAATCAAGCTCATTCAAGCCCGTCTGGCAAGCCTACGAAGCACTCAGTTGTTCGTGTTGAAATTGTTAAAACACGAGCACTTGTTGCTTAACTGCAAGTGACATGGTACATGTCTGCATTATATCGGACTAGTCTTAAGACTACTCTTTGCCACTATTCGACGGAGCACTCCAATTTTCTGTGTTTTAACGATTGCACTCGTCAAAACACAAATACTTGTCTGTTAACTACACAGAAAAAATTATCACCAAAAAATGTTCAAAAAAAAGTTTGTCCAAAAATAAATTTAATTTTCAGTAAATGTTCTTTACATAACCAATGAATTGTTTGTTTGACTCTTATTTAGGACGTCAACACCAAAACCAACAAGAAAAATTGTGTCGTAAAAAAACAGCCCCAATGACGACACACATACACAAATAACAACAACAATTATAGCAAAAGGAATGCGATTGTACCATGTTTGTTTACTGAAGATTTTTGAGTGAATCAATTCGTTAATGTCGTTGAGTTAATTCTCATTAATTTTTTTAGAGTCTTTAGATAAACATTCAGACTTAACAAAGTGAAATTTCACATATGCTTAATGGATGATGATTATGATGACCCAGACAAAAATGTTGTTTGATATATTACAAAAAATCCAGTAAATATTTTTGTTTGATTAAGTAAACTATTTTGTTTAATATTTGTTATTATTTTTAGACTAATTGTTTTATAAACTCAAACAAAAAAATTTTTGTTATATATCAGAAAATCCAGTAAATCTTTTTGTTTGATTTAGTAAATTGTTTTGTTTACAACTTGCAAAAAATTTTAGACAAATTGTTTTATAGATTTAAACAAGTTGTTGACTGAAAAAAACACGCTTTTCTCAATAAAATTGTTGAGATGTTTTTGTCCATATTTAAAAATTTGTTTGTATGTCCGTTTCTAAACAAAATATTTACTATTTCATTGAAATCCTTTACAGAAATTTAAATTTAGTTTTTTCTGTGCGTCTGAACCATGTAATAAAAGTTTAATTAGAATAATAACTATAAATTAGATTCATTTGATTTTGTTGAACAGTGTTATTAGAGGAAATACCATAAAATATTTGAAATTAAATTCGGAAAAAAGAGCGAAACAAACTTTACAACAAGTTGTGACACGCGATCATGTGCAGATAAATTAAATTGGGCTTTTAAATACGTTAACTCGAAAATAAACAAACAACTACCACATTTTTGAGAACAAAGATTAGGATTTCAGTTTAATCGTTTTGAGCGCCCGACATTGTTAATATGTTAAATATTTTTTAAGTTTCTTGTCTAATACTGCAGCCGCCAGTTTCACTATCAATTGATTACTTAAGTTTTATTTTAATACTGAAGTGTATATTTATTATTTTTGTAAAAAAGTTGTATCTGTTGCTTAACCGTAATGTGCTACACCATGTCAAAAATTTCTGCAAAAGCAACACTGATTTTTTTATTTATTTATTTATTTATTATACAAATTTAGTCAATGGAATATAATCCTTACAGACTAATAACAAGATACTTATAATTATATAGAATTTTGCAAATTTAATAAATAAAAATGTACAAGAAAGAGCAGCACATTCGGCTGTTTCAAGCCCCACGACAATATTATATGTGTTTTAATGAAGTATTCATGCTATAAATTTAATATGATCTGGCTATTCTACATATAGCTTTAGTCACGTGAAGCTACACTAAAAGAAGTGTGCTTTATAAAACCAATGAAACAAGCTTCATTAATTTTTTTTTGTAATCAATGCAATGACAATTTCACAAATCCAATTAAAATTTCATTAATATTGTGAAAGAATTTTATTGTTTAAATGACAACTTCATAAATCCAATGAAAAGTTTCATTAAAATTCAACCAACGAAACTCTTTCACAATATTAATAAAATGTTTCATTGGGTTTATGAAACTGTCGTTCAACCAATGCAATTCTTTCACCATTTTAATGAAATTTTCATTGGATCTATGAAATTATCATTCGATTAATAAAAAATCTAATGAAATTATTTCATTGGTTTTATTAAGCAAAATTCTTTCGGTATATTCCTTGTTGTTATATGATCATTAAATGAGTGCAATGACTATGAAAAATCATTTCTACAAGATTCTAATTTGCATATTATAGTTCTAGATTTTTTGATATTATAGTTTGGACAAAAAAGAATTTTGTTCATAGATTCTGTGAATTTTTACATCAATTCAATGAAAATTGCCATTAAAACTCAACAAGCGTCACGCTTCGTTAGATTAATGAAACAAGTTTCATTAAAATTATTTTAATGAAAATTTCATTAAGTATATGAAATAATTTCATTGCTCGAATGTAATAATTTCACTAAGCTAATGAATATAATTTATTATATTGGTGAAATTATTTCAACGTTTTAATGACACTTTTTCATAATTTTAATGAAACTATTTCACTATTTTAATGAAATTCTGTCATTGTTGTAATGAAATTATTACAGTCCATAGCAGCCTTATTAACGTATCTCTTTTATTGACTATTTGAATTGTTTGACAATTGATTGAAATATGTACGACAGACGCCAATGCTCATCAGAAAAATGTGTTATGTTAATGACCGCTCACACACACTTGAATCTCATCATTTGCTTTATAGGTAACGTCTTAACTACTTTAGCCAACAGCACTGTCAAGAAAACGTGTTTAATAAGAAAGAGTACAACAACAAAAAATACATAAAGGTATTTTTCTTGTTCGCTTTTGTTTGCGAACTGTTGATATAAATAAGGGTGTTTTAAAAAAAAGTATATATGTGATTTATTTATATTATAAATACAATGAAACTTTTCATAAATGCAGTGAAATTTTTCATTAAAACAATGAAATATATTTCATTAAAATTATGAAATTCTAATGAAATTCTTTCACAATATTTGTGAAATTTCATTAGAATGTGAATGTGAAAAAATCTAACGAAATTGTTTTATTGGATTTATGAAGCGAAATTCTTTCAATGTCCATACACTTCGGTTATCGTACTACGTGTGCAATAAACAAGAGGTGGCTTCGGCTAATCATATTGGAATCATATTATTTTGGTTAGAAACATAATATGATTCAATAGAACACTGAAGATGGCACATACCCGAAACGTGGGATGACGGAAAATCGTTCAAAATAATATGATGACTTTTTATTATACTATGATTATTAGCTAGGTAACCGTATATGTATTTTATTGAATCAAAGCAAGATAAGTTTGGGCCATGAATATTTTTCATTATAATACTGTGGATAAATGTAAAAACTTTATTATTATTTAGAATAAACACTACACTCTAAAACATTACTTCAAATTTACGATCATATACTGTCTAAATTTGTGTTGGTAATTTCTCCTTGTCTAAAATTACATCGATTTTATAGTTATTTTATTAAGGAAAAAAACTTTCAAATTAAACATATTTAGTCCAAGTGGAAAAAATTTAACATAAAGTATAATACGGCTATGGCTGAATGGTAGATACGTCAGACTATCCGTCAGGAGGTCGCGGTTCAAACCTGCACGCAGCCAATCGCTTTTTTTAGTAAAAATATTTTGTTCAAAAATAATGCGTGTGTAATTTTAGGTCGATAATAATCTGTAAAGTGTTGCCGACTATTATCGACCTAATTTTCAACAAAAGTGTCTTAGAGTGTACCTACCATGGTAGGTGCACAATATAATTCGTTAACAGCATGTTGCTCAACTACGGGTTTAGATTTGATGAACGAAAGAATATAACCAATATTTCTATGCAAACGTAATGACTAACTTAATATTACATATTTTCCTAATAATAATATAAAATAATTAAACCCAAACACTTGTTAAATTTTAAATTGCTGCTTGAACAACAAAAAAAAATTGCCAAAAACATTTAATGCCAAGTGATTTGTGTTCCATTTGTTTTTTTTTTCTATTCTTTTGAATTCGTTATTTTTGTCTACTTGTTAATATTATCGAGTAGAGCATAATTAAGAAATTCTAAATACTTAATAGAGCACAGAATTATTGCTACGCTTACAAGCAGTAGCTAATTTAAATATTTTGTTTTATTTTAACTCCAAAATCAAGTGATCTTGTTGTAAAATACGGTGGAAAATGTGGTGGATTAAGTGATCGTCGTATGCTGTTGCTGAAGGCGCCAATTTTATTGTTTTAAATAGTTGATGAATTTTTTTAGTGTCTTTTTTAACTTACCAAGCTTAAATTCGTTGTAAATTGGTTTCAATTTCAATGGAATGTTAAAATTGAAGCAAAAAGTAAAGTGATATGAGCTGATCTGAGTCTTAAAAACTAAGAATTAAAATGAAATAGTTACATTTGAGGGAACTTGCCTATTTTAAAATCAGCACTAAAGATTAAACTGACTTTTTCAATTATTGTGAAAGGTATACCAAATATACCATTAACTACAAAAACAGTCGAAATTGCAAATTTTATAAATACAGTTTTTTCAATATTTTCTAAAATTTTGGATTTTTGCAGAGGCTAATTTACTTACTCTACCAATTCTATCATTACTTTAAAGAAAGTTACCTTTAAACCGTTTTAATATTCTTTTGTACACTCTAAGACATTACTTCAAATTTACGATCATATATTGTCTAAATTAGTGTTGAAAATTTATCCTTGTCTAAAATTACATTGATTTTGTAGTTAGTTTATTAAAGAAAAACCTTTCAAATTAAACATATTTAATCCAAGTGGAAAAAATTTAACATAAAGTATAATACGGCTATGGCTGAATGGTAGATACGTAAAACTATCAGTCAGGAGGTCGCGGTTCAAACCTGCACGCGGCCAATCACTTTTTTTTTTTTTTTTGCTAAAAATATTTTGTTGAAAAATAATGCGTGTGTTATCTTAGGGCGATAATAATCTGTAAAGTGTTGCCGACTATTATCGACCTAACTTTCAACAAAAATGTTTTAGAGTGTATACTCAACGGCAGGCGCGGATTCAACTTAAGCTTTTGGGAGGGTAACTTTTAAATTAAATATACCATTTTGCAAAATTTATTTTGCAAACTCAATGGAAATGAGGTATATTTTAATCGTTTTGGAAGGAGAAATCTACCATTTTCCCCTCCCCTGAACCCGCGCCTCCTCAACGGTGACGGACTTATTCAGACCACAATGATGAAATATATAATTTTTGTTTGTAGGAAAAATTGAAAATGAACTAAAGTAAGCTTTATGTTATGCAAAGCGGCGGATAAATGTTATTCACAATAAAGTGAAATTAGCCGATTTTTGCAATAATTGCAAACATTTTCACTGCAGAACAAAATCATCTTTTTTTTTTAAATACAACAACTGATTCAAACTACTGATTCTGGTAGAGAGAAAAAATAAATAAATGCGTCTATCGGCGTTTTGCAAGTTTATACCTGGTACTAATTTTAGGGTAAGTTTTTTCCCTTATTTAAGAAATGGTAAAATGTTCCACTGAAATGTTTCCCATAGTGTTTTACATAATAGTGCTAAGTACACTTTATACCCTAAACGTAAGACTTACAAGACTTCCTATGCCGAGTCAGTATAATTATGTATGTGAAAAAGGGTGGGAAATTTAACTACCTCTAAAATGAAACCCAGATGTAAGCTTTCTGAACGTCGATACACGGATATATATTTTTGGTACCATCTACCAGAATCAGTCAGTAAAACAAATTGATATTATTGTAGAGCGTTAATTGATATTCGCAAGTTTTAAAAAATCTAATAATTTCACTTTATTGCGAATAAAGTCAACATTAATCCATCAATTTTGCGGTCTGAATATTAAAATAATTACACACGCATAAAAGTTTTTTATGCTACGGTTTTAAAACGGAAAATCCAAGTGTGCAAAATTTCGTAGACATCGGCTGAATAGAAATAGTTCGAAATGCATATTTACTTTTTATAGGCGTGGCGCTGCCCAGTTTTCAAGTTTCAAATTATCATGGAAACCCAATCCTTGTGCAAAATTTTCAGTCCCTATCTCATCGGGAAGTAACTTTAAAATTAAGTACAAAACTCCACCCGAACAAACATAAACCAGAGTTAGTTAATAGAAACAGAGTAAAACAGTATTTTCACGGCTTTAAGCCGTGGTTTTTGCAACAAAATTGAACAACCCCGTCTCAAGTTATGATCGGTGGACCAGCCTCTTCAATATAAAATAGCAAATTTGACGCTGTGACACAGAAAAACACGCCACAATATCCATGGATATTATTACACTTTTGTAAATATGTTAATATCCATGAACATTGAGTCAATATAATGTCCAATATTGTTCTTCTCTATGATTTAACATCAGCTCTTCCCCAAGTGGGAACCCATTGGAAACATGTTGGGAAAACCCAGCGCAGATTTTTAATCGTATTTTTTTCTCGTTTTACAAAAGTTTTTCGATAATAATAGTTAAGGGTAAAGAAAAATAATGTTTAATAATATGTTTTCCCAAAAAAAACTGCCCGATCCCCTACCCAAATTCTCATCCCCAACCAAGGAAATAAATACCTGATTTGGGGACAAATCCCCTAAAATTAGAACGCTCATATAAGTGCCTTGCCGCACAGCAAACTACAATTTTTGGAAAAAAACATCTCATCTGAATATAATGAATTCTATAATGGTGCAACAGTCAGTAAATTTTTACTGGTTAAATATTTAAAATTTCCCCTACATTTTCTTGCTTAAAATTTTTTTAATAAATTTTGCAGAAACAATGGTGGAGTTTACGCAACATTCGGTAATTGTTTACTCGTTAAATTGATAAAATTTTCCATGTATTTTATTGCTGTAAAATTTATTTAAAAATTTTTTGACAGCAAAATGTATGGGGTATTTTTACCAATTTAACGAGTAAACAGTTACCGAATATTGCGTGAACTGTACCAATGTAATTTTTTAGCTTTTGAAACCAATTTTTAAATGGTTTACTAATTTTTAACAGATTTTTCTGATTGCAACTTTATCACTGATTTTACTCCATGAGCCACTGATTGCAAATTCAATATTTATCTACTGTTAATTAGCTTTATTTTACCTAACTAAAAAACTTTAATTACACTCACATTAACTTTGTTAAAGCATTCAAATAAAGCTTCATTTTCTAAATATATTTCTCTCGAAGAATAACCATAATAAAGAGCTTTGTCTAATACTCTTGATTTAAAAAACTAATAAACTTAACGAAAAAAACATTGAAACTCGTCTGTACTCCCATACACCACATTTAATGAATTTTTCGTTTCAATTTTATAACTCAATTCTAATGAACTTTAACGAAATTTTATTTAATATTATAAAATTACACTCTTTATTTATCGATTAAAACCAAATTTTATGAAATTAATTGCATTTGAACTATTTGAAGTGAATATTTAATGTAAACAATGCAATTGACCTGACCGACTGACTTAATTAAATGCGCAGGAAGTGAAAACTAACAGGAATAGAGAAATAAAATTGCTACCAGACAAATGGTACTCAAAAGCTTTCGTTAATAAGACGAAGTGTTACCATACAAAAATACGTGGAAGTAAAATATGTTCTAATGCAAAATTGATTTTGAATCAAATCTTTTAACCAGCTAAAGTAATATAAATTAAAGAAGTTAATTTTAAAACTTGTAATAAATGATCAATTGTCAGTAGTGTGTGTGTTTTATGCTCTTTTTTACCACAATATTTTTGTCATTCGTTTCTTTACCTTAGGACGTTATGATTTGTGTATTATTTCACGTCATTTTAATTGCTTAGAACTCCTTTAAATGAAAGCCAAAGAGCTAATAAATAAAATAAGTTGTTTTAAGATTAATTCCTTTTACCGTTTTTCGTCTAGCTTTAATTTTTCTCTATAAATTTTTTGGATCTCTGCTCTAGTAAATTTTCTTCTCCTTTAAAATCCAAAACAGTAACAAAAACACCGAAAATAGATATTAAAAACTAGCATAGCAAAATCCATACAATGACACAAGTCACGAACTACAATATTTTACATCTTTTTTTCTTCTACTGTAAAAACGCAGCATATTTATTTGCAAAATACTAGAATTTATCCAAAAATCTCTCTAGGATCCAAAACTATGGTACCTAGCAATAGAATAAGCACATAAAACCAATTTTTGCTTTCATGTGGCTTACCGAGTTATTGCACTAAGCCCTTCAATTGAATTGTGAACTACTCAAATTATTACGATTAAAACACAATTCGTTCTTTTCGAAAATTTGTTGCTTTCATGCAGTACTCGGCTGAATTTTTGGAATAAATATTCAAGTAATGAATGACAAATTCTTAGCAAATTGATACAGCTCCTGTTACAAAAAATTTCAATAAACACTTAAGTTTCACATATTTGTAATAACTTTATTGTTTGCATTGCAATTATTCACAATTTTTTTTGTTTTTTTGTTTTGGCAAGCAAATATATGATATTGAAAAGGAAAGTCACGAATGATAACCTACTTGTAGACATACCTTTAAAGTAAAAAAACAAAGCTTTTTCTCTAGAATTTGATGGAAATCGGTCGATGTGAATCGGCGCCGATTTCAAAAATTAATTCTACTGAAAGATGACTTATTAAAGTTTTTTTTATTATTTTCTATTGGAAAAAAATATTCGAATAAAATATTCAAAGTCTTGAAAATAATGAAAGGCGTAAATAAGTCATCTTGTGCATACTCAGCAAATAGGCTAAATGTTGTGGTCTAGGAGTGAAACCAAATACAACTGAACTGGTCGTATTTACTACAAGAACCAAACTTCAGATCTTTAGATTCCCTCGGCTACTGAATCAGGTACTGTGCCCATCGGACAGCGCAATATATCTAGGAGCTATCCTGAACTCTAAATTATCGTGGAAACGAAATGTTCAACATAGAGTTAAAAAGGCCACAATTGCCTACTACTCCGATCGGAGAATGTTTGATTCCAAATGGGGTCTAAGCTGTAACATGCCTAAATGGATGTACATAGCAATTGTTCGTCCCATATTGACTTACGAATCGGTAGTATGGTGGTCCGCCACAAGCAAGAAATGCGTGGTACACCAACTATACGGAATATTGAGATCTGCTTGCATCGGGATTATAGGCTGTTTACATACTAGTCCTTCAGAGGCTCTGAATGCTCTGCTGAATGTAATTCCGATTGACCTTCATGTATTGGCTGTAGTCTCTGTGTGGCATCTGGGAGGTGGAGCTCAAGCACTTAAGGCCTTTCCAGAATTTTAGATCAATTACTCACCGACTCTGACGAAGCTCGACTCTGGGTGATTACATGGTACCTCATCTGGACTTTGATAGCACTTTCAAAGTCTTTATTCCATTCACACGGGAGTGAAAGGGAGGTAACATAGAAAAAGATTTCAACTTAAGGGTGCATGCTGATGGATTAAGAATGAGATCTGCGGTGTAGATCAGGCTAAAATATTGGCCATAAGGGAGGCAAGTAAGGTGTTGATTGACGGGAGTGTTCAAGGGAGAGTCGGCATCTTCGTCGACAGTCAGGTGGCACTTCTGTCTCAAAGGTCACACACTATTTCTTCTAATTTAGTTAGCCATTGCAAGGATGTGCTATATAGATAAGGTGGTCAGGTGCTATAACGATAAGCACACAGCGAAGCTAACCAACAGAAACCGTACGGATATCTAGAGGCTTGTCGCAGTAGTAACGGGGCACTGGGTGATCGGCAGACATGCTAGCTGGATAGGCCTTTCCTACAATGCGTTCTGCCGTAGTTTTCTGCCGCGATCAAAGTAAAAAAGAAGCAGTCTTTCACTTTCTTTGCGAGACCTATCACAGATTGGTCTAGATGGCCTGATCAGGTATCTGAATATGACGGGTTGGATCTAGGGCGCAGTGCCACGCCCATACAAAGATAATACAATTATTCATATACTTCTACTAAACCGATTCTTATGAAACTTTGCACACTCAATGTGTACCCCTGTCTATACGTCTTAATGATAAAAAAAGTGGGCAGTGACACGCCCATACAAAGTAAATAAAACGTTTTTATAGTTTTCTTAAGCTATGCATTATTTAAACCTATTTTTTTATACTACATTTATTTCCAAACTATATAATTTATTTTATTAAATATTTTATTTTGCAACTCATTCAATTCGTATTAAATTCAACACAATTTTGTACATAACAACCGTTTAATGGTTACAATGAAAACGATATGAGATGGCGTTATTAATTTATCTCCATTAATTTTATAATTTCTAGCAATTTTTTAAACTCTGTTGATTGTTTAAACAATGGAAATGAAATTAATATGTATTTATGATCATATAAAAATGACAATAACAAATAAAAATGATTTATATAGTTGACTTATCGAAATTGTAACGAAATGTAGTGTCTGTAAAACATGTACCTGCATATGTAGCACGTTTCTCCCATTAGAACGAACAATTGTTTGTTATATGATCGTGTTTATGATTATTATTTATGTTGTTGAGAAAAATAAATATGTATAATTAATTTTTTAATACTGTAGGTATGAATTTTCTGCTCAAGTTACACACCTGTTTAAATGAGTTTAATAAAGATGTAAATTAAATAGTCGTGTTATTTTTTTTTCTTTTTTTGAGATCTTAATATTCTTGTCATATACAAAACTCTTAATAAGGAGTAGACATGCATGTTGTTGGATAATCTATATAAATAAAAGAGTAACGTTATTGAGTAACTGACTGACTGACTGATTCATCATCGCCCAGCCCAAACCAATAAAGCTAGAAAGTTGAAATTTCGTATGTGGGCTCCCTTTAAGATGTATAGATCCACTAAGACGGGGTTTTGGGAAATTCAAAAGCTAAGGGGGTAAAAACGGGTAAATTCGGTAACCTTATATCTCCGTATCTAACTAAGGTAGACATAAAATTCTAAAAACAGCATAATAAGATCAAAAAAATAAGCGGACGGGTGCTTGGTACTTTTTTCAAATTTTTACATTTAGGGGCCGAAAAAGGGTAAAAATATAATTTTGGTACTTTTTTGTCTCCTAAAGTAATGAAGATAGAAATTAAATCTAAAATGCATTATTCTATCCTTACGAAGCCCTCAAACGTGTTTGGGTACTTTTTTGTAATTCGAATATATAAAGGGTAAAAATGGTTGCTCTTTTTGGTACTTTTTTCCATACAACTATTTTTTATGCAAATTGATAAACATAGGAATGAATATGTTTGTATATTTGCAATAAGAAAGGATTTTTGAATTTTTATTATAAGGGGATTAAAAGGGGTAAAAACGAGTAAAACCGGTAACCTTATATCTTCGAATCTAAGTAAGGTAGACATAAAATTCTAAAAGCATCATAATAAGATAGAAAAATGGGCGGACAGGTGTCTGAAACTTTTTTAAAATCTGTACATTTAGGGGCCGAAAAAGGGGAAAAATATAATTTTGGTACTTTTCTTATTAAGAGTTTATCTCCTAAAGTAAGAAAATTAGAAACTAAACTTGAAATTCATTCGTCTCTCCTTAAAAATCCCTGAAAAATAGTTTTGTATTTTTTCAAATGTGAAATATATATATAATGGGTAAAATTGTTAGCCCTTTTGGTACTTTTTTCCATACATATATTTTTTATACACATTAATACACATACTGAATGCATGTTTGTATATATTCTCTAAGAACGAATTTTTGAAAACTTAAATTCTAAAGGGACTAAAAGGGGTAAAAACGGGTAAACTCGGTGTTCCTATATCTCGGAATCTAAGTAAGGTAGACATAAAATTCCAAAAGCGTCATAATAAGATAGGAAAATGAGTGGATAGTTGTTTTGTACTTTTTTAAAATTTGTATATTTAGGGGCCGAAAAAGGGTAAAAATATAATTTTGGTACTTTTTTTGTTAGCCGTTTATATTTTAAAGTAAAGGAACTTTTTCGAAAACCTACCTTTTTGAAAATGTAGTTTTAAGAAATGGTACTTTTGGAAAAATGTTTTTTGGAAAGGGTACTTTTTGAAAATGGTACTCTTTTGATTTTTGGTTACTTTTTGAAAAGTTACTTTTTGGAAAAGGTTCTTTTTAGGGCTCTGTACACCAAAAGTGTAAATTAATCTTATTGTTTTCGATACGCTGTCCGTCAGTCCATCTGTCTTTCTGTCTGTCACAGGCTGTTTTCTCGAGACCCGTAAGAGCTACGGGCTAAAGATTAAAGGGTGTTCTAAAGCGAGCAACGAAACGTATTGAAATATTAATGTAATATACAGACACTTTTATATAGACTCTCGAAATTTTCTAAGTTTGTGTTAATTGGTGTAGTCTGTAGAATATTTAACACAACAAATATTACAGGGTGTTCTGAAAGTTAATGTAATATTGACTATGTAGTTTAAACAGTTTGCTGTATCTTGGAAGCCATAAGAGGCAAACTCTTGAAATTTTAAAAAACTCTAAAACTAAAAAATTCCAGAACTAAAACAATCAAAACGAATAATCTAAAAAGATCTCCAAAAAGACTAACCAATTTTGTGGTTATTTTTAAATGAGTTAATTAATTTTTCTATATCTGCACAACAATGCGGTAGCAAAGAACGCCGGGTATAGCTAATGTCTATATAAAATATTCTCAATTAAACAAACTAAAAATGGAGTTGAGAAGTCTGCATGTTTCTAAGAGAAAAACTTTCGTTTGATTTATTCCTGTTTGCAAACGAAGGTCTTGTAATGCATACTTTTTTTTTTGTTTTACCCTTGTAGGTTTGATAGTTAACTTAGATTAATTTAATACAAACAAATTTTTTTTTGAAGGATTCGTTCCGAACATTTTCATTGGTTGCTTTTTTACTCAATAACATGCGTTTGTTCAGCTAAATGTGGAGAACATGATAGAATAAACATTCAATCTGTTAATTTTAAGCCAATACATTTTAATTTTTATTCATTCCGCTTGATTAGTTAAAAGCAATAAAATTTTTAATTAATTGAAATTTTATAAAATGTGCTATAATTTAACAATTTCTTAAACAAAATTTATGGCAATTTAGCAAATAAAGAATTGAAGTTATGAGAACAAGTTTTTAAAATTTTTTTACGCACTTTTGAAATATTAAATATTGATTTCTGATATATTTCAGAAGTACTCACTTCCTTTTCAATGGTAGGTAATCAGTGCCTTCTGTATTAGGGCGTGTCAATTTTGCAAATTTTGCGTTTTTTGTAAATGAGGTATTCCAAAAATATGCCTTTTGATATGTTTTATTGTAATTTGTACGGTTTTTGATTATTCAAAAACATTAACCTTGGTAAATTTGCTTTTGATAAAAATTTATATTGAAGTTTTAAAAAAAGTGAAAGTACGAGATCCCACCTAACAAATAAATTCACCCACCTGCCAACCGTATAAATTTATAGCATTCGTATCATATCAGAGAACATATCGCACATGGGTTGTCTAATGAAATCAGGTCCAGACTATGCTTAATTAAAGGTTAAAGTGATACACTTTTTTTAGATTCGGAAGCATCTGCCAACAGGATGAAACCAATGATGGTCGATAGTACAGAGCAATACGAACAAAAAAACGTTGGGTTCCCCACCATTTTTCTATCATTTTCCTATCACGTCTTAGAGTCGCCACGTTTTAATTAAAAGGTAAAAATTTACAAAAAAAAAACTTCATAACTACCACAGAGTCACTTCTAGAGGGGTAAAATATAGGACCGACCCCTATTAATTTTTCCCTTTTAAAATTTTTTTCTGAACACACATACCCCCTATCGCCATTCCTTAACACCACCACGTCTTCACGAGACATAATTTTGCTCTAACATTTGTCAAACTTCATACACAAAAACATCAGAAAAATGTTAGTGCTATTTTTTCATATCGACTTTGACTTTTGTCAAGACAAATTAATGGCTCGTGAAGACGCTATGTAAGAGGCTACCATACAAAGTTTAACATTTTATGAAATTGTAAAAAAATTTACCCTTACATCTCCGAGGATGCCCCTATAACTGTAAAATGTATGACCGGCTCTCATTAGTTTTCCAGGCCAACATTTTTTCTGGGGGTTCCCATACAAAATTTACAATACACCACCCCACATATTTTTTTCTCCTTTACTAGAATCGGTTGTCAGAACCTCGTAATGTTGAACAAAATTCGAAATTCTTGTATTAGTGTTATTTGAGTTTATAAAAAAGAATTCTTAGTTTATAGCAAGTGTTTTTCTTCACTAACTTGAGTGCAACGTAGAAATTTTACACTAAATTTAGAGTAAATTTTTTTAAAGTTTAGTGCTGGTTTAAATTTTGCACTAATTGAGTTTATTGAAGATTTTTACACTAAATCTGCAATTATTGATAGTGGAAAACTTTGCACTACCGCTAAATACTCGTATCTTTGCTTACATCGTTGCTAAGACAAATCAATATAATTATTTCTAATAATGCAGTACGTACGAAACCCGTATTTACTTTTTTACTACGATTAAAAAGGAGTCGTTTCGACTTTTAATGGTTTCTTGAATGAGTAACTGTTAATGAGTAATGGGTACTCAGTAACCATTACATTTCACATTTCTATTTACATTTCTTAAATCAAAATATTTCAAAAAAATCAAAATATGTTTTTTAAAACAAATACAATTTACAAAATCCTCATTTTGATTCTATTCAATTACATAAAATTTTCGCAAACAATTCTTTATGGTCGTTGTTCGTTCTTAAACGATAAACTTCTTACACGCGTCTGTTCAGCAAAATATCCCAGTGATATCAAACAAAGATATTTAGATGAACACGTTAAGTCAGATCTCAGTTATGCCGTATTTGTGATTAACGATTGGAATAATTATTACTTTATTACACATGATTATAGTGAAATTTTCAATTGTTCCAACAATTTGAGTATTAACAAAGCCAATCTTTTGCAATGTGAAGGAAAAACAATTGCACTGAAGAGTGCCATGATTGTGTGCATAGAACATCGTGTTTATGTGGCAGATGAACTGATCGATTATTGTATGCCAACGTCCGAAACAGTGACTAAATTTGTTGCCATGCACTACAATGAACCCGCAAAACTTTTAAAGCAGGCACAGAGTGAATCGGACGAACAATTAAGTCCTAAATTGAATATAAAATTTGTATATTTATTTCATATTTTATGGATTCTAAAATCTTTAATTATTGGTTGCATTTAGGATTAAGAATTTTAACTCTCTGCTAAATAATGTATATTCGTAGCTACTGGATAAATTTAATTGATTTATTTATGTGTTAATAAATTTAATAAATATTTTTGATTGCAGTTTTAATATCATTTGTTCATAAATTCTGTGAATTTTGACATTAATCCAATGAAAAATTTAAGTAAAACTCAACTAATGTTATGCTTCGTTGGATTAATGAAACAAGTTCCGTTAATATTATTTTGATGAAAATTTCATTAAATATATGAAATAGTTCCATTTCTCCAATATAATAGTTTCACTAAGCTAATGAACATATGTCATTTATATTGGTGAAAGTATTTTGCCGTTTTAATGAACCTTTTTCATCATTTTGATGAAAATATTTCATTATTTTAATGAAATTATTTCATCATTTTAATGAAATTATAACATTATTTTAATGAAATTTTGTCATTATTTTAATGAAATTATTACATAACTTAGTGCCCCATTAACTTATCTCTTTTATTGACTATTTTAATGTATTGGCAATTCCATGATTGAAATATGTACGATAGACGCCAATGCACATCAGAAAAATTTGTAATGTTGATGACCGCTCACAGTATCGGACACATACTGTTGATTCTCACCATTTGCTTTATAGGCAACGTCTTAACCACTTCAGCCAACAGCGATGTCAAAACAATGTGTCTATGAGTGTATAATAATAAGAAAGGGTACAACAACAAAAAACATATAAAACTGTTTTTGTTGTTAGAAAATATATATGTGATTTATTTATTTCATAATTGCAATAGAACTTTTCATCAAACCAATGAAATATATTTCATTGAAATTATGACACTCAAGGACATAAAATTTTTAATTTTTTTTTAATTTTTCATAGCATAAATTTCAAGAATTTTAGATATCGGTTAAAATATTTTGTCCAAACTTAAAGAGGTTTCCATAAAATTACAAAATGTTGTTGTCATAAATCCAATGAAATTTTCTAACGAAACTCTGAAAGTTAACGAATCAATTCCAATGAAATTCTTTCACAATATTCGTGAAATATCATAAGAATTGTGAAATATTTGATTAGATTTGTGAAGAAAATCTAACGAAATGGTTTCATTGGAATTGAAACGTTTCATTGGATTTGAAATTCTTTCAGTGTAAAAAAAAAGTTAAAATTTAAAAGTCTATACCTTGAGAAGGTTTAATTACAACAACCACTCAAAAACTTGTAATGAAATTACCTTTAAGGCGTTCTAACATTAGTTTTTTATATACTGAATGCTTTCGGAATTATTCAGACTGCAATGATGAAAAATATATTTATTTTATGCACAATGGGAAAATTTTTATTTCTTAAAAATTTATAAAAAAAATCGAAATTGGCAAAATCATAACATTTTTACCAACAGATCATAAAACGTTTTGAAAGCGTTTTGAAAGTTTGCATCTGGGATTTATAAAGAGTGATTGTTTGATGTTGATGATGTTTTACATAAAAGTGACAAAAACATATCGTATGCTAAACGCAAAATCTACAAGTTATCCTATGCTGAGTGTTTTTTATGGTCAGCTAGATAAATTGATCTCAGCCAATACCTTACGATCTGAATAATGGCGCTTGTAGTGATTTCCGTCTCTGGCAACTCCTTTGCTTCACATACTAACGCTGTTTACCAATGCTAACGCTATGTCGTCTGCGAATCAAACTATCTTTACCTTTGCAGGAATATTTAGCCTCAAAAATGCACTGTACATGACATGACGTTCCACAACCAATTATCTTGCGTCTCCTAGTACCTTTACTAGTGTCATAAACTAGCTCCCTATTTTGAAAATTGTCCGGTATAATTGTCAGTAAATACCCAGGGATGTCCCATCTATCTAAGGCAGCAACAATATGTTCCCACTTTGCCATATTGAAGGCGTTCTTTACGTCTAGGGCTAGAATTGCACGATACTATTTTGTTCCATTTCTCCACCTCTTCCCTTGGATATCCTGAGCAGCACTTTCTACTACAACTTTGATAAAAAAAAAATTATTTTTTCTGTGCACTTCCATATTTTATTCTTTGAATATTTTATTGAAATCGTTTTAATTTTATAATTCCGAAATAAACATTAGCGGTATTCAGTGTTTGGTGCGAATGGTCTTACAAAGGAGCAAGTGCAAAATATCGTAGCTTTTCCTTTGCAATCTAACAACAAAATACATTAATTTGCACGTACAACACTTTTGCAGCTTTGCTATACCAAATCGATATAGCTTTTTTGTATTGCAATCTCGCAACTTACATTTTGACAACTGAAAATAATAAATGAAAAATTTCTACAAAAAATAACCAAATTTATTAACCAAATAATTATGAAAATTAAAAAAGCATAATATGCTTATATAAAAATTGGATACACAGGACAAACGGATTTGCTTTTAATCTGGATGCAGCCACAGAAGTGCATGTGTATGTGAAAATTGTTATTAAGTGTTTCAAAGCGAATGGTAACAAAAGTGTTGCAATTGCAAACAGTTGCTATACAAAACGCACCAAACATCGAATACCGCTATTGTGATTGAATAAATTACTTTAATAAATAATAATAGTATTCTATAGCAATCAAAAGATAGTTCCTTTTCCAATCATTAAAAACACCATAGTTGTTATATTTTTTTAAATACTTTTTGTATCGGTTTATTTGTCTTTGCATGCAGTTTTTAAAATGTTTCAATTACAATAACAATATTTATAATTACGTATACTTTTTTTTTGTTTTTTTTTATATTTTACAATAGTTATATTTACAACATCTATTTTTAAATAATTAATATGCTTTAAAATTATTCACAGATAGAGAGAGAAAAATAGAGAGAAAAATTATATAGAATAGAAATAGTGAAATTAATTCATTATTTGTCTTAAAGAATCGTTTGTCACTAGAAGCTGGGCTGAAACTTCTACAATGACGACAAGTTACAATAGTAATAAATGAGAGTTAAAGAGATAAAATCAAATTCAAGGCATTGGCAAAATCGTTGGCTACATAAATCAAATCAGTTAGAATTAGAATGTTGGTTTGCTAGTGTTGGTGTAAGATGGTGGGAGAGAGGGAGGGAGGGAGCTATGGAGGGAAAGTGTAAGAGTGGTCCTCAGGAAATTGGTGTTTAGGTTAAAAGTTGAAAATTGAAAGAGTTCAGTTAAAGAAGTTTAAAAAATTAAGATTCAAAAAAGAGAAAAATAAAATAGAAACAATAGATCAAGTGAAAGCAGAAAAAGAAACTCGTTGAAGTTTTAAAAATAGAAAGTTTAAGAGAGTAACTGGACATAGAAATTAGTGATAGATTTTAAGAGAGAGTATGATGAAAGTAATTAAAAACAAGTATATTTAAGGCAGTGATAAGTACGAGTATTATTATTTTAAAAAAAGTTAGAAGAGCTTAAAGAGTTTCTTTGTAATAGTTTAAAGAGTAAGAGAAGAGTAGAAAAATAGCATAAACAAGAGCGACTATTAAGGGCAAAATTTTAAAGATTATCTCCCGTTAAAGTCGGAAAGCTAAAAGAGCATGTGTAAAGTTTCTTTAGAGTTAGTTAAGGATTAAAGGGTTCTTAAGATTTCTTAAAAGGTTCAGGAAAGATTATTAGTTTGGGAGTAGTATTTTTTAACTTAGTTATCTAAAGTTTATATTATTTTTCTTTTTTTCAAGTATTAACAAATATCCATTTTCATTTCAACTTCAAGTTGTTAAATCAGTTCCGTTTGCTTTAAGTTTATATCACCTTCTTCCGTTAAAACATTTTATTATATTGTAAAGTTTTTCTTACAAAATTTACCATTTGCCACCATAGTAATCGCCATGACCGCCGGAGTTATGACTTTCAGCTGCCAAGGCAGATAAATGAGCAGCACGAGCATGTTGCACCTCAGCGGGTTCTACTGGCACACCATTGTGAATGACTGGAATATGTAGAGGTCCGTGATAGGGACCATAAAGACCATGATGGGCAGATGTGGCATAGTGTGTGGCTGGACCACCGTGACCACCATGATCACCAGCCCAGCTACCATCATCATGACCATCATAACCAGAAGAGGCAGATGCCTTGGCAAGAGCAGCAAAATGGGCTGCTTTGGCATGTTGTACTTCGGGAGTTTCTACGGGAACACCATTATGAATAATTGGCACATGATAGCCATGAGCAGCATAACCATGAGAAGGAGCACCATGACTGGCAGCAGCATGGGCAGCAAAGTGAGCAGCTTTGGCATGAGCAACTTCGGGTGTATCAAGAGGAGCACCATGGCCATGGCCAGCAGCACCTAAAGCTTTGGCATGGGCGGCATAATGTTCAGCTTTGGCATGTTGTACTTCGGGGGTATCTACTGGCACACCACCATGAGTCAAGATAATAGGAGCAGCAACAGCATGATGGGCATAACCGCCATGACCCCACAATGAACGTTTGTACAAATGATGACCGCCATGATCGTAGGCAGCATGAGCGGCAGCAGCATGAGCTGCAGCATGTGCGGCCTTGGCATGAGCTACTTCGGGGGTATCATGAGGTACACCGTCATGGGTCAAAGTGATGTGAGCTTGGGGACCGTGGTAAGCATGACCGGCAGCATAACCATGACCACCATCATAAGCAGCTACAGCATGACCTAGATGTGGTGCAATGGAATCAGGACCTTTGGGTAAATTGGTGCCAACAGCATGAAAACCATGGTGAGGATCAGCAGTATACGAAACAGTTTGCTTATGTCCATGACCATCAATATACGAATAACTTCCATGTGTGACACCATCATGAGAGCGTGTTTCATGTTTCTGTGAATTTGGATCGGCATAACCGTATGAATAGCTATGGCTATGAGGATCTAAATGGGCATATTGTGTTGATACGGCACCATGATAAGAAGCCGAGCATGTTGCAGCCAACAAGGCACACACAATTAGCTGAAAGTATTAAATAAAGATGAATCCATTAATATTAAATTGTTTAAAGTTAGTTTGCTTTAAATTAAATATAAGTAAACTATAAGAAAAAGTCTCAGAAAAATAACACTGTACAACAAAATCAATTTCATTTTTTTTCAATATATATACCAAGATTCTAATAACTGATTCTGTAGAATTTTGTGATAAATATTTTTGTCGAATATCGGCGCTGAAGGGGAGTTTTTTGTCAATTTTTTTTTTAAGTGTCAGAAAGACCCATACAATGAAGAGTTAGCGGGTTAAAAAGTTCCACAAAAATGTTTATCATAATGTTTTACATGAAAATTGTGAACATATCTTATATCCTAAACGTATGACTTCTAAGATTTCCTATGCCGTGTACTAATTGTGAATAAGTACCAAATTAACCCTTGAAATACATTTTAAGCTTTAAATGCTTTCCGGCGTTGCACTTGAGCCTGGAGCTTTGGAATCTTTGAATAGTTATAATAAAATTGTATAGCAAATATTTTTGCAAAACATTTTAACCCGCTATATCGCCGCTGAAAGGGACTTTTTTGTCCCTGTTTTAAAAAGGCGATAAAAACACTGATTTAACGGAGAGTTAGAGTGCTAAAATGTTCTACAAAAATGTTTCTTGTGATGTTGTACATAAAAATTCTGAACATATCTTTAGTCTGTAACGTCAGGCTTAAAAGATTTCCTATGCCAAGTACTAATTGTGAATAAGTACTAAATTAACCCTTGAAATACATTTTAAGTATTGAATGATTTCTAGCTTTCAAACTGAGTCTGGAGCTTGGATGTCCTTAAAGATCTATAGTAGCATTTTTTGACAAATATTTTTTTTAATATTTCAGCCCGATATATCGGCACTGAAGGGTAGTTTCTTGTCCCTTTTTTACAAAAGTGTCATAAAGACCCCTACAACGAAAAGTTAGAGGGTTAAAGTGATCCACAAAAATGTTATTCGTTGTATTTTACATAAAAATGCTGAACAATGTTTAAACCTTAAACGTAAGGCTTACAAGATTTCCTAAGCCGAGTCTTAATTATTAAAAAGTACGAATTAGCCCTTAAACACATTTTAAGTTTTGAATGATTTCTGGCGTTCAGGTTGAGTCTGAAGCTTGGTTGTCTTCAAAGACTTTTAAGAGAATCTTATGGCAAATATTTCTGTACAAGATTTTATCCCGCTATATCGCCGCTGAAGGGGAGTTTTTCGTCCCTGTTTTAAGAAAGGGATAAAAAGACCCATATATCGAAGAGCTAGATGGTTAAAATGTTGCACAAAATTATTTTTCGTGGTGTTTCACACAAAAGTGGTGAACTCATCTTGGACCTAACAGATAAGGCTGACAAGATTTCCTATGCCGAGTCACGATGACTATGAGCAAAAAGAGTGCAACTTTAACCCCCTCTAAGACTAATCCCAGATGTATATATTTTTTTTGCTGCCTTCTACTAGAATCAGTTGCTAGAATTATGTTGTTTTTTGTTGTACATTTTTTCTTGTACAGTGTAATTAATGTTTTATTTAATAATACGACTTTTTATTTAAACACACAGTGACTTGGGGCACAAGCTTACCACATAATTTCTCTGCAGCAGTGGCTGTCTACTATTGTACATAATACGTATACTAATATATATTTTAGAGACCTGTTCGTTCATTCATGCAACAACATGTCTTGTTGCCTCAACAATGCCAATCTTTATTTATTTATAATTTACAGCATTAAAATCTAAATGTGTGCTTCATATTTGAATGAATGTAAAATTGTAAGAAATAAAGTTTTGTAATCTTTTATATGCAGATAATTTCCAATGAACACTTTTGCTACTATTTATGAGCATAAACGTACAGGCTACTGCCAACGGTGTTAATTGATTTTCCCCAGCTTTTTTGTATGCATAAACACTTTTAGTTTCTACTTGTTGTTAGAGACAAGTTTTATGACACCCTGCTTCTTTTTGTATCAACTTTCAGAGTAAAACACACTATAATTTAAATTTGTTGCTCTATTTTTTACATTATTTCTTTTCATGCCATTTAATTTATAGCCCACTAACCCAAAGATTTGCTTTTGTTATATTTCTTTAAAAAAAAATTTTTTAGTTTTTATAATCAATACAAGACAGCGCATGTGTGTCTTGAAAAAAAAACACAAACAACAAGCACATGTTTCAAACCAACCCACTCTCCAATATTTATGCTTATACCTGCCACTTGCTGTTGCACGTTATGCTGGCATGAACCAATTATTGATTGTATATTCAACGTTTAATTGTAGAAATCTACAACTACGTACGACTGATAGTATTGATATTGTAAAATAATATTAATTTCTATTTTAATGTTTCGATTTGCAACATAATGTTGTGGTTGTGTTACGTTTTCAAAACTCTTTTTGTTGCATTTTCATTTAGCAAATTTGCAATTTGTTTTGTTGTTTAAAATTACGTTACTACTATTTTAAATTTTCTACATTTTTTTCAATTCTCAAAGCAGAGAAAAAAAGAAATATTTATTGAAGCTTATCTGCAGGTAATTGATACATTCAAACCTAAAAAGAAGTAGATATCTTATGCTTTTAAATAACAATTGCTATAATTTGCTTTTCAATGAGTAACTATATTTTTTTATTTTTTTTTTTGTAATCAAGTTTCGTTTTTCTATCTTTGGGCGAAAATTTTGCATAGATATTTTGTGCTTTTTTTTCAAATATTGTTCAACCACTCTCAGCCATATCATGTTGCAACTGTACAATATTTAATATTTGTCACACATGTGTGTGTGTGTGTAGGTTAATGTTGTTATTTCATCATCATCATCATTGTAGTCTGACATTAGATTTGTTGTAGGTGACTTTAAACTTAACATATTTGGTGTGTAGAAACTTCTAAGGTTTCCTATTTTTCTTTAGATTTTTAGTTGACAGCAAGTTCTTGTCTTAAGTCTTTTGTTTCCATTGGCAAATTGAGACTTGAAACAAGGGCACTTTTGTTTTTTTTTGTTGTTGTTTTAGATTTGGCTATAAATTTTCTTAAAAAATGGTTTAAAGTGTTTTGGAGGTTACAAACAAAATTGTTGAAACTATTGTTTTTGAGAATGATTGTTTTTATGACTTTTGTCATTGAAAGTTTTATATTGCAGATTTGGAAAATATTATATTCTGGCACACAAATTCACTTACAATATATTTTTAGGTTGTAATGTGATATTTTTCGAAATAGTTTTTTACATTTCTAAAATAATGTTAAATTTTGTCATAAAAACGAGTAAAAAAAGGGACAAAGCAATCTCGCGAATTTTAAATCTGGATATTTTAAGCTTCATAGAATATTTATTCAAAGAAAAAGCTCTTTAAAAAACCCGCTGTACAATATTGACCCCTTTTCGCAAAATTGTCGTAAGCGAAAAAAAAATTTTTTCAGGAAAAGGGTTATTTAATGTATTTAAAAGTAATTTATATTCGTAAACTCTTACTTACTAGCAAATCTTACAGCCTGTATTTTAAAAGTTATCAAAAGCTTTAGTAGGCTCATATAATTTTAATTTGAATAAAAAAAAAATTTTTTTGCAAAATCTCGCTAACGATCATTTCGCGCAAAGGGATCGATATATAATGGACGTATACATATAATTTATTAATAAAAATGTTCTATAAAATATAAAAGCAAAACATCTTCAAAAAACCTAATTTAATTTATTTAGCTCCCTCTTTCCTCTTATAACTTTCACACAACAACTCCAATGCAAAGCAGAGACTAAGCTATCGTACTTGTGTTCTCTTTGCAAAAGCAAATTTTACAAACATATCTGCATATTTTGTTTATTTTTCAGCTTTGAGCGGTAATTAATTTATTTTTGGTTTGGTTTGAAGAAAATTGAGAACGAAAGTGTCTGGCTGCTGTATTTATTTATTTGCTAATAAAATCAACACTTAACCATAAATTTTCATCGTACATGGCTTATTTTATCCGTAACACATCCAAGAAAAAAAAAGGTTAAGATTTTTTCAGTTCTTAAGTTTTTATGAGCTTTTAAAAATAAAAATTTTTTATTTAAAAAGCACTTTATTTCGATACAAATTCGTGAATAACTTCGAAAGCGTTGATCAAATCAAACAACTATATTAAGGAGTGAGTGGGTGGTGATACGCCCATAGAAAGTATATATTCTTTTTCAAATAATGCTCTGTATATCTTTTTTTTACTTGTCTTACTATAACTCATTTGGGCACTTTACGGCCTGTTGTAGGAGTTGTAAGATGTATAAGAATTGTTTATATGTATTTCAAAGTAAACATGTTTCTAAGCAAATGTCTATCTAGACTTTGCCAAAAACATTTGTACAATCTACAAAAGGGTTGCACAAGATGTCTTGAATTGACTTGCATCCAACTCGTTCGAACTCGTTCGAACTCGTTCAGCAGCTCATTTTAGATACAAACCTATAGCCAAACTCATTTAAATTGCATGGGTTTGATCATATGTTTGTGTGTAAAATGAGCTGCTGATCGTGTTCGAACGAGCTAGACCCAAGTCTGGTCTTGAAAGTGTGTTGAAGACATATGGTTTGGATCAACCACTTTGGCAACAATAATGTTGTGAGCAGCATGTATTAGAAAGCGCAATTGGAAAGCATTTTTTTTTTTTTTGTAGACTTGAGTCGAAGCCGTTCGAACTCGCTCAGCAGCTCATTTTTGACACAAATCTATGATCAAATACATGTAATTTAAATGGGTTTGATCATAGGTCTGTATTTAAAACGAGCTGCTTAACGAGCTCGAACGAGTTCGACCCAAATCTTAATTTTTTAACTTATTCAATATGTGGAAACCACCTTCGCAGCCTACAACTTCATTAAAAATGTGTTTTAAATAGACTTGGGTCCAATTCGTTCGAACTCGTTCAGCAGCTCGGCTTAGACATAAACCGATGACCACACTCATTTAAATTACATGGGTTTGGTTATAGGTTTGTGTCTAAAACGAGCTGCTGAACGAGTTCGAGCGAGTTCTTCTCAAGTCTTATGTTTAAAAAGTGTATGTGTTTTGCAATACACGCTCGTCACAACATCAGTATTGTCAAAATGTTTGAAATAAAACAAATTTCTCAAATACACCTTCAAAACATCTTGTGCAACCCTCTACAATCTGCAACTCCTACAATAGGTTGTGAATTGGGCAAATGTAAATATCTATTTATTTACTAATTTTTAAAATCGACCCCTGAGCACCAAATTATGCCAAACTCCAAAATTTTGCAAAAGAATTTTTTCTTTTCTATTTTATTTGAATAAGTTATATAAACATGAAATGTCGACTATTATAAAATTTATATGTGAGGCTTAAAAGCTCTTAAAAATGTTTACATTTTATGATTATTTTAAAAAATTTGTTGGCTTAGAATCTTTAATTCTTAGAACATTTTGGGATAATGTCGCTTACTTAATTTGTAAGAGACATTTTATGTCGTTACTGCACAGAGAGAATTTTTTATTGCTCATTTAGCCTGCAATCTCCTGATTGGTAGACGGACATTGAAACGAAAATGAAAAAATTGGTTCACTCTGGAAGTATATACATACATATGTCCTTTTAAATAACAAGGAGAGAGCCGGGCAGACGAATATTGAAGCCGAAATAAAAATATTAAGTAAATAGAAAAAAATCCGAAAGTATAAACTTTCAAATAAAGAAAAATAAATCCAAATAGTTTTATAAAAGGAGGAGTTGTAAGGTAAAAATATACAAAAATCAGGTTAAAAAGGAAGTAGCACTCAGTTGCGCCAACAGAGGGCATTATAATATAGCTGTTATTATAATATTAGTTTAACATTAGCTTTATGTATGCAGGTGGTAACTCTAGTATCAAATCACACTTCAGAAGCACTGATTTACACCCAAACGGAGACTATTCTCAATTTACTGCAACACTGCAGTAAAGATAATAATAATTAATGAATATCTTATAAGGATTCTTATAAGAATTTTAAATTAACACAGCAATCTTTTGAAACTTAACAATGGGAATTACCCCAGCACTTAATTTCCACACGCGATTTTACTTAATATAAAAACTAGCCAAGAACTTTAAGCATAAGCTAAGAAAGAAAAATTCGTCTTATATTTTTAAAGAAAATTTCAAATTGTTCTTATATTCTGAAATTTAGTCCTATAATTTCAAACATTTTTAATTATAGTTTTTTTTATATAACTTTAATTCTGTATAAATTCTAAGGATTTTAACACAATTATTATTTAAACTTTATTTTAAGATTGTTTTTTCTTAGCCCATAATCCTTTTATTTACTTACAAATATTTTCATTTTGTATATTTAGAAGAGAAAAAAATCACACTTAAGTTTGTAAGTTCTTAAACAAGCAGAATAATCACAATTGTTGTTGTTAATACGGCACAGAGTATCCTTTTTGCGTTATTTTATTTTTTTATTATTATTTTTTTATCGCAAGAATAAGAATATTTTTTTAATAGAAAATGATTAAAAGGAATATTATTTTTGAAACTAGACACACGCTCAGTGGGTTTAACCTCCTAGAATCACGACTAGGACTGTTAACGAACTGTGCTAACAAGTGGTAAAGTGCACCAATTTATACCCCCAAAACAAACAGACAAACAAAATCAAACCGAATTCAACTCAACTGACTGACACAAGCAGACCGAGCCAGCCAATAGCAGCAACAACAACAAAAACAACAATAATACACTAGAGTAAACCGAAAATAACAATAACAACAGAAACAAATTATACGTATGTAGTGCATGCAGTTTAGTATTGCTGTTGTTGCTGTTTCTTATTAATTTTGAACAATAAATCCAACAACAAGAACAACAACAACGAGTAATGAACATACTACATCTAGATAGATTAACAACAATCATATAAAACTAATACCACAATAGCAACAACAATATTTTACACACAACTAGAAAAACTAACAGTTAAAATAGAGCAAAAGAGCTTTAAAAGACAATAAGTAACAGGGGCGGGAAATTCAATACTATTGTAGATCTTTTGTATAGTATTTGTTGCTTTAAGAAATATTCCAATCGATAAAGTAATACGGCCCAATAAGAACAATAAACTTCAGTATGTATTTGATGCCATTATTTTAATCCCAAGTGAATGTTATTTTATGCTAAATCTCGTAGTAATTTTATACATAAAGAATTAGACATGACTCCACATATCAACTACCAAGGGTACAATTAACGTCAATTAATTCCATAAACCGCACGGCAAAACATAGCAACGTTGTTTTCGGAAGCCATAATAGGTACTCCCTTGTCAGCTTTCATGTGTATTTCATTTCCTTTGACACAGCTCAGCTGGTTCGGTTGTATGTTAATTTAGAACTTATTTCTACAAGTAATGATTGGAAATAGCATACGAGAACCATTTATTGTTCTAGCAAAAACTCAACCTAACCATGATCGAAAAACTCAAATTTACCATTCTTTAACTTCGTTAAAATAATAACTTGCATTGTGCTAACTAAAGAAAATTACACGGTTCTTCTAATCACTGATTCTGGCAGAGGGCACCAAAATTATATATACGTGTATCGGCGTTTTGAAAGCTTACATCTGGATTCTTAGAAAAGGTACAAAAAACTCCCCTTCTGCGGCGTTATACAAAAATATTTGTCATAAAACTCTATTATAGGCCTTCAAAGACAATCAAGCTCCTGGCTCAGCTTGAAAGCCAGAAATCATTCAAAATATATAATGTGTTTATGGGTTAATTTCCTACACAGAAAAAATTATCAGCAAAAAATTTTCAAACAAAAGTTTGTCTAAAAATAAATTTAATTTTCAGTAAATGTTCTTTACAGAATCAATGAATTGTTTGTTTGACTCTTATTTAGGACGCGAAAACCAAAAACAACAAGAAAAGATATGGCTTAAAAAACAATACAGATGACGTCATACACACAAATAATAACAACAACAACAATGATAGCAAAAGGAATGCGATTGTACCAAGTTTGTTTACTGAAGATTTTTGAGTAAACAAATTCGTTAATATCGCTGCGTTAATTCTCATTCATTTTTCTAGAGTCTTTAGATAAACATTCAGACTTGAACACATTCAACAAATTGAAATTTCATAAATGCTTAATGGATGATAATGATGATGACCCAGACAAACATTTTGTTTGATATATTACAAAAAAAAATCCAGTAAATATTTTTGTTTGATTCAGTAAACTATTTTTTTTTTATATTTATTAGTATTTTTAGACTAATTGTTTTATAGATTCAGACAAAAATATTGTTTGATATTTTTCAGAAAATCCAGTAAATCTTTTTGTTTGATTTAGTTAACTGTTTTGTATACAATTTGTAAATATTTTTATACAAATTGTTTTACAGATTTAAACAATTTGTTCACTGGAAAAAACACTTTTTTTCAATGAAATTGTTTTGAAATTTTTGTCGATATTTACAAATTAGCTTGTAGATCCGTTCCTAGACAAAATATTTTTTATTTCATTGAATTCCTTTACAGAAAATGAAATTTTGCTTTTTCTGTGTACTTATTAAGATTAAAGGCCTGATTTTGTAAATACTAACGCTTTTTGCGTTTTGAAATTTGTATGGAAGAAAATTTTTTTGAAACGGTTCCAAAATCTTCATTGTATGGGTAGTTTTTTTCCTTTGTTAAAAAAAGGGCAAAAAACTCCCTTTCAGCTGTAATATAGTGGGCCAAAATGTTCTACAAAGCTATTTCTCATAAAATTCTGGCATGAAGGTCTGCAGAGCCACCCAAGCTCCAGAATCAGCTTGAATGCCAGAAATCAGTCAAAGCTTAAAATGTGTTTAAAGGTTAATTTCCTACTTATTTATAATAAGTACTCGGAAAAGGAAATTTTATAAGCTTTATGATTAAGGTATTAGAAGTGCCCAGCACTTTTACGTAAAACAACACGAGGAACATTTTTGTAGAACATTTTAGAACACTGTATCGCCGTTGAAGGGGGAGTTTTTTTGGTTTTTTTTTTAAGAAATGGACAGAAAGACCCATGCAGTGAATAAAAGGTTTAACCCTCCTTTCCACAAAAATGTTGCTCGTGATGTTTTATATAAAAGTGCTAAGCTCATATAATGCCTTAAACATAACGATCACAAGATTGTACTAATTTAAATGCTCCATTAAAACTCAGTCAGTTTTTATCCGACTAAAGCCAATTATTCACTATTCGATGTATAGTTTAATAGCCTTTCAAACAAGATGTAAATTTTTTTAAATCTAACCATCCTGTGGCTCTAGATGGTGCTTTAAAGAGTAGTATACATCGAAAAACTCAAATCTTCGTCGTCTGGAAAATGACCGAAATTAAATTTTTTTGTTATGTTTTTCGTGCTTAGCAAATCCTTATTATCCTAACTTTCCAAAAATTAAAATATATCAACGATTGTTGTGGATGATTTTGAAGCAATGTTTTAAAATTAGTTTTTCTTGGCTTTATAATTCCAAAAATATTAAGGTTGGCTACATTTTCGCCACAACTCTTTCCCATATTAGAAAGGCAAAAAACAAAATATTGGCAAGCTAACAGGTTACTTAGAAATGAGATGGTATTGTACGTATCAAGAACTTGGTCCTTATTTTGATCTCAGTACTTTTTACGGCCGAAATTTTTGGATAGGAACTTGGCCATATTTTCACATTTATGCTTTTGTGCGGATCTCAGTTCTTTTTTCTACGCTTTTATTTAATACAATAAGTGCACCATACAGATAAGGGGCACCCTAGACCTTACAATATCTGTTCCGGCTGTACACTCCGCCAAGTACTTTACGAAATCTGTTATGCGTTTTATTGAAACCAATGCAAATACTCTTACAGTGTTTAGTTTAATATTATTTTTAGTATTCATTGAATTTCTTTACTGATAACTATATCTAGTCTTTTCTGTGCAGCTGAATTATTTTTATTTCATGTTTTAATGAAAAAAGTTGAATACCAATTTAAAATCTTAACTTTCCACACCTGATGTACTCGTACAACAGAAGTATACACCCAAGAGGTGAGTGAGTACGATTAGTGTTAGGCAAATTTTATTTTTTTTTTACTTTTGTCTTTTATTGTTTTTCCTTCTTCATTCGAATAGAAAAAAAAATTATAGATTTGCAAACAGATTTTACAAACGCAAAAACTGCACATATTTGCAAACACGCACACACAAACATTCTCAAAAAATTTTAATAGAAAAAGAAGTGTGCTTAATTGTAGTTTAATAATATAGAATTCAATTGATTGAATAATTTAGATGCACAAATACATATGACTAAACACAAACAAAAAATTATCTTTGAATATTTTAAGTTTAAATACGTTCGAGTATTTAACACGCAAATGTAGGAAGTGTGAAGAAAAAAGCACTTGGAATTTTTGAATTATTTATTATTTTCCATCCATAATATGGATTTCATATTCATAATGTAAATTCTTAAACTAGAAGCAAAATATGTATGGTTGGAATTTCTAATTTTTATTGTTGCATAAAATGCTTTACAAGGATTTTATTACTTACATTAATTAACTTTTGATATCCTTTTTTAAAGAATAATCAAAATATTTCGTTCAGATATGGCAGACATTCAGATGTACATACATAAGGATATATGTATGGTGTATTATAATATCGTATATGGTATTGTATTTTATATGCCATTGATTTGTTTCTTCTAAAATGGCTTGCCTTAAAAATTTTTATTATTTTACCTTATTTTGTTTATTGTTAAAAAATAGCAAAAATCAATACATGAAAAATTATCGCCATGACAAATAGCTTTAAAATAAAATTAAATTGGTCCCAAGAAGTGAAAAGAGTATCCAAAATTGAGGCCATGTTTTATTTTGGTCCCATTCGGAATTTCGTTAAACATACTGTGCGACAAAATCCATTTTTTTTTTTAAAAAGGTTCTAATGAATGATTCTGGTAGAGGGCACCAAAAAATATTTATACGTGTATCGGTGTCTAGAAAATTTATATTTTGAATTCATTTTTAAGAGGAGTTAAATTTCCCTCATTTTAGTTATATTGACTTGGCAGCTTGTAAGCCTTACACAGAAAAAATTATCACCAAAAATTTTTCAAACAAAAGTTTGTCTAAAATTAAATTTCATTTCCAGTAAATGTTCTTTACATAATCAATAAATTGTTTTTTTTTTAATCTTATTTAGGACGCAAACACTAAAAACAACAAAAAAATTGTGTCGTAAAAAACAACCCCGATGACGACATACACACAAATAACAACAACACCAATGATAGCAAAAAGAATGCGATTGTACCAAGTGTGAAGATTTTTGGTTGAATCAATTCGTTAATATCGTTGCGTTTAATTCTCATTCATTTAATTTTTTTCGAGTCTTTACATAAAAATTCAGACTTGAACACATTTAACAAAGTGAAATTTTATTAATAGATGATAATGTTGACCCGACAAAAATTTTGTTTGATATATTACAAAAAATCCAGTAAATATTTTTGTTGATTAAGTAAACTATTTTGTTTAATATTTGTTAGTATTTTTAGACTAATTGTTTTATAAATTCAGACAAAGATATTCTTTGAAATTTTTCAGAAAATCGAGTAAATCTTTTTGTTTGCTTTAGTATATTGTTTTGTTTACAATTTGCAAATATTTTTAGACAAATTGTTTTATAGATTTATAGCTATACCCGCGTGCTTCGCTACCCCATTGTTGTGCAGATATAGAAAAATTAATTAACTAATTTGAAAATAACCATAAAATTTGTTAGTTTTTTTGCGATCTTTTTAGTTTTGGCGAATTTTTGCGTTTAAGCGAATTTTTCATTTTTGGCGATTTTCGTTTTGACTTTTTTAATTCTGGAATTTTTTAGTTTTAGAGTTTTTTAAAATTTCAAGAGTTTGCCACTTACGGTTTCCCAGATACAGCAAACAGTTTAAACTACGTAGTCAAAATTACATTAACTTTCAGAACACCCTTTAATTTTTGTTGTGTTAAATATTCTACAGACTACACCAATTAACACTAATTTTGAAAATTTCGAGAGTCTATATAAAAGTGTCTGTATATTACATTAGTATTTCAACATGTTTGGTTGCTCGCTTTAGAACACCCTTTAATCTTTAGCCCGTAGTTCTTACGGCTCTCGAGAAAACAACCTGTGACAGACACAAAGACAGATGGACTGACGGACAGCGTATCGAAATCCATAAGATTAATTTACACTTTTGGTGTACAGAGCCCTAAAAAGAACCTTTTCCAAAAAGTAACTTTTCAAAAAGTAGCCATTTGCAAAAGAGTACCCTTTCCAAAAAACAATTTTCAAAAAGTACCATTTCTTAAAACTTCATTTTCAAAAAGGTAGGTTTTCGAAAAAGTACCTTTACTTTAAAATTTAAACGGTTAACAAAAAAGTGCCAATATTATATTTTTACCCTTTTTCGGCCCCTAAATGTACAAATTTCAAAAAAGTACAAACAGCTTTCCACTCATTTTCCTATCTTATTATGACGCTTTTGGAATTTTATGTCTACCTTACTTAGATTCGGAGATATAGGAACACCGAGTTTATCCGTTTTTACCCCTTTTAATCCCGTTAGAATTAAAGTTTTCAAAAATTCGTTCATAGAGAATATATACAAACATATGCATTCAGTAGGTGTATCAATGTGCATAAAAAAGAGTTGTGTGGAAAAAGGTACCAAAAAGGGCTACCAATTTTACCCATTATATATTCAAATTTGAAACAATACAAAACTAGTTTTGAGGGCTTTTTAAGGAGAGAAGAATGAATTTCAAGTTTAGTTTCTAACTTTATTACTTTAGGAGATAAACTGTTAACAAAAAAAGTACCAAAATTATATTTTCACCCTTCTCCGGCCTCTAAATGTAAAGATTTTAAAAAAGTTTCACATACCTGTCCGCTCATTTTATTATCTTATTATGATGCTTTTAGAATTTTATGTCTACCTTACTTAGATTCGAAGATTTAAGGCTACCGATTTTACCCGTTTTTACCTCTTTTAATTCCCTTATAATTAAAATTTTCAAAAATCCTTTCTTAGTGAAAATATACAAACCTATTCATTCACTGTGTATATCAATTTGCATAAAAAATAGTTGCATGGAAAAAAGTACCAAAAAGAGCAACCAATTTTACCCTTTATATATTCGAATTACAAAAAAGTACCATAATATGTTTGAGGGCTTCGTAAGGATAGAAGAATGCATTTTAAATTTAATTTCTATCTTCTTTCTTATTTTCTATCTTACTTTAAGAGATAAACGGTTAACAAAAATAAAGTACCAAAATATATTTTTACCCTTTTTCGGCCCCTAAATGTAAAAATTTCAAAAAAAGTACCAAACACCCGTCCGCTTATTTTTTATCTTTTATGCTGTTTTTGGAATTTTATGTCTACCTTAGTTAGATCCGGTGATATAAGGTTACCGAATTTACCCGTTTTTACCCCCTTAGCGTTTGAATTTCCCAAAACCCCGTCTTAGCGGATCTATACATCCTGAGTGGAGCCCACATACGAAATTTCAACTTTCTAGCTTTAGTGGTTTGGGCTGGACGATGATGAATCAGTCAGTCAGTCAGTCAGTCAGTCAGTCACTGAATAACGTTACTCTTTTATTTATATAGATTTTACTTATGTCATATGTGTATTAACATAGGCATCAGAAAAGTGTCTAATGTAGTTGGCTGCCCCAGCGAATATTTGAACTCTGGGTCATCATCGCTCGCATGGCAGACAACGCGCTAACCACCGCAGTCACGGCAGCTTCAAATCTACTTTAGATATACACTAATATAATTACCATCATAAGTAACATGAATTTCATTTTAATTCATCAGTATTTAATTGATGATTTAACATAAAATTTATTATAAATTAAATCTATAATCATCTTGATTTAAAATCAAATGTAACATTGATTTTTCATTGATTCACTAAATCCAACATCCAACTTTAATTTAATATGATAAAAATTGATTTTACTATAAAAAGAAACTTTGTGGACTCAAAATCAAACGATTTTGTTTTAACTGTGAAAAATGTATTTAACATTACGAGGTTCTAGGTATTAATGTATTAATTTTTTTTCGTTTAAAATTAATATAAAACAATAGTTATTTTAAATAAAGTGTGTACAGAAATTTAATATGATTTCCAATCAACATTGCTACATGTTGAATTTATATTGGTATTTTTTCTATGTGTTTTAAAGTACACAAAAATATTCAAATTTGAAACTGAAAAAGTTTTTGTTTGGTTTATTTTTGCCCCAAACGGTTTGGCAAACATTTTCTAAATTTAAAAAAAAAATTGTTTTGAAATTTTTTTGTAAGAAAGTTTGTCATTTTGATACGCATGAAAGCGAAAGGTTAATTTTGCCATAAACAAAATTTAGGATATAATTAGGTGGCACTCTCACCAATTTTCAGCAGAATCAGCTCAAAAGTAGCGAGTAATCTGATCACCTGTTAGTAGATGGAAGCATTTTTCAAAATGGATTACGCCTTAGACTTTCCTGATTCAGTTGAAATTTTCATCATACCACTTTTAGAATAAGTATCACAATTTTATGAAAATCGAAAGTTTAATCTCTTCCATACATCCTAACGACATACAGCGCGTATGAGTAACATGATAGTACCATCATATTACTCATACGTAACGTTTTACCCTACGAAAATTGGAAATTCGCATTATCTTCACATTTTGTTTTTCTTCTTATTAAAAATTCATAAAAAAATTAACGTTTAACATATCGATTAAGTTTTTTTTTAACACAAAGTGATTGCTATATTTTGTAATAAATAGTAAGGAAATAAAAACTAAAAAATTTATTTTAATACAGTTTTCATGTAGGGAAATAAAATGTTTCAAACAAATTTACTATTTTTAGAAAATCTTCTTTCCCGGCCACATTTTTTGGCGGTCGGGTAAGATTTAAAAGCCAGATTGATTATATTAAATATGTCTAATATCATTTGTAGAGACCATTTTCGTCCAATGCTGGATGTAGCATGCATGCTTTAACCGACTTGTAAAATTCAACTGCAGTAATTTTTGTAGTCTATTCTTTTGAAATATTGAAAATAAAAAATTTTTTGCTGAAAATTTTTTGAGAAAAACGTCAAAATTTAGCAATTTTTCACTCTCATTTCAAAGTCTTGGTTTCGATTCCTTTTCATGACTACATTAATTCAAATAACTACACTGAAAAAATTCCATGCAACATATGCACGAAAACGCTCGTACAAATTACGAAATATTTCGTAATTTCGCTCCACGAAACTCTTTCGTAATATATACGAAATGTACGAAAATAATAAAAAAATAAAAGTAAAAAAAAGTATGGCTCAACCGGGGCACGAACTCGCAATCTTCATATTTCAAGTCATGTACTTTACCCACTGAGCCACTTTCTACTTATTTTATAAGAGCTAAAAATTAGTTTTATTTAGTTACATCTGAAAAATACGTCAATTAATAAAAAATTATTTTAATTTATTTTTTTATTTCATATATAATTTATAACAAGGAAAAATGTTTACGAAAGTTATTCGTTACTTTCGTAAATTAAAAAAAATATTGCCTAAATGTTTTTTCGTAATATATACGAAAGTTTCGTATATTTTACGAAAAAAGTTACTACGAAAGTTTTTTTCGTAATATGTTGCATGGATTATTTTCAGTGTAAGACAATTTTTCTGCATGTTATCAAGGATAATGTAAAAAATTATAAGATTTTTTTTTTCAAAATTTTGGCTATGCTATTATCGGATATATTGGCGAAATAGAGCACAAAGTCGAGCCCACAAGACAAAATTTTAAAATTCAAAGCCAAATATCTTTGAAAATGTTAAAGATATCTTAATGAACTAAACTGTATTTTCTTTGCCTGTTTACAAACTTTACACCAAGTTTAAATTTAGTAAAATCGTATAATATTTGTAAAAGTTATGAGGCCAACAACAAGGTTTTTCATGCCCGAGATAGTTAACTTTAACGCCCTTTAGCTCAACGTGTGTTCTACCAAATTGGTCCAAATTTCGATATTCTTAAAGCTCAGGTTCCCTCCTCTATTCTTACATATATCATTTTGTAATCGAATAGCAAGTTCCAAACATAAAAATTTATTACACTTTTTTCAATTGGAACTACTGTGCGCCACCTTAATATGCATGGGCATGTAATTGATTGCTGACAAATAACTTTGACCTTATTAATAGTTTTTGACTTGTCAAGAAACCTTATATTTTTTTACAACTTTACATTTTTCTAAGTAAATGATCGTGTTGCAGTTTAAAAATACCTAAAGTATTTTTTTTTTATTTCTTATCGCTTACACAAAAAGGCAATAATTTTTAAAAATTTAATTAACAAGTGTTATGAATCACTTAAAATTCAAAAAGCATTAAAAATGAAATAGTAATTATAACTGAAAGACTAAACAATTTGTATGACCTTACTTTCATAATATCGATTTATAAAATAATATATATATATTTTTTTTTTTCATTTTTTGTGGAATTTTTGTTTTGAAAGTTACATATTTCTCAATGAATGACTACAAGTATTCTATTTAGTACTTGACTTGTTATTTTGAGGTATTTCCCTTTAATTTTTATTGACTTGTCTTTGAAAAGTTTTTTTTTGTTTAAAATTTGGTCGCAAAAGAAAAATTGCATTGCAAATTTTATTATAAATAAACTTGTTCTTTTTTTATTTATTTCACGTTTTTTTTTTCATACAAAAATATTTTTTTATTTTTACATGATATTTTTTCTTTTGGAGTATTTAAACTTAAATTATTGTCTCATATTCTGTTTTTAAAAAAATTCGCTATGGCATTGCAACATGTAGTCTTGGATTTTTTTTTCTTTCATGGATATTTTGGGCGTATGCTGTGGGGTTTTTCTATCTTTAAAATTGTATCTATTTTCGTTTGTTTTTGCTTGCAACCAGCAAACCAAGCGCAACAAAAATTTTTTTGTCTGTACTAATAATAATGGTTGCATTTCAGCTTGTGCTTTATGATACACACTCTTTTAAAAATAGAGTAAATATATTTGTAGACACGAGTATCTTTGGATCATTTGCTTGTCATTTATAATAATTCTTTTTTTTTTATTCAATACTATTTTTTATTTAAAATTTTTTGCTATTTTATTATGTTTTCTTTATGTATTTTAGGTACTATATTTTGGTCATAACTACCACTCAATGATACTTAAAAAGAAAAACAGTAAAATAAAAAGATAACTAATAAAATTATGATTTGCAGGTAACAAAAGTCCGACCATATGTTTTATTATAGAGCGCAGCCAATACGAAAATATCTTTGTATTTTTATCAGCAACTTAATTTCCATTGAACAGCAAACTACTGCAGCGGCAGCAAAGCGTTCATGCAAAAATTTGCAATACATGCATGTCACCAAAGCAATTATTATCGAAAATAAATATACTTTGTTTAAAATACATAAGGACTATCGATTTAAATGAAAAATTGTTAATGCCCAATTAGCGTTTTTACTAAAGCATAAATATGTAACATTAGCGGCAAAGTCTATTCAGTTAATTTTGATATAGTGGTACAAACTTTTTTACATCTTTAATTAAAAATTAACTAACAATAAGTAAGCAAATCTTAAATCTAAAACTAACAACAAAAACTAACATAATTCCATCTACCGATTCTGTCATATACAGAAAATATTATTACCGTGAAAAAAACCCAAAGTCAAAACTTTCAAATGAGGGTGAAAAATGGCAAAGTTTTTACAAAAATAGAGCTTAAATGCTGAGCATTTTTCTCAAAAATTTTTCAGAACAAAAAAAATTATTTTTTCCTACTTCTAAAGAATAACCTTCAATAATGACTGCAGTTGAAATTTTAAATCGATTAAAGCATACACGCTTTATCCAGCATTGGGCATATATAGCAAATTTTACTACGAAATTCTAAATTAATAGCTTGAGAAAAAATTTCTTTATAAATTATCTTCTATCTATATTAATAAAAGAGTAACGTTATTGAGTGACTGACTGACTGACTGACTGACTGATTCATCATCGCACAGCCCAAACCACTAAAGCTAGAAAGTTTCAATTTCGTATGTGGGCTCCCCTCAGCATGTATAGATCCACTAAGAGGGGGTTTTGGGAAATTCAAACGCTAAGGGGGTAAAAACGGGTAAATTCGGTAACTTTATATCTCCGGATCTAACTAAGGTAGACATAAAATTCCAAAAACAGCATAATTAGATCAAAAAATAAGCGGACGGGTGTTTGGTACTTTTTTGAAATTTTTACATTTAGGGGCCGAAAAAGGGTAAAAATATATTTTGGTACTTTTTTTTGTTAACTGTTTATCTCTTAAAGTAAGATAGAAAGTAAGAAAGAAGAAAGAAATTAAATTTAAAAAACATTCTTCTATTCTTACGAATTCGAATATATAAAGGGTAAAATTAGTTGCTCGTTTTGGTACTTCTCTCCATACAACTATTTTTTATGCAAATTGATATACATAGTGAATGAATATGTTTGTATATTTTCAATAAGAAAGGATTTTTTAAAATTTTAATTCTAAGGGTATTAAAAGGGTTAAAAACGGGTAAACCGGTAACCTTTTATCTTCGAATCTAAGTAAGGTAGACATAAAATTCTAAAAGCATCATAATAAGATAGAAAAATGAGCGGACAGGTTTCTGAAACTTTTTTAAAATCTGTATATTTACGGGCCGAAAAAGGGGGAATATATAATTATGGTACTTTTCTTGTTAACAGTTTATCCCCTAAAGTAATAAAGTTAGAAACTAAACTTGAAATTCATTCTTCTCTCCTTAAAAAGCCCTCAAAATCAGTTTTGTATTTTTTCAAGACGGTATTTGGGAAATTCAAACGCTAAGGGGGTAAAAACGGGTAAATTCGGTAACCTTATATCTCCGGATCTAACTAAGGTAGACATAAAATTCCAAAAACAGCATAATTAGATCAAAAAATAAGCGGACGGGTGTTTGGTACTTTTTTGAAATTTTCACATTTAGGGGCCGAAAAAGGGTAAAAATATATTTTGGTACTTTTTTTTGTTAACTGGTTATCTCTTAAAGTAAGATAGAAAGTAAGAAAGAAGAAAAAAATTAAATTTAAAAAACATTCTTCTATTCTTACGAAGCCCTCAAACATGTTTTTGTACTTTTTTGTAAATCGAATATATAAAGGGTAAAATTTGTTGCTCTTTTTGGTACTTTTTTCCATGCAAAAGTTTTTTATGCAAATTGATATACACAGTGAATGAATAGGTTTGTATATTTTCACTAAGAAATGATTTTTGAAAGTTTTAATTCTAAGAGGATTAAAAGGGGTAAAAACGGGTAAAATCGGTAACTTCATATCTTCGAATCTAAGTAAGGTATACATAAAATTCTAAAAGCATCATAATAAGATAGAAAATTGAGCAGACAAGTGTCTGAAACTTTTTTAAAATCTGTACATTTAGGGGCCGAAAAAGGGGGAAAATATAATTTTGGTACTTTTCTTGTTAACAGTTTATCTCCTAAAGTAATAAAGTTAGAAACTAAACTTGAAATTCATTCTTGTCTCCTTAAAAAGCCCTCAAAATCAGTTTTGTATTTTTTCAAGACGGGGTTTGGGAAATTCAAACGCTAAGGGGGTAAAAACGGGTAAATTCGGTAACCTTATATCTCCGGATCTAACTAAGCTAGACATAAAATTCCAAAAACAGCATAATTAGATCAAAAAATAAGCGGGCGGGTGTTTGGTACTTTTTTGAAATTTTTACATTTAGGGGCCGAAAAAGGGTAAAAATATATTTTGGTACTTTTTTTTAACTGTTTATCTCTTAAAGTAAGATAGAACGTAAGAAAGAAGAAATAAATTAAATTTAAAAAACATTCTTCTATTCTTACGAAGCCCTCAAACATGTTTTTGTACTTTTTTGTAATTCGAATATATAAAGGGTAAAATTGGTTGCTCTTTTTGGTACTTTTTTCCATGCAAAAATTTTTTATGCAAATTGATATACACAGTGAATGAATAGGTTTGTATATTTTCACTAAGAAAGGATTTTTGAAAATTTTAATTATAAGGGAATAAAAAGGGGTAAAAACGGGTAAAATCGGTAGCCTTAAATCTTCGAATCTAAGTAAGGTAGACATAAAATTCTAAAAGCATCATAATTAGATAGAAAATTGAGCGGAAAAGTGTCTGAAACTTTTTTAAAATCTGTACATTTAGGGGCCGAAAAAGGGGGAAAATATAATTTTGGTACTTTTCTTGTTAACAGTTTATCTTCTAAAGTAATAAAGTTAGAAACTAAACTTGAAATTCATTCTTCTCTCCTTAAAAAGCCCTCAAAATCAGTTTTGTATTTTTTAAAATTTGAATATATAATGGGTAAAATTGGTAGCCCTTTCTGGTACTTTTTTCCATACAACTCTTTTTTATGCACATTGATACACATACCGAATGCATATGTTTGTATATATTCTCTATGAACGAATTTTTGAAAACTTAAATTCTAACGGGATTAAAAGGGGTAAAAACGGGTAAAGTCCGTGTTCTTATATCTCCGAATCTAAGTAAGGTAGACATAAAATTCCAAAAGCGTCATAATAAGATAGAAAAATGAGTGGATAGGTTTTTGTATTCTTTTTGAAATTTGTACATTTAAGGGCCCGAAAAAGGGTGAAAATATAATTTTGGTACTTTTTTTGTTAGCCGTTTATATTTTAAAGTAAAGGTACTTTTTCGAAAACCTACTTTTTTGAAAATGTAAAATGGTACTTTTTGAAAAATGTTTTTTGGAAAGAGTACTTTTTGAAAGTGGTACTCTTTTGAAAATGGTTACTTTTTGAAAAGTTACTTTTTGGAAAAGGTTCTTTTTAGGGCTCTGTACACCAAAAGTGTAAATTAATCTTATTGTTTTCGATACGCTGTCCGTCAGTCCATCTGTCTTTCTGTCTGTCACAGGCTGTCTTCTCGAGACCTGTAAGAGCTAGGGGCTAAAGCTTAAAGGTTGTTCTAAAGCGAGCAACGAAACATGTTGAAATATTAATGTAATATACAGACACTTTTATATAGACTCTCGAAATTTTCAAAGTTTGTATTAATTAGTGTAGTCTGTACAGTATTTAAGACAACAAAAATTAAAGGGTGTTCTGAAAGTTAATGTAATTTTGACTATGTAGCTTAAACAGTTTGCTGTATCTTGGAAACCGTAAGAGGCAAACTCTTGAAATTTTAAAAAACTCTAAAACTAAAAAATTCCAGAATTACAAAAGTCAAAACAAAAAATTGCCAAAAGGAAAAAATCGCTAAAACGCAAAAATTCGCCAAAACTAAGAAGATCTCCAAAAAAAACTAACCAATTTTATGGTTATTCTTAAATGAGATAATTAATTTTTCTATATCTGCACAACAATGGGGTAGTGAAGCGCGCCGGGTATAGCTAGTATTAGATATACTCGATATAATTAATCTGGCTCTCAATTGTTACTCGTCTGCTGAAAAATGTGGTCAGGAGAGCAGATTTTCTAAAATTAGTAAAATTTTCAGAAGCATTTATGAAAATAATTTGAATTTTTATTTCTTTACTATTTATTAAAAAACATGGCAATCATGTTATGTTTAAAAAATTTTAACGATTATTGAACGGTCAGTTTCTTATGAATTTTCAATTCCAGTAAAGAAAAAAATGCGAATTTTCGTTTTTTATGACAAAATTGTGTAATACGTGTGAGTAATATGATACTATGTACATACTATCAACTTTGACAATCTGTTGCTCACCGTGTGTTTCAACGGGATGATCCAAATTTCTACATTCTTGAAGTTTAGGCCCTCCTCTATTATTTTTACCTACATCGTTTTGTCATCGGATGACCAGTTTCAAAGATACAGATTTATTACCCTTTTTCCAATTAGAGCCACTGTGCGTTATATAACAGCTGAAGGAGAGTTTTTGTCCCTTATGTAATAAAGGGACAAAAAGACCAATACAAAGAAGAGTTAGAGGGTTAAAATATTTCACAAAAATATTTACCATCATGTTTTACATAAAAGTGCTGATTACGTCTTATGCATTAAATCTAAGGCTTACAAGATTTCCTTTGCCGAGTCACTAAAACTAGGTACAATAGGAGGGAATAAAATATACCACATTTGTATTGAATTTCTAAAAATAATTACACTTTGATAAGTTTAAAATTTTCGCCCGATAACAATAAATACAATAAATCTCTTAACCACCCTCTAACTATTTCCTGCAGTGTTCAGTGCCACATACTTTTGTTGTGTTCCTTTAATATGTGCCACTATATTTATTCCAGTAATTGTAGCAGTTAAGTTTTTTTCCCCAGTTTATGTTTTGCGAAATATTTTGTTTCCATCTTATGAATTTTATTATAATCATTATCATTGTTTAGCAAAGTTAAATTTGAGTTTGTGCTGCGGACAACGAACGACGACATTCTTGTGCAAGTGGGTGGAGTTTTTTTTAATGCTTTGACTCCTTTATTTCGGTTAATCCGAGTTTGGTATAAAATTTGAGGTTTTAATGAAATTTTGCAATTGTTTTTTTTATTTATTTATTTATCATTTGATCTAATTGTGTTAAATTTTGTGTTTAAAACTTTTTTCTTCTTATTGTGCAATTGGTTTAGGTTATGAAATAATTAATACGGTTCATTAATGATTTGAAATAGAGAAAAACGTTTTTTAATCAATATAGATAAACCTAATTAAGCATATGATACAGATATATTGGAAGAGGAGAAAATTTTAGCTCAGCGGTGCAGGTTTAGAAGAATAAAAGTTAAAAACAATATGTGTCAAAATGTCAAACGATTGTTTGAGACAAATAACACTGTACAACACAAAAATAGCATATATCGGCGCTTTGAAAGCTTATATCAGGGATTCATTTTAGTGGGAGTCAAAATTCCCCCTATTTTACACATAGTTATACTGACTCGGCATATGAAATCTTGCAAGTATTATGTTTAAGGTATAAGCTGTGTTCAGCAATTTTATGTAAAACACCACAAGAAAAATTTTTGTAAAATAATTAACTCTCTAGCTCTTCATTGTATGGGTATTTTTGTCCATTTCTTAAAAAAGTGTAAAAAACCCTTTCACATATTACGTAACGCTCCAGGGGGTGTTAAAGATTTGTTACTCATTAGATACTTTGTGCATAGGACCTCAGCGACGATATAGCGAGCTGAATGTTGTACAAAAATATTTGCCATAAAATTCTACTAAAGGATTCACATAAACTTAAGCTCCAGGTTGAAGTGGAACGCCAGAAAATATTCAAAACTTAAAAAGCCACGAGGAACATTTTTGAAGAATATTTTAGCCCACTAACTCTTCGGTGTCTTTTTGATTCTTTCTTAAAAAAGGGACAACAAATCCCCTGTAACTGCGATATAACAGGTTCAAATATTTCACAAAAATATTTGCCATGAAATTCTACTAACGGTAAAATTCGTACTTGTTCACAGTTAGTACTCGGTATAGTAAATCTCATAAGCCTTACTGTTAAGGTACACAGAAAAAACTATCACCAAAAAAATTTTTAAACAAAAATTTGTCTAAAAATAAATTTAATTTTCAGTAAATGTTCTTTATATAATCAATGAATTATTTGTTTGACTCTTATTTAGGACACAAACACCAAAAACAAGAAGTAAAACTGTGTCGTAAGAAAACAACCCCGATGACGACATACAGACAAATAACAACAACAACAACAATAATAGCAAACTAAATGTGATTGTACCAAGTTTATTTACTGAAAATTTTTGAGTGAATAAATTCGCTAATGTCGTTGCATTAATTCTCATTCATTCTTTAGATAAACATTCACAATTGAACACATTTAACAGAGTAAAATTTCATAAATGCTTAATGGATGATGATGGTGATAATGACCCAGACAAAAGTTTTGATTGATATATCAAAAAAAAAATACAGTAAATATATTTGATTGATTAAGTTAACTATTTTGTTAATTGAGTTATGAATTTTTAGTCGAACTGTATGGTTTTTATCCTAAGTTATTTAATTAGTTTGGCTTAAGTTCATTTTTAAGACTGAAATGGAAAAATCTTAAAAGAGTTGAACATGCTAAGAGAAGACAGTTAGTGTAGTTCCGAACATTTAGAAAACGTTCAATAAGGTGCGACTCACCACAAGATGGCGACAGTCTGCTAATTGAGCTTACTAATATTAGTAGGATTTTCGCAACAGTGTTGTTGCCACTGTCAGTGGTAGTGTGGGTAAAGGACTCTGATGAGTAGACTTGTGGTCACGAAACAGCTGTCAGTTCAACCTTCCGTACAGCCAAATTTTTCTTTGAATGTTCAATATTTACATGCTTTAGAATTTCTTTTTTAAATAAACATAATTTGATCGAAAGATTAAGTTAACTATTTTGTTAAATATTTATTAGTATTTTTAGACTAATTGTTTTATAAATTCAGACAAAAATAATTTTTGATATTTTTCAGAAAATCCAGTAAATTTTTTGTTTGATTTAGTAAATTGTATTGTTTACAATTTGTAAATATTTTTAGACAAATTATTTTACAGATTTAAACAATTTGTTCACTGAAAAAAACACTTTCTTTCAATGAAATTCTTGAGATATTTTTGTCTATATTTACAAATTTGTTTGTAGTTCCGTTCTTAGACAAAATATTTACTATTTCATTGAATTCCTTTACAGAAAATGAAATTAAGTTTTTTCTGTGTATAAGATGTACTAAGCACTTTTATGTAAAACAGCACGAGAGAGATTTTTGTAGAGTAAGTATGTACAAAAGAGGGAAAAATGTAACTCTCCCTATAATTAATCCCAGATGTAAACTTTCAAAACGCCGATACTCGTATATATTTTTGTGTGCCTTCTGCCAGTTCTAACGACTAATGGAACCTTGCTGTTTTGAAAAAATTGCATTTTGTTGTGCACAGAAAAACTAAATTTCATTTTCTGTAAAGGAATTCAATGAAATAGTTAATATTTTGTCTAGGAACGGACCTACAAACAAATTTGTGTATATAGACAAAAATATTTCAAACATTTCATTGAAAAAAACTTATTTTTTTCAGTGAACAAATTGTTTAAATCTATAAAACAATTTGTCTAAAAATATTTACAACTTGTAAACAAAACAATTTACTAAATCAAACAAAAAAATTTACTGGATTTTCTGAAATATATTAAACAATATTTTTGTTTGAATTTATAAAACAATTATTCTAAAAGTACTAACAAATAATAAAAAAATTGTTTACTTAATCAAACAAAAATATTTAGTTGATTTTTTTTAATATATCAATAAAAATTTTTGACTGGGTCATCATCATCATCATCATACATTAAGTATTTTTGAAATTTCACTTTGTTAAATGTGTTCAAGTCTGCTTGTTTATCTAAAGACTCTAAAAGAATGAATGAGAATTAACGCAACCACATTAACGAATTGATTCACTCAAAAATCTTCAGTAAACAAACTTGGTACAATCGCATTTCTTTTGCTATCATTGTCGTTGTTGTTATTTGTGTGTATTTCGTCATCAGGGTTGTTTTTTACAGCACAGAATCTCTTGTTGTTTTGGTGTTTGCGTTCTAAATAAGAGTCAAACAAACAATTCATAGATTATGGACAGAACATTTACTGAAAATTTAATTTATTTTTAGACAAACTTTTGTTTGAAAATTATTTGGTGATAATTTTTTCTGTGTATAGTGTTATTTAAATCAATTTAGACTTTTTTCTCAACACATTTCTATGACAATGACAAACATAAAAAGCCAATTTTATGAAAGTTCCATGAACAATATGTTTAATAAAGATTAAATAATTTGTCATGACAGTTTAATTTGCATACATTTAACAAGTTTTATGATTAATATAGACTGATGCCGGTATTATAAATAAATGTTCAACATAATTTTTCTATTAAATCTTATAATATAAAAAATTTAATTTCCCTAAGCAACTTGCTGATGAAGTTCTGACATTGATTTCATGTAAAGATATTTGTAAATGTGATTCTACAGGGAAGATAAATGTTATAGGTGTAGTGGTAAGTTTAATTTTTGAAAAGATTTTGTTAAAATATTCTTTACCAATTAAATATCCTTGCAAAGGCAACAAAATTACACTGTACAACAACATGAAATGTAAATAGTAAAATTCTAACGACTGATTCTGTTAGATGGAACCAAAAACAAATATGTAAGTGTATCGGCGTTTTGAAAGTTTATATCTGAGACTCATTTTAGCCGGATGTTAAAGTTCCCTCTTTTTGCACATACATAGTTACAGTGACTCGATACAGGAAATTTTGTAGGCCTTAGGTTTAAGTTATGCGATGTGTTCAGCACTTTTATGTAAAACACAACAACATTTATGCAGAATATTTCAATTCGTTATATCGCTGATGAAATGGAGTTTTTGTCCCTTTTTAAAGATAAGGACAGGTTGTTAGAATAATTTCGTTTTTTTTTTGTTGTACAGTGCAATTATAATCTAGGCAAGAATTTAAAGTTTTAAAAATATAATTCCATATTTTATGTGATTAGTTCGAACTAATTTTCTTTTGAATCCATATTGATTATTAGGCTTAGGTTCGTAACGTTATCTTCAAAAAAATGGGACTTGATCAATATGCCAAATAACAAGAGAAAAATCAGCATTTAGTTTTCAACGTACACAGCAGAACAGAGCAACGTTGTTTTCGGAAGCCGCCACGGTTCCGTAGTCAGTGCTCATGCGGATCTTGTTTATCGTCACGAGCTAGGCAGCTCTATTGAAAGCGATCGCAATTCTTATATGTACAAACTTTTCGTGAAAATTTAATACGAGAATTAAATCACTACTAAATTGATGTTTTAGAACAACAAACCCCAGTGTTGCTTTAGTTTTCTTCATACCCATTTTCTGCTTTTTTTTTTATTCTACGTATTATAACACGTTACGTATTATAACACTGAAATGTAAGCAATATAAAAATAAAAGGGTATTCTATCAGTTAATGTAATTTTGGCAATTGGCTGTATCTTGAAAACCGTAAAGGTCAAACTCCTGAAATCTTCACAGCTAGTGCAACATTTTAAAAGCAGCAGTATGTAATGCTAAGATACAATATAAAAATTAAAGGGTATTCTATCAGGTTATGTAATTTTGATATCTAGCGATATCTTCTGAGCCATAATGTAATATACAGACACTTATATATAGACACTTGAAACCTTCAAAGTTAGTGTATTACTACTACACAGACTACACCAATTAGGTTGTGTAAACAGAAAAAACAGAAAAAATCGCTAAAAACTAAAAAAAATCGCCAAAATTAAAAAATCACAAAAAGCCGAAAAAACGCCGAAAATATCGCTAAAAACGAAAAAAAATCGTCAAAACGAAACATTGCCAAAGCTAAAAAAAATTACCAAAGCGGAAAAAGCACCAAAACTAAAAAATCGTAAAATCTAAATATATCGTCAAAAACTAAAAAAATCGCCATAATATATAAAAATCGTCAAAAAAGAAAAAATCGTCATAAACAAAAAAATCCCCAAAACTAAAAAATTTCCAAAAACCGAACAAAATCGCAAAAACAAAAAAAATCGCCCAAACTAAAAAATCGCCAAAACTGAAAAATCGCCAAAACTAAACAAATCGCCAGAAAACAAAAAGAAAAACCGCCAAAAACGAAAAAAATTGCAAAAACAGAAAATCTCTACAAACCGAAAAATTCAACAAAACGGAAAAAAGCGCCAAATTTAAAAAAATCACCAAAAAGGCACACGGAATATATGTATGTATGCATGTCAGAGACCTACGCCGAGCGATTTTGTCAACGGCGGCGGCTCATGGGAAAATCGGCGGCGGCGGCTCAAATTTGGCTTCAGCCGACTCAGAACAAATAACATAAAAATCAAAATTAAGATAAAAAATAAATAAAAAAATTAATAAAAAAAATTATTATTTCATAGTGTACAAGGACAATCGGCGGTATTTTTCAGGCGAAGTAAGCCGAACTTTTCTCGGCGGCGGCGCGACTGTCTAAAATTATCGGGGGCTCGGCTCAGCTGGCTGTGAGCCGTCACGGCGCACGTCTCTGATGCATGTATATAGTATTCGGGTGTAACCCTTCATGTGCGAGTCAAAGCCCCACTTTCAAAATTTAATTTAGTACGCTTCATTACTCAGTTTAATTATTGAAATTGCATTTACAACATACGCTAAAATAACAGCGTACGGTGATACTTCTAAATATTTAAAAGTTTTGTGTACTTTGTTAAAATTATATTGCAAGACGGTTCATTAATCAGTCACGGTTCGTATCCAAAAAGTATGTATTGAGTGTTATCCATATTATTTTAAATGAAATAAAATTTATTTAATGAATAAACTAAAATACATAGCAAATTATACATCTGGATTGTATTGAATTCAAAATTATAGTGTGCGCTCTGAAAAAAATACTGAATTCATAAGGAAATGTATTGAGCGTTACTTTAACAATATTCTTAAATGTAATTTTAGGACGGTTAAAAAAGTAACCAGCTGCGGAAGGGTAGAAACGATAATGAGAACATTATCCGTTTAGAAATTTTAGAAACGTTTGTAATGAATTATTTTAAAAGATAAAATTTTTTATTTTTCCATGTAAACCCTCAAAACTCAAAATTAAAAAAACTGGTCGGCCGCAACTTTTAAATTCGTTCTGCGACTATTCTATTCTATTTTTTTTTTAGAGAGAAGATGTATATTGTTTTGAAACCCTTTACTCATTTTTTGTGATGTATTTTTTTCGCAAAAATCATTCCCAGGACAACCGCGAAAGCAAATACAACCCTCAATATACAAAAATTCAAATATTGATCATGTCTATTTCTTTCTAAATATAACGTTACACAGAAAAAACTAAATTTCATTTTCTGTAAAGGAGTTCAATGAAATAGTAAATATTTTGTCTATGAACGGACCTACAAACGAATTGATAAATATAGACAAAAATACCTCAACAATTTCATTGCAAAAAACGTGTTTTTTTTAGTGAACAAATTGTTTAAATCTATAAAACAATTTGTCTAAAAATATTTGCAAATTGTAGACAAAACAATTTACTAAATCAAACAAAAATATTTACTGGATTTTCTGAAAAATATCAAACAATATTTCTGTCTGAATTTAATTTGAACAATTAGTCTAAAAATGCTAACAATAATTAAGCAAACTAATTTACTTAATCAAACAAAATTTTTGTCTGTGTCATCATCATCATACATTAAGCTTTTATGAGATTTCACTTTGCTAAAAGTGTCAAGTATGAATGTTTATCTAAATACTCAAAAATCTTTTGTAAACAAACTTGCTATGTTTGTTATTGTTGTTATTTGTGTGTATGTCGTCATCGGGGTGGTTTTTTACGATACCGTTCTTAATGTTGTTTTTGGTGTTTGCGTTCTAAATAAAAGTCAAACACACAATTCATAGATTATGGGCATTTATTGAAAATTAAATTTATTTTTACACAAACTCTTGTTTGAAAATTTTTTGCTAATAATTTTTTCTGTGTACGAACCAAAGCCTATATAATGTATTTGTCTACATTTAAATATGAATAAGTGTCTACAGTTGGCACCAATATAACTGTTGAGCTTAGAGTGCTCGAAAATTTATGGAGCTAAGAATGAAATTTACTTTATTTTTCGGAGTTAATAGCTAATTAGATCTCGAATTCGGTTGAAATGGTAACTCAAACCTTAATTTGTTTACGACAAACAAACTCATGTTTACATTCAATCATGACAGTGTTAGCATGCACAGAAATTGCAACATGGTTGCTTTTAACAATTTATATTAAAAAAAAAACTCTAACTACAATCATAGTATATTTAAAAATGCAACAATAGTAATAGTTTAGTGCAAAATATATTAAATTTTACAAAAATTACTATTTAAACAACAACACCCTCTCCTTGTTGCTGTTAATTTGTTCCATTGTCTTACCGTCATTTTAGTTGTACGGAAATAAATAATAATTATTTGTAGGTGTTGTCACATTAATTCTTAAGTACAAACATTTAAACCTGCTACTTTACCAGTAAAGTCTATTTGTTTTAGAAATGAAACGAAACGTTATATTAAAATAATAAATAATATTTCATAAACATGCAATATAAACGTCTGTCGTTTTAATAAAGTACTACATAGTGTGACTGTCATTTTAACATGTTTTGCCATTGTTAGGCTTTTAAGTATTTAATTTTTTTTTAATTGCCTGCATGCTTGAATTATGACTTAAAGTATTAAGTTAATTAAAATAATAAAGTAAATTCACATTAATTGACATCAACAAGAAACTATAAATTTTATATTTATCTTTTCAATTATAAACAATACTATTGTTTAATTTTAACAATTTAATTGATTTTTTTTGTATTTTGCATAAGACCCGTATGATGTCTATATCTAAATTCGTATATTTCAGTTGTGTAATTGTTTTTGTATTTGCGACCATTTAAAAAAGATCAATAAATATTTAATAAAAGTTCAATTTATGGAATAAAGAAATTAATAAATAAAAATAAATGATTAATCTATAAATTTGCAATACAACTTACATTTGTATGTACATATATACGAAGTACATACATGTGTATATATCCCATTAATGTTGTTAAATAGAATTGCAAATATGTAATTACGAATTTGTCTACATATTGGTCGCATTAACCCTTTAGTTACCATGAAAAACATTTTTCCCAAATTTGCTAATTGGTAAATTTGGTAATTGGTAATTCCAAGATAATAAAAACTCTGAACTTACTTAAGAGTATCATCACATACAATGTTGATTTAAGGAGATGTTTTAAGAGAAATAAAATGAAAACTCAAAGACATTTAGACAGATCGTGGCTCAGGGTATGTAAAATTCTGCGCAGGTAGGTATATTACTGTAACTTGCTTGTATTTAACGATAATTATCCGCGAGAAAAGTTGGCAAGAGAAAAAAGAAACATTACGGCAGGTTATTTATAAAATGATTTGGAGGCCTTAAAATTAAGTTTTTAACTAAATAATTACGGTAATAGTCGTCAATTAGTCTTTATACGATCCCTTAATATATAATAACTATAAACTCCTATTTGCCTTAATTCATTAAAAAACTAGTAAACATTTGTTTTAGAATTGTTATTATGCAATTTTTATTTAAAAAGAATGATTACATTAATAAACAGGGTTCGGATTTCATGCAAAAGATAGGTAAAGAGGTTTTAAGTAATTATCTATGCCAATCATCAAACTTTTAGTAGTTTGGCATCGATTTGTAGTTGAATATTTTTGCAAGTAAGTGCATGTTTTTGCATATTTTGGCAATAAATGCATATTTTTGGATAAATAAAAATTTTTTAATGCATATTTCTCAATTTTCGAAAAAATATTAATAGGCCGATTATGTATGGCAACTGAGCCTTAGTTGGGTTACCACTTACTGAAAATGATACTATTGATGGTAACTGGCAACTGAGAGCTGTCAATTTAGTAACTTTCTGGCAATCATTAATTTTCAGTTGCCGACTGGCAACGAAACTAAAGTTCGGCTGCATTATATAAAAGACCCAATTATGTTTGTTTTCTGTTTTCTTTTCTAATAATAATAAAAGATTCATATTTTGGCTCATATTTTTAATTTTTAGGTGCATTTGTTAAGCACTTAAAATCAGTTTTTAGTGGCATGAAAGTCCGAGCCCTGTTAATAAAATAATGAAAATTTTGTAAATATACTCAAATTCGCTAATTTTCATTTAAAAAATCTACTTAATTTCGAAAACAAACATTTCCCGGGAATCCCGGTAATTTTCGGGAACGCGATTTTTGTAATCCCGTTTCCCGGGAAGTGCAAAAGTCCGGGAAATCTCAAGCCCTACTGAACATACATGAGGTGGTGTTGCCGGCCTCCGAAATTTTTCCTTGTTGCATCGAATATTTGCTCATGTTCAACTATTTTTAAGTAAACTGGTGCGAAATGTATCTTAATATCTTAATTCAGTAAAGTGGGCCTTTGACTCACACACGAATGGTTCCGTACGAATACACATACATATATCCCTTTTCGTTCTTGGCCTTTTTTCATTTTAGTAATTTTTTCGTTTTTCTTTTTTGTTTGATTTTATTTTTTAAGTTTTTTTTTTCGTTGTCTTGGCGATTTTTTTGTTTTTTTGTTTTTTTTTTTTTTTTTGTTTTAACGCTTTTTTCATTTTGGTGATTTTTTCCGTTTTTTGCGATTATTCGTTTTTTGCAATTTTTTGCCGATTTTTTAAGTTTTGGCGATATTTTTGATTTCTGCTTTTTCTTTAACGTTTTTTCCCGCTTTTTTACGATATTTTTAGCTTCAGCAATTTATTTAAGTTTTGGCGCCTTTTTCGGTTTTAAGGATTTTTTCGGTTTTTGGTGTTTTTTTAGTCTTAGCGAATTTGTTTACACTTTTTTTCGTTTGGGTGATTTTTTCGGCGATTTTTTTTAGTTTTGACGTTTTTTTCCTTTTTGGTGATTTTTTTTTTATTTTTGGCGATTTATTTCGTATTTGATGATATATTAATTATTAGCGATTTTTTAGGTTTTAGTGCTTTTTATTTGTTTTGACGACTTTTTTGCATTTTTTTTTTAGTTTTTTTACGATCTTTTTAGTTTTAATGATGTTTTGCGCCTTAGCGTTTTTTTAATTTTGGTGCTTTTTCCTGTAAGCGCTTTTTTCATTTTGGCGATTTTTTGTTTTGACAGTTTTTTTAATTTGAAATTTTTTAGTCTTAGCGTTTTTTTTTAATTTTAAGAGTTTGCCTCTAACGGCTTCCAAGATACAGCGAATTGTCTAAATTACATAGTCAAAACTACATTAACTGATAGAACACCCTTTGATTTTTGTTGTTTTAGATATCAGTGTTAATTGGTGTAGTCTATTCTACAGACTACACCAATTAACACGAATTTTTAAAATTTAAAGTATCTATATATTAGTGTCTGTATATTACATTAGTATTTCAACATTTTTCGTTGCTCGCTTGAGAACACCCTTTAATTTGTAACTGTCATATATTTGTTGTTCTTGCGGAAAAAGTTTTACATATTCTATGAAAATTTCAGGTGCGTAGCTCTTACGGTTCCATAGAAAACAGATAGATTTGACAGATAGACAGACGGACAGACAGACAGAGAGAGAGAGAGAGACGGACAGCGTAGCGAAAACAATAGGGTCCTTTACACTTTTGGTATATGGACCCCTATTAAAAACCTCATATTCATAAATGATTAGCAAAGCTAATGAGTGCATTAAAGCCGGTTTTGCCATATACAATTCGTACAGTAAAACAGCATTAACTTTAATAAAATTTTTATGAATATGGAGGTAAAACTTTAAAGCAAATATGGATCCAAATAATCATGGTGTAGTACCTATTATTTCTTGCATTAAATTTAATTAATTAATACACAAATAAATATGTATGTACATTAGACCCAGTCACTTTACATGGCGAGAAAAAGTGTGGTTTTGTTTCCCCTCTCAAATTATAGATTGATTTGTTATATGACATGATGAAACAGGAAACGCTCTTTTCAACGATTTAACTTTGTATGAAATGCTGAACTGTGGTATTTGTTTTTTGTATTTTTTTTGTAGTGCTCGCAACATGGCACATCATTTATAAGATATTCTGAAACCGTGTATAAAATCTGTCTAATCGTGGCACAATATATTTGCTATTATACAAAAATTCTAAAAGTTTTCAATTTTTATGAAAAATATATCCCAATACTGATGGCATGGTAAAAAATTGTGTTCTATTTTATATATCGGTCCTACCATGTCCAGCTATGATATAAGCCAATTTTTTACTTTTCAGAAGAGCCCAAAGATCCGTCAATTGCGAACTCAAAAGTCAACGTATTCTTTAAAGTGCAAGTTTTAAAATATTTCTTATTGAGTTATGAAATCCTCTATGAGAATTTCAGAATTTTGAAACGAGGCGTATCCCTCGATATGTTTTTTGAATTGTCATAAGACAAATCGATATATAATAGTAGTCGGTCTAATGCATATTTATTTCTCCTTCAGAAAAATGTTCTGCTTTTATCACGACAAACAGATGAGGAAAGTTTTATTACGAAATATATTTAAACAATATTACTAACAATGTATTTAATTGATTGCACAAGCAAGTCTTTTCTTTTGAGTTAAAATGCATATATTCCAACATTGTACAAACTTGTTGTAATTTTGTGGTTTTTTTTTTTTGCAAATGCTTAATTGTTTTTAAGAACCACTTTACCTTGTTACAGATTTTATGGCTGTGAATAATGATTATAAAATTGAAAAATTTATTAATACAAGTTATGAATTATTATTAAAGTTATTTAATTGCAAATGAAAGACACGTACATGTGGGAAAATATGTATTTGCACTTTAAAATGTAATACAGAATTCGATCAAATATTTTTATTTGCTCAAGTAGCTTTTTAAGCTAGAACAGAATTTTATTGTAAAGCTATAAAAATTTTATATGAAGAATGGAGCAACACGAATTATTATTTTTTCTTATTCCAAATGCATACTAAAACAAATTAAGTAAATTGCGACTTTGCTTCGCTTACGAAGGATTCCGTACGAATACACATATGTTTTCGTTTTTGCCCCTTTTTTTAATTTTGGCAGTTTTTCGTTGTGCTTTTTTGTTTAATTTTAGTTTTTTATTGTTAAATATTTTTCGTTGCTTATGGCAATTTTTTTGGTTTTGGCGCTCTTTTAATTTTCTTGATATTTTCGTTTTTTTTCTGGCGATTTTTCGGTTTTTGCAATTTTTTTCTTTTTTGCCGATTTTTTTAGTTTTTTAACGTTTTTTTCACTTGTTGACGATATTTTTAGTTTTAGCGATTTGTTTTAGTTCTGGCGATTTTTTTCAGTTTTGGCGCTTTTTTCGGTTTTGGGGACTTTTTTCGGTTTTTGGTGATTTTAGTTTAGTGATTTTAGTTTTAGCGATTATTTTCGTTCTGGCGATATTTTTCGTTTGTTTTTTTGCGATTTTTTGTTTCTAGAAATTTTTTTTGTTTTTTGCCTATTTTTTTAGTTTTTTTTTTTTTGGTTTGGTTGTTTTTTTTAACGTTTTTTCGCTTTTTGACGATATTTTTAGTTTTTGCGATTTACTTTAGTTTTAGCGCTTTTTCAGTTTTGGCGCTTTTTTCGGTTTTGGGGATTTTTTCGAATTTTTGTGAGGGCTAATTTCGTACTTATTCATAATTAGTACCCGGCATATAAAATCTTATAAGCCTTACGTTTAAGGTATAAAGTGTGTTCAGCACTTTTATGTAAAACACAACGCGAAACATTTTTATGAAATATTTTAACCACCAACTTTTCGTTGTAGGGATTCTTTTATCCCTTTCTTAAAAAATGGATATAAAATTACCCTTCAGCGGCGATATAGCGGGCTAAACTGTTTTGCGAAAATATTTCCGACTAAATTCTATTATAAGTCTTCAAAAATACCCAAGGTCCAGACTCGAGCTGAACGCCAGAAATCATTAAAAATCCAAAATGTGTGTAAGTGTTAATTGCGTACTTACCCAGCAGCTAAATTTACAACCAGATACGCTTTGCGACAGTCATATTACTAGTTGTAATGTTACTGGTCAAAATATGACAGTCAACTTCCTAGTTGTAGCAAGACTAGTAACGATACTAGTAAAAAAGAATAATCATATTACTAGTTGTATCTTTACACGAACGATACTAATCAAAAAAGGACAAAATTTTCAGGCATGCGACTTGTATATAAAACATATTTTTAGCTCTTAAAAAATATGTAGTCTGAAGTAAAAAGCAACTAGTAAAGTTCTAGCTACATACTAGTTACTTTGTCTGCAGGGTAGTCACAATTAGTACTCGGCATTAGAAATCTTGTAAGCCTTACGTTTAAAGTATAAGATGTGCTAAGCTCATTTATGTAAAACACCACGAAAAACATTTATGTAGAATATTTCAATTGGCTTTATTGCAGATAAAGTGGAGTTTTTTGCCTGTTTTTTTTTAAATATCGAAGTACCTGTACAACGAAGAGTTAGATGATGCACAAAAATGGTCCTCCTGGTGCTTTACTTAAAAGTTCTGAACACATATTATACCTTAAACTCAAGGCTTACACGGTCACTATAAAAATGTTCAAAAGGAGGAAAAAATTTAACCCAAAGGTAAACGTTCTAACTGGCGATAACTGTATATATTTATATGAGTGATTCTCATTTTAAATGCTTTTAATCTATAAAATAAACGCATATTTAAAAATAAGATTTACTTTAGCATGATTTAATAGATTATATATAAATGTACATAATTTTTTTGTGTAAGAATGTCCATTATGTGTCAAAAACGAAGAACGAAAATACTGTTTATACTCTCTTCATACAAAATAACGTGTCCGTAATGCATGCTGTTATTTTCCACTTTAAGAAAGTTTGATTTTTTCCAAAAATGGGATTAAATTTATAATGGTTTTAATATATTTGCATCCGCTTCTCTTATTTCACACATCTAATTTTTGAAAAATAATAGAAATTATATATATTTTTTGTTATTGTTGTTGTCCGCAGCTTTGTCTATTGAGCGTTATACTTTTTTGGTACGCTTCATAACTTAGTTTCATTTTTCAAAATGCACATACACTAAAATAACAGCGTTGGTTCGTACTTCTAAATATTTAAAAGCTTTGTGTACTTTGTTAAATAGTATTATATTGGAAAACGCTTAATCAAACATTCATGGTTTGTATCCAAAAAAAAAATGTATTGAGTGTTATCCAAGTTTTTCCATTTAATTGAAATCTTTTAGTGCATAATTAAGGAGTTTATGTTAAAACTCATCGAAGATTATACATATGAACTATTTTCAATTCAAATAGTGAGTTCTGTATGTATTGAGCGTTACGTATGCAATATTCTTAAATAGAATTTATCTATAAATTTTAGGACTACAAAAAAATTAACAGTCTCGGAAGGGTACAAACATTATCCGTTTAGAAATTTCTGAGTTACTTTGACAAAAAAATTGCTTCTGCCGCACTGTGGGCTGTTATATATTCGAAGATTGTATTAGGTAAGTCCTATTTTGCTACGAATAATTATTTAATATTGACATATCTTTTAACATGTTGGTCGATTTTATTAAAAGTAATCTTAATAGAAAGAATAGTTGGCCTCCTTTTCGTTCATTTGAAAATGTTTGTAAAGAATTTTTTGAAAGATACAATTTTTTTATTGTTAAATATGAACCCGAGTCAAAATTGAAAAAGTGGTCATAACTTTTAATTTCGCCCTGCGACTATTATATTTTTTTGTTTTTAGAGAGTAGATGTATAGTACTTTCAAACTCTATACTAATTTTTTGTGGAGTATTTTTTCGCAAAAATCATTCCAGAACAACCTCGAAAACAAATGTAACGCTCAATACACAAGAATGTTAAAAAACTAAATATATAATTTTATTTCAGGATTCATTGAATCAGACGAAAACTATAAGATGAATCCTACCTGATCATATTTCTATTAGTTCCACTGGTTTAAAAAAAAGACAAAATGTACTTTTAGAATAAGAATCACTCATACTTTGGTCCTGGCTACAAAATATTAAACTTCTCATAGAGGATTGAGAACGCAGTAAGAAAAATTTTAAAACTCTCTCTTTTAGAAATGCGCTGATTTTGAATTCACAATTGACCGGTCTTTGGACTCTACGCGCCGATGTCCACAATCGATAGTTAAACATCGTAAGAACGAAATGAATATTATAATAAATGAATAAAATATATATTAGCCTTAGCAATTTCCTTAGTACCAATTTGAATAAGCCAGTTAACAAGAAATAATAATGCACTTTCCTTTACTAAATTGTATGTTATTTTCTCATAATAAGTTTAAAGCACATTACTGTAAACAGTCATTACTAAACATAAAAGCTCTTTATCAATCTTAATCATTTACTACAAGTTTAACAATCAGTTCTCACACTATTTATAGAAATTTATTTTTTCTATAAATCACGATATCATAAATCCTTTTAAAGTATAGAATTTCAAGTACTTCATCTATCCATGCGTTTAATTCATGCCATTCCATTCATTTGTTAATAGCAAAGTTCATATTGTCAATTTGAATTAATGTCAGACATGAAAACAACGACAGACACTTAGACGGACAATGGACTAACTTGCAAATTTATAAATAAGTATGTATGTTTTTTTTTTAGTTAAATGAATAAATTAATTAATAATTGCCCGTTAGTTCATTTGCATAAAAAAAAATACAATCTGAAATTTGTTGGCTGCAATGATGTGTGACGTTTTCATAGCACGCCCATTAAAACTTCCAAAATGGGCAAATTCGTCATTGCAACTCATCATCGTATTTAACAAACAAATTTTGCGCTTTTACTGTGCATTGTATCCACAGTACACTTATTGAATGTGCCGAAGGAAGCATTACTATAGGTTCACAATTATGATCAATTGGAGCATGTGCCTTTAAAGTTAATAATAGTGATCAGAACTTTGCTGTCAATGGTGAGCGGTATACAATGAACCAAAAATGCAGTTCAAAAAGTTCATTGTATCAACGAATTATTCATTAATTTTGATTTAATGTACTAGTGCGTTAAATCAATGAATTGGTTCCTTAATTCTGTTAAAATATAATAACAACGGATGCTTTCAATGAACCATTTTACATTAAACTTCAATGAATATTTTCATTGAAACAACGTATGCGTACATTGAATCAATGTATTTTTGCAAAACATTTATGAATCTACATCAATGAGTACCATATATTGAAATTATGTGTAATAATTTGTTCATTGTAGAGATATGAGATTAACTCAAGTGACCAATACTTCTACATTGTGCATATCCCTTGAACTACAGGGTAGTAAGAGTGGGAGAGTTTGCTAATGAGTAAATAAATGACTACACAAGTGTCATTTTCATGTAGTACGTTTATGCAAAAGAACACTAATATTTCAAACAAATGTTGGTATCTGGCAAATTTTCAAATTCAAATGGGTTCAATTTAAGGAAATATATTAAACGCAGTTCCATAAAAGAATTAAAACTATCAGTACAAAGAAAAAACTAAATTTCATTTTCTGTAAAGGAGTTCAATAAAATAGTACATATTTTGTCTACGAAATTGGTTTGTTTTCAAATTGTAAACAAACCAATTTACTAAGTCAAACAAAAAGATTTACTGGATTTTCTGAAAAATATTAAACAATATTTTGTCTGAATTTATAAAACAATTAGTCTAAAAATACCAATAAATATTAAACAAAATATTTTACTTAATCAAACAAAAATATTTAGTGGATTTTTTGTAGTATATCAAACAAAATTTTTATCTGGGTCATCATCATCATCCATTAAGCATTTATGAAATTTCATATTGTTAAATGTGTTCAAGTCTGAATGTTTATTTAAAGACTCTAAAAGAATGAATGAGAGTTAATGCAACGACATTAACGAATTAATTCGCTCAAAAATCTTCAGTAAACAATCTTGATACAATCGCACTCCTTTTGCTATCATTGTTGTTCTTGTTATTTGTATGCATGTCGTTGTTTTTTCATAACACAGTTTTTCTTGTTGTTTTTTGTGTTTGCATCCTAAATAAAAGTCAAACAAACAATTCATAGATTATGTACAGAACATTTGCTGAAAATTAAATTTATTTTTAGACAAACTTTTGTTTGAAAATTGTTTGGTGATAATTTTTTCTGTGTACAGAAGAAATAAAAACATTTAAATGATGGAACTGTCTTTCTCGAGATGTGATGAAAAAATTAATGTCATTAACAAAGTTTTTTACGAAATTGAAAATAATGAACATACTTTTTTTGGAAAAAACAAGGTTTTTAGGGCAATTGCAAAATTTTTGATTTCGTAACCCTTTTTCCTACTTAAAGAATGCAGATAATAAAAAACTTTTATGCCAGCTTTACTAAGAAATTCATCAAGAATCGAATAGTGCATTTCAAATTAAAATCAAACAATAAACTAGAAAGTTATAAGCAAAAAACTAAAAAAGGTCAAGATAAAAATACATATTTTTTTTAAGTTAAATATCTTTTAAACTATGAGAGATACGGAAGTTAATGTATTGACACATAGGGTTAGTAAATTATGTTACATCATAACTTCCATCTGTATTTCTCCTAGCTTTTTACGAATACCAAATTCTTAATGAATCCAATTATTTCGCACTTTTGAATATCTGGCGAAAGAACAATAAACATAAATTTATATTTATTTCTAACACTACCACACCCAGATTGTTTTCGCAAACAAATATAAAACCTCCTCTTGAAAATCACAACAGCACCAGCAATAATAGCAACAAAAAATACGTGTGAATGCTATTGAAAACGCCCCTCGTAAAATGAATTATTGATATGCAAAAAAAGCAGCAATAAAAATAATGTGGATGAGGACAAGAAAATAAAACGAACCTGCAACAATTTGTTGTCTTAACACTCACCTAAATATCAAATCAAACTTAAGACAGTTTGTAGCATAGAAATCAAACGTTTCAAGATTTTTTTGCCAAAAGATTGTAACAACAGTAACAACAACCAGAACAAGTAATAATTTAATTGAGGCAATAAATGAAACACACTACAAAATATTGTAACTTTAGTGGTAAAAATTTGATGCCAAGAATTTTTATTTCTTTAGTTTTTTTATTTCTTGTAAAAGTTTCCTTCCTGTTGAATCCTGTGATTTAGTGGGTTGGCAAAAATTTCAAAGAGGCGCTACATAAGATTAAAATAATTATTCAATAGCAGGCGGAAAGCTATAAATAGTTTATCGTTTCAAAAGCAGATGTAGGAACTTAGAGAGTAGAAATCGTTGTAACCCTTTTTATAATAGAATAGATATTCAAAATAAATTCTATAACCCGTAAACATTTTTCACCAATCACGCAAATTATATAATATCTGAAAAACTTTTTATTGAAATTTCATACCTGCAGTACTAAAACAAACTTGGTACTTCCTAATATACTGAAGGAATTTTCTTCATAAATTTTATGAATTTCATTAATTCAATGAAAACCTTCATTAAGACTCTATTAACGTTACGCTTCATTAAATTAATGAAACAAGTTTCGTTAAAATTATTTTAATGAAAAGTTCACTAAATATATGAAATAGTTTCATTGATCCCATGTAATATTCTCTAACGAAAATATTTCGCTATTATTACGAAAGTATTTCATAATTTTATTAAAATTATGTCATTCTAATGAAATTTTGCACATTTTTAATAAAATTATTTAATTATTTTAATGAAATTTGTTATATTTTTTATGATATTATTTAATTGTTTTAATGAAATTATTTTATTGCTGTAGTGACTCATTAACTCAAAGTGTTTTGTTGACTATTGTAATGTATTAAAAAATCAATGCTACAAACAAGGACAATGGGCTCTAATGCACATCAGAAAAATTTTTAATATTGATGACTTATCACAGTATCGAACTCAGACTCTTGAATTTTATAATTTCATTTATAAGCCAACCACACCACACACCCAAAAAAATGTGCTATATAAGTTTATAGTAAGAAAGTGTATAACAATACCAAATATATAAATTCACTTTTGGCTGACAGCTTTTGAAATAAATAAGGATTTTTTTGTGAAAGAGAATATATATACACCAGCAGAAGGGAATGTATATTTTGTGCCGCAACGCACTTTGTCAGCATTCAGGTGTATTGGGTTTCGTTGAGACCTAAACATGGCGCCCACCTTGCACTGGTGCAATTTATAGAAATTCAGGACCAGGCATTTGGGGAGAACCTAGCGACGTTCCAGTTGTTGTTGATGCTGTTTCGTCACTGCTTGTGGCATGAACGTTCTTCGTTTTCATTTTAAAATTCATTCGCTTATTTTATGAAATATTTTACTATACTTTTTCTACGGACACGAAAAAGCCATTGGAAATAAAAATCAGCCATATACTTATGTGATATATTTTATCGAATTTTCATAAATGCTATGAAATTCTTCACTAAAACTATGAAATTTTCTGACGAACCTATGAAAGCTTACGAAACTGACAGCTTTTAAAATAAATAAGAGGTTTTTTTGTGAAAGAAAATATGTACTTATGTATTTATTTCATCGGCCTTTCGTAAATGCAACGAAATTTTTAATCAAAACTATGAAATCTTCTTACCAAACTATGAAAACTTACGAAATTCTTTCAGAATATTCGTAACATTTCATAAGTATTGTGAAACATTTCATTGGAATTCTGAAAAAAATGTACCGAAATTGTTTCATTGAATTTAGGAAGTGAAATTCTCTCAGTGTAGAGGAGTGATTGTAACTAACTTTTAACTCGCGATCATGTACGGTCAAGAGCTACTAATTTATTTGCTTTATTCTTTTTTTTTTCAAATAATGCTCGATAACATGCGCCCAAAAAAGGAAAAAAAGTGAAATATTTAATTTCTTTATTTTTACCAGTTTTCAAAAACTTTTTAAACAGCTTTATAGCCAATAATACACCATTTCCATCTGTAGTTCTGAGCTCTCATTCCCAGAAAGCCTCCGCCCTATTATCTACTAGTTCTGAATATATCCTAAACTTTAGCCAACCTTCTAAAATGTATATCAACAATTAACCATTCACTCACTATAGGATGTCCATTTAAAGAAAAATAAACAAAATCACAACACTACATACAATACATACTTATTAATTGCATGCAAACGAGCAGAGTGAATGAATGAATGCATGAATAGCTGAAGAATGAATTATTGTTTGGTCACTAACAAAACAACAACTATAAAAGTGACCACAACTAAACAAATTAACAACAATAAAAAAAAACAAAAATAACAAAAAAGCAGAACTGTTTTCTAAACTGAATTGAATGTAATTGTTTCTTTAAAACTATTGAAAAAACAAAGCAAGAAATTATAAAAATATTGCCAAAAAGCAAATAACTTTAGGAGGGCGTTCTACTTTTATATTTTTGCTTAATATCATATTTTGTTACAAACTCAAGCAGCTGCTACAAATCAAAATTCCAACTATTCAAGCTTAAACTCTTTGTCCAATTTTCTTAAATATGCATTAGAAAAATAAAACAAAACAAAATATTCATATTTTAAGTAAAGCTGAGAAAATGAAATTGTCTTAAAGGAACTAATAGTTATAAAATATTTATTTATAATTTAAACAAAGCTGAAAAGTTTAAAATAAAAAGTTATTTTTGCCCACAAAATCAATAGTAATAAGAAATAAATGCATTGTAATCAATTGATTTTTAAGAGAATTTCAATGCCATTTGAAAAAAAATAAATAAACAATTGCCAAATACTCATACAAAGGGGCAGGAAACACCTCTTAACATATTTTAATTTGACTAAGTAATATGAAGCAATTACTTATGGCTTTGTGCACATTGGGCCGAAACATTAATATTGTAGGGAAAAAAAATTTTTTTTTAATTCAAAAAACATATTTTGGAAAGCTCAATACTAAATGAAATTCTCTAAATGGGTGATTCTCATTTCACGTGCTTTTTTCATGTCCGTTAAAAGTATAGTAAAATATTTCATAAATTTTGAAATGAAAACTGCTTTGGCTTGATTTAATAGATTACAAATAAATGTACATACGTTTTTTTTTTGTATAAAAACGAAGAACTAAAATACAATTTTTACTCTCTTCATATAAAATGTCGTGTCCGTAATGCATGCTGCTGATTTTCCACATTAAGAAACTATGAATTTTTCCAAAAACGAGCTTAAGTTTACAACTGTTTTGGAATATCTGCATTTGCTTCTCTTATTTCACACATAAAACAGAAATTGTATTTTTTTGAAATTAATGTCGGCCGCAGTTTTGTGTATTGAGCCTTTTTGTACTCTGCATTAGTCAGTTTAATTATTAAAATTGCATTAAAATATACACTACAAACCAGTGTAGGTTTTTACTTCTAAATATTTAAAAGTTTTGTGAACTCTGTTAAGAGAATTATATTGCAAAACATTTCATCCATAAATAACGGTTTTTATCAAAAAAAAATGTATTGAGTGTTAACCATATTTTAAGTTAAAAGCAGCGGAAGGATAGAAACGATAAAGAGAATATTATCTGTTAAGAAATTTCTGATTTGCTTTGAAAAAATTTTGTTTCTACCACACACTGGGCTCATATCTTTTCGAAGAATGAATTAGTTAGATCGTATTTTGGTAAGAATAATTATTTGAAATTAACATAACTTTCAATATTGCTGGTCGATTTTATTAAAACTGATCTTATTTGTAAGAAGAGTTAGCCTACTTTTCACTCAAAAATGTTTGTAAAGAATTATTTAAAAATATACAATTTTTTATTTTTCCATGTGAACCCAAGTCAAAATTGGAAAAGTGTCATAACTGCGATTATTATATTTTTTGTTTGTTTTTAGAGAGTAGATACGTAGTTCTTTCAAGCCCTATACTAATTTTTCGTGGTGTATTTTTCGCAAAAATCATACCAAGAACAAACGCTCAATACACAAAAATTTTTAAAAATCGAAATATACAATTTTATTTCAGTGTCATTGAATGGGACGAAAACTATAAGATGAATCATACCTTCTCATATTTCTATTACTAACATTGGTATAAGAAAAAAAAAACACACACAAATATAAAAATTTATTAGACTGAAACCGATTAAATCTAGCTCCGGCGACTTACATCACATATTGCACTGGCCCCTTAAAGTGAAATGAAATGTTTTTAAAAGAAGTTTCAATTTCAGTTTCAAAATTGACACCTTACGAAATTTATTTTAAAATCAATACACAATAATGACTTTTTAATGGCGCATTAGTAACAACGGTTCGACAATTTCTGCCTATACAAGTAAATAGCTACGATGCACAAACAAATTGCTCACAAATCTATAGCTTTGAAACTTGCAATCCAATTAGAAAACGATTATTGTAAAAATCATAGGACACGGTGGGCTACAAGATGTCAAAGTTGACTACCCTCGGGTATCAAAAACTTTGTTGGTTTTATCATACAGATGATCAATAGTTCAACCCCTGACAAAGCAAAGAAGATTATTTTTTATTTCTTTAATTGTGGGCATGTTTGTAAAAGCAAGTTTTAATCCTGTAAGAAAATAGTTGTGCAGTCTACCATTGAGTAAAACATTTGACATAAGGCACAAAAATAACTTAAAATGACGCGGGTGCAATACTCTGCAGAGATATACATATAATTTTTATTACGGACTTCTTTCATATTGAAATTTTTAAAGTATCATTTGTAAGCCAAGGTGTTAAGTAGTTGCCTATTGAGCTGTTGGTTTTTAAAGTGGTGTAAGTAAGTTTACTTTTAAAAAAATTTTTGGTAATTTTAATACGATAGACTATATCGAACCCTTAGCGACAAATGATCGTAAGCGGTAAAAATTAAAATTTTCAGGAGAAAGGTTTTTATTGTATTTAAACATGATCTATATTCATAAACTGTGAAATTTCAGAGCCTGTATTTCGAAAGTTATTAAAAATTTTTACATTTTCACGATTTTAAACTATGGGTAGACTCATAGAATTTTGATTTCAATAAAAAAAATAGTTTTTTACAAAATGTCGCTTAAGATCATTTCGCACAAAGGGGTCGATATCTTATTAAAATTACCGTTAAATAATTTTTTTTCATAAGTGGACTTATATCACTTTTAAAAATAACAGCAAATATTATCTTTAGTCTTACAATTCTTGCCACTGTGTTTTACTTACAAAAAAATGTATGTGCGAGTATATTTCGTCTTCCGTTCATAGAAAAAAATGAAAAACAAAACAAACCAAACCAAAATTCAACCAATATTGAAGTAAATATGAGCTTAAAAACACTAAAAGTGGCCTTTCAAAATGTTTATTGATGCGTGTTTTTTCTGCTGCTGTTATTTTCAAATTTCATGCTCACAAGATTCAAATATCATGAAAATTTCGGTGTAAAACTTGTATGAGAACAGATCAATATTTACACGAAAATATTTAATTTAAATAGACTTTAAGCTTTTATTACAAATTGTGATGTGCCCTACAGCAGGTTTCTGCTTTTATTGTGTTACACATTTTACACATTTAATTTTGCTGAACTTATTTGTTTTAAGCTTTTCTAGTTGTAAATAAAATGTATTTTCAAAACTATACCGAAAACTGTTATTTTTTCAAATATGCACCCACAAAAAATAAATGCTAATAATTATACCCTACATTACTTCTACTTGGGCATTTTAACAAATTAATCTATCATGGCGATATCTTTGGACTTCAAAGTTCGGAGGCAGATTCTTACCACCTTGGCTCACAAATACCAACTTAAATATTTCAATATTTAGAAGTAATTGAATACACAAAACATAATAAAAATTAAATGTCTCTGCTGAGTATTGAACTCGTGTCATTGTTGTCTTTTGTGTCAAGTGTTTTATTCGCTGGTCTGCTGAACAACTATTTTGTTATGGACTTAAAACTAACTTGTTTTTACGAATATGCACATAATAAAAAAATCCACTTTGTTTCTCCAGGCGTTGAACTACTGATCATCTGTACTCTAAAACATTACTTGAAATTTAATATCATATATTGTCTAAGTTTGTGTTGAAAAATTCTGGTTGTCTAAAATTGCATCGAGTTTGTAGTTATTTGTAACAAGAAAACATAATTTGTCTAATTTTTCGTAAAAATACAAATCTACTGTTAAAAGTATTTATTTTTGAACAAAGTATGTCTAAATAACATTAAAATTTTGAATATTAAGCAATTTGTCTAAAAAACAGCAGAAAACTTTTTAAACAATAGAAGCACGCCATATTTTTCTTCGGTCATCAAAGCTTAATTTCTGGTATTTAAAGGTTCTTAAATATAAATTTTGTAATTATTGGTAAATAAATATTGTTAACTTATAAACAAAATTCTAACGCTTTTTCTTGTTTTTATAAATTTAATGAATTAAGAAAATATACTTCATTCGTCTTTGTTAAAGGAAAAACTTTTCAAATTAAATATATTTAGTCCAAGTGAAAAAAATTCAACATAAAGTATAATACGCCTATAGTTGAATGGAAGCTACGATCGACTATCACCTAGGAGGTTACGGTTCGAAGCTGCACACAGCCAATCGCTTTGCATGCGTTTTTATTTAATTTTTTTTTTGCTTTAAACATATTTTGTTCAAAAATCAACAAAGAGAATGCTTGTCTAATTTTAGGTCGATAATAATCAGTAAAGTGTTGCCGACTATTATCGACCTAATTTTCAACAAAAGTGTTTTAGAGTGTGTATAATGATCACCAACAAGAGAAATAAGGCAGACGGTAGGTATATGGTTTGTGTCAAAAAGTATGTTTTTTGTGAATTGCTACACATAACCAAGCTTTTGCTGGATATATATAAGTAGACCCTAAGTAAGTCCAGTATAAAATGCAGAAAGAAGCCCAGAATTATTTTTAAATCAAAATTTACTCAATAAAAAAATTTTTTTTGGGCGACCTATCTTATTGTCATTTAAATCTTTTTAAATAAGAAAAGGAATTTTTTATGGCTTTCTAAATAAATTAAGCCTGACTATAATTTTCCCACCATTGCAACACGTCTCTTCATCATTTTTTGCTACAAAATATAAAATCATACCAAATATAAGGCATCGCTGGGTCAAGCATGAACGCCATTAATTAAAGTATTTTCGTTAATAAATATTTAATATTTTAATTATTCTAAATAATTATTGGCAATGATTGCTTCTTTTTTATTATTTGTTGCTTGCCACACCAAGTGGCAGCAGCAGCAGCAGCAGCACTTAGCAGACACTGCAGTACACTGCAGCCATTCAATTAAAATTAAAATTAAATTAAAACTTTTGGCGAACAAAACTTTTTTACAAGTTACATGAATAAATACTCGCATTTGCCCAACTCTCGGACAAACTGTTTGAATGCTTCTTTCTATTGCTTCTATTTTACAATTTATGCACTTTGTGTTGTGCAAATTAATTAACAATTTAATTAGATTTTTTTTTTGTAAATATTAATTTATGCGTATTGTAAAACATGTTCAAATATGAAATGTTTATTTTTTGTTTCTGTTACTCTTTGTAGGCAGGAACTAAGCTGGCAGTGAAACGCAACTGCATAATCAGTGTTAATCAAATAAATGCTGGAAAAAAGTGATCATATTTACAAAGTGTGGTGGACTTGACAGGTTATTTTTTTCTGTCAAAGAAAAGGATATTCAAACGCACTAACTGCGATTTACATATATATGAGCCTACTATCCTGGCTCTCTTCGTAAAAAAACATAATCAGGGTTGTTATGGAATCCAAGTCAGGGTTGTTATTTATCAGAATTAAAAATCGCTTCTGATTTGAATTGGTGTTATGAAACCGTCTTGGTGTTGCCTTAATTCGATAATAAGCAAAAATCATATGTTCGAATCAGCTGTCTTGATTTGTTTACATTTTTAGTATCATTTTAACAAGCAGCGTTGCTAAAGTTAGCCAATTTTTCGACTTTTAGTCTCCGAAATTTCTCCATAAGCATGTGTGCGTTTCAAAGCAGTTCTTGCTTTAAAAAAAGGTCTAACAAGGCTTAATATATTTCCATAATTTGTTCAAAAAGAACAATTCTCTCACATCATGGCAACATTGATACCAAGTTGCCTGAGTATACACACGTTTTTGTGCAACGAATTTTTACTGAGGAAAAAAAATCTAAAAATTGCAATATTTATCTACTTTTTGTTTTATTTATATTCTATTTTATAAATGTTTAAATTTATTTACATGTGCATAAACCTTCAGCCGTTTAATGCAAAAAAATAAAGAAAACTAAAAAGAAAATTTTAATTGTAGCAGCTACCATCTGATCGGAATATTTCTGACAAGAAAACGATAAAATTGAATTCTGCTACACCAAATACTGACAACAATTCTGATTCGAACCGATAATATCGATTTCTATTACAGCAATATAATTTTTAAAACAAAGTTCCCTGTGGCATGTTGTGCATATGACGTAAATGTTTTCTATTCGGGGGTAAAAACAATTTTTTTTAAATGAAGAAATACGTATAACGACGACTGGTAACGGCAATTCAAAACGAAGCAACAGGCCGGCGCGAAGGTTAAACTGCTTAAAAACTCTGTGTTGGCGCTTTGGAATTTTCGCGGCTTTCGGTGTTGCCGCTGTTTTCCAGGGAAGTTCTGGGATTTTGGAGAAATTTTTTTCCTATTTTTTTTTTAAAGCCGAGAAACTTCTGGAATTTTTGAGGAGATTTTCGTCCTAGTTTTTGGAAATCAGGCGAGCTTCTGGGATTTTTGGGAGATTATAGTTCTAGTTGTTTGCAGACAAGCTAAATCGCTCCGCGGGTTGTGTTTGTTATAAAAAAAATTACATAAAATGAAGCCGAAAAACATTATAATATAATGAAAACTCTGAAAATAGCGTTACGTAATATGTGAATAGCCCCTCGGCTATGTTTTCTTTTAAAAGCTAATTATCTCAAAACTACTAAAATGGAGATGGGACTTTTTTTCTTAGGAGGGCAGTATAAGAGTGGGCCTATCTAAATTCGATCTATGTTATTCTTAGAATATCATGAAATTTCCAGCAAAATTTGATGTGGGCTACTCTTAGAAGAAATTGAAATTTCTAGAAAATTATTGAGGGTACCAGTGGAGGTAGACGGGTACTCCCTTTATAAGGTAATTATTAGTTTTCCTATATCTGTACAACTATAGCAGTAAGGCTCTCTAAATTTGATGTGTGTTACTCCTAGAATAACGTGCGACTTTCAGCAAAATCTTGGTGGTATAGAAGGGGACAAACGGGTACCTTCCATATAAAATAATTAATAATATTCCTATATCAGCACAACTACAATAGAGAAGCTCGCAAAATTTTATGTGGATTACTATTAGAACAAACTGACAGTTCTAGCAAAATCTTGAGGGTATACGTTTTATACGTTTAATGTATAAGACGTCCTATGACGGGAACTTTAACTCCTCCTAAAATGAGTCCCAGATGTAAATTTTCTAAACGTCCTCAGCCAGAATCAATCCTTAGAACGTTGTCAATTTTTTTGTGTTGTATAGTGTAATCAGTTAGCTCGTCTTTATAATAACTGTATTCGAAACCAGAATTTTTTTAATTACATATTTCGAATACAAATTCGAGTTTTCGAAAAATTCGATTCTTTTCACAATTTAACCGTTATCTAAAGATTTCTTTGCGCCATGTTTAGAATAAACAACAGTAGTCAAGTTAATTAATTAATTTAGATTTTCATAATTCAAATCATATTCTAAATCATTTAGAAAAATTGATAACGATCAATTTATAAGTCAAGTGTTAAAATGTTTTAAGCCTGTTCTAAACGTTAAGGTAACAGAGAGTGTTAATCACAGTGTTAATAGCCAACAAGAACAAGTTCATTTAGTTAGAACATGACTTTAAATAATGTTTTACAAATAAATTAAAACACCAGCTGCTAATTTTTCATACGAGTATGAACAATTAAATAATTCAGAAAATAATGCAATCTAATCATAAACTCGTACTTACTTGCAGTTGTCTTGCATTTTATCGAAACATTTAAACAGATCAATTTAATTTCAGTTCCCCAGCAACTCTTGATTTAGTTGTTATATTGATTTTATCGTTCGTTTAAAATTGTAATTTTCTTTTTATGTTTCGACATTGATTGACTTCTGGTTTCTTAGCAGACATTCATATCTTTTTGTATGACATTTGGCGATTAAAAGTGTTTTGTATTTAAATCGAGATTAAAGATAGTTAACTATTTAGATCAAGTTTGTTTATGTTTAAATATTTATTAAATAAAATTATTTATTTAATTAGAGTTGATTAGATTAGTTACACTGGTCTGCAGAGAAAATATCCTTTAATTCATACTAGCTTTTTGGCTTTTCTGCAGGGTATCAATAAATCGAGAATGTTTTGTCCAATTTAGATAAATAAAACACCAAAAGAATAAAAACCACAATTTCCCTACAACAAGAAATTTTTTATTTTTTGTGTGTATGTGTGTTGTATGAAAATCAAAATTTTTGTTAATTAAGTTCCCTCACTTAATTGTGAATAAAATCGATATTAGTCCATCGATTTTAGTGATTTTTATATGATTCTGGCAGAGGGCACCAGGAAAAGATATACATGTATTGGCGTTTTGAAAGTTTACATCTGGGACTCATTTTATGGGGAGTTAAAGCTCCCCACCCCCAATTTCACATAGTTATAGTGACTCGGCATAGAAAATATTGTCAGCCTTCCAGTTAAAGTATATGATGCATTCAGGACTTTTACAGAAAACATCACGAGAAACATTTTATTAGAACATTTTAACCCTCTAACTATTCGTTATATGGTCCTGTTTGTCCCTTCCGTTAAAAGGTTTGAAAATAGTCAAAAAATAGTCAATATAATGTAATAATTTCATTAAAACAATGAAATAATTTCATTACAATAATGACAGAATATCGTTAAAATAATGAAAGAATTTCATTAAAATGATGATATAGTTTCATTAAAATAATGAAAGAATTTCTTTAAAACGATGAAATAATTTCGTTAAAATTATGAAATATGTTCATTAGCTTAGCGTAATTATTATAATGGGTCATTGAAATTATTTCATATATTTAATGAAATTTTCGTTAAAATAATTTTAGCGAAACTTGTTTCGTTAATCCAATGAAGCGTGATATTCGTTGAGTTCTAATGAAGTTTTTCATTGAATTAATGTCAAAATTCACAGAATTTATGAACAAAATTCTTCCAGTGTATAAATATTCGTTACGTGGGCTTGTTTGTCAATTTCTTAAAAAGGGTTAAAAACTCCCCTTCCCGGTGACATAGCGGCCTAAAATGTTCTATTTGGCGTAAAACTCTACTACAAGTTTTCAAAGGTACTCAAGCTCCAGACTCAACTTTAAGGCCAGAAATAGTTTAAAGCTTATAATGTGTTTAACGGTTCATTTTGTAGTTATTCACAATTAGTATGAATACGGCATAGAAAATCTTGCAATTCTTACGTTTAAGGTACATTAAAAGTATGTTGCTTCATAAAACCAATGAAACAATTTCATTAGATTTTTTATTAATCCAATGACTATTTCACAAATCCTATGAAAATTTCATTAGTATTTTAAACTAATTTTGTTGGTTGAATTTTAATGAAACTTTTCATAAGAATCCAAAAATCCAGAAAGGGGGAAAAACACCAATACCATTAACATTTAGGGTGTTCAAATTGTCCACAAAAATTTTTCTCGTGTTGTTCTACATAAAAGTGCTGAACACATCTTATACCCTAAACTTAAGGCTTGCCGGATTTCCTCTTGTTGTACAGTGTTGTACAGTGTAAATACTCGCAATTTTTTATTATGAATAATAACCACTAAATTGATTTGAAATAAAAGGAATGCAAGAATTTACATGAAAAAGTCTTGTATTCTATTTCGTGACAAAAGTTAGTTAAATAGCCTGTCGAAATCAGTAGTACAGAACCATTCTGCTAATCCAATTTGAATATTTAAACACTCCACTCTTAATAAAAAAAATTTAGTTTACATTAATTCAAATATTGAACTATAAGCCGAAATAATAAATTTAAAAAATTAATGTTATTGGTAGTATGAGTGGCTTTATGACTAGCTAATAAAAATAGTAATTTTTTGCTATTTTCTATTTCTAATAAATTTTTTAATAAATAAAAATTTTCCTATATTGTATAAAAAAGTTATATTTTTCATTATTGCGGTCTGAATAATTCCGAAACGGCTTAAATGTAATTTTATTTCAAGTTTTTTAGTTCTTTTTTAATAAAATTGGGCTATTATCCCTTCCCAAGTTATGATGAAATCTTTAAATATCCCAAATCTTAGAATATAAAAAAAACGTATTCATTAGGGTATTCACTTAATCGGCCTTCTGCTTTAATCGGTAAAGCGCTCGATTAATTAATCGAGGTTTTGGTTGAATCGGTTAATAATCGGTTAATTTCGTTATTAATCGGTTAACCGATTAATAAAGTTTTTTCATAAATTAAGTGATTTCAATAAAACAAACAATAAGACGAAACAAATAATTAAAAACACAAAAAATATGTTGTAATACCACAAAACCTTTAAAATTTTGTTACATCGGTTAATCGGTTAGTCGACTCAAATTAACCGGTTTAATCCTCAATCGAAAATAGCCAATTTTAAATTAACAGATCAGTTAATCGGGTACTAATAAGCCGATTAACCGATTGAATTTCGACTGTTTTTGTAGTTAGGGAACCACGACACATCAAATAAAAATATAATGGTGATCAAAGGCCATGAAAAAAGTTTCATTTTTTTGCATAGTGTAGTTAATAGTTATACAGTGATAGCTCCCATAGGCAGACACTTAAGGATCGGTTAAGTCGAAATAGAAAAAGCAATATTTATGTATTTTAAATGGGCACGGTACTGTAAACTTTTCTCGTCATAATGTTTAATGTTTTGTGACGCAAACTCAGTGCGTATGCAAAGTCTCATAAGAAGTAGTAGAAAAAGCTGGCGCAAGATTTCCACAGACAAACAAAAGTGAAACTAAATAAATAATTTTAATAAAAATAACTATAGTAGCTCGTTTGCCGCAATCATATATAAGTATGTAGCCATCATAACCATGTCGGATTTATGTCTTAAGATAGATAAAACTAGTTAATTCCGTACAAAACAATAATACAAAAATGAATTTAAATATAAATAATATTTAAATCATTACACATACTTGCTGTACAAAATCACAACAACAATAAATTTGCAAAAATCTTGCAACACTCTTTTGACAACGTGCGGCTAAATGTGTCACATATTTGCATCGATACATGACTTGGGTCAAATCTTTTGGGCTTATTGAGTCAATTAAACCGCAAGTTTGATATATTTAAGCAACGTGTGTACATATTTCTTTGTCAGCTATTTAAATTACTATTTTAATTTTAAATTCGCAAAGTAATTGTTTTTATTTTAGTTGTCGTTGTCGTTGCTGTTGTTGTTGTTGTTGGAACATGTACATCAAACATTTGAACAATTAACAACCATGTAAACTAGACCCACCGCATACAATTGCAATGAAATTAAAAAAATATATTGAAACGATAAAGAAATAAAATAACTGCACACACTTCAGCAGTACCGCATAATTCAAAAATTGCTTGAAGCTGTATAGCAAAAACAAAACAAAATCATGTTGCAAGTGATGAAATAAAAGAAATAAACTAAAAAAAATTTATTCCAATATGCAGCAAAAAAAAATCTGTAAATTCCGAAACTAAATCAAGAAACCAAATATGGGGCAATAGTTTAAAAACTTAAAAAAAACACACACACACAGCAAGATTCAAAAGTGAAATAATATACAGCAACAGCACTCGAGTCGCACTAACATAAATTGCAAAAGTTAACATTAGATTGTGGCAACAAACAAAAACAAAACTAAATAAAAGCGGTCAAAAGTTGTAGCAGCAAAAACCCAAAAAATATATTTCTAAAAAGAAAAAAAAATTTAACAAAATTTGGGATGGGCGTTTTATGAACTAAAAACATTTTGCAATTATTTTAAATGAATTTTTAAAAGCCGTTTTAAAACACATAAAATTGATTTTAGCCAATTACTACAAATAAACTTGAAAAAAAAACTACACAATTTTTAAACTAGCGCCATTGATAATTTTACAATTCATAAAATTTATGTCTTTCTTTCTACTTTGTTTCTTTTTAAAGCGCCAACAGTTTATAGAAATGCCACAAACCTTGACATTGACTCGAAAAAAAATATTTAAAAAAAATATTATATAAAACCCATGTTTGTGTGTTATGAACATTATGACCATAAAAAGAAGTCAACCAACCAATCAACTTCAACGCGTTAACATTTCCAAAAAAAAAATAAAAATAATAAACACCGTCATAAACGTGTACGTAACACTTCCATCCAACACCGTTGCACACAAAATCATTACGAGTTACTGCACCAGCATAAACAACAACAAAGTATAAAGGTGTGAAAATCACGCAACATGCACTCAGTTATACTCACACGCCTCAGTTGAAATGAATTAAAGAAAATAAAAATACAAATCTAACAAACAGCAAACAAAGTAAGTCTATTCCATATCATAACAAAACGTTTGCCACACGCACATTTGTGGCATTAAACAACAAATTCCAGTTATGTTTACTGGCTGCCCACTTGACCATGATTTTCGATTGATAAAATATAACATTCAAAAGCTTCTCAAACTATTTCCCAATAGGACGCCCATAACACTATGCAAGAAGAAAAATTAACAAGACATAAATTTAAAAAATCAAAAAAACCCGACTGCGTAAAAAAATAAAAGAAAACAACTTTAAACCGTCACAGATCCTAAATGGTCATTAGAAATTAAAAATCATAAGAGAAACCTAAAGATGATTTTTAAATACCTGTCGAATGATAAACACAATACCCTTCTTTTCGTCGCGCAGTCGGGTAAAAAGAGTGCCTCTTTTTTTTCATGTGTTATGGTCCCCTAACTACAAAAACAGTCGAAATTTAATATTCTATGGAAAAAAATGTTTTCTAAAATTTTGGATCTTGGAAATTTTTATCATAACTTGGGAAGGGCTTGTCCAATTTTGTTGCCAACAACAAAAAAATGTTTAATACAATTACCTTTAAGCCGTTCCTTAACGACAAAAACAGTTGAAGTTTAAAATTATAGTGATAAATTTTATTTAAAAAAAAAAGGTTTTCTAAAATTTGGGATTTTTGAAGAGGCCACAAAACAACTTGAAATAAAAATACCTTTAAGCCATTTTCGGAACCACTATTTTTTATATATTCAATGGTTTTTGGTGTTATTCAGACAGATGTCAATGATGAAAAATAGTTTTTTAGGCAAAGCTTAAAAATTTTTATATATTAAAAATTTATAAAAGATCGAAAATGGCGAAATACACAATACAGTAAAATTACCTGAATTTAGCATAAATGGATTTTTAAAGAGGCTGCTGCACAGATTATTTTAAAACTTGAGAAAGGCTTATCCAATTTTGTTAAAAATTTATTTAAATTAATTGAATTTTAGCAGTCTTTAAGTTATTTTAACATTATTTTTATCCGCTTAAAAGTTTCGGAGTTATTCACAACGAAATATTGAAAACAAAAAAAAGAACGCATGGTGCTGGAACAAAGCTCCTGCTGCCTTCGGCCTATACCCTATCGGCTTGTCGTCTTCGGCCTTATACTATCGTTAGGCCACATTTGGTTTCTATGTCGTCGCCCCCTCATCTTTATCGCCCTGACGCCCATAAAAAATACAAATTATAATGTAAAAACAAAAATTTCACCTACCTTGATGACACCAAGTAAATGAAGATAGTAATTTCAACCCCTAAATAAGAAAACAATGACAATTCGTCAACAAAAGACCACCATCCCCTGAAATATACTCTGTATCAAGAATTAAGCTGAACATTTGGTGTTTAGCCGAGAAACCTTCACTTAGCAAGGAAACCAACCATCAGCCAAGACAAAAACCTGGTCCAAGAACTCCCAAAAACTAAAACAAAATTTTCCCCAAAGTCTTAGAAGCTCCGCGGACTCCCAAAAACTTGTCCCAAATATATCCCAAAAATCCCAGAGTTCCCCCGGCTTCCCAAAAACTAGAACAAAAATCTCCCTTAAATCCCAGAACTTCCATGGAAAACAACGGCAATACCGAAAACCGCAAAAATGCCAAAGCGGAAAACTGACTTTTTTACCTCCGTGCCCAAGGTAGATTTATTTACCAGGTAGTCGCAGTTCCTTGAAAATGTCAAATTATTAAAGCACATACACAACATAACTTGTGTATTTTGATACAAAATTGACATCCACAAATAAAAAGAAGAGTATACAGCTGTGGAATCAAGAGTACATGGTAAGTAAATCTACCTTGCTCCGTGCCTTTCTGTTGCCTTCGTTTTGAATTGTCGTTACCAGTATTCGTTACACGTTTTTGTTACAAGTATTTTTTACCAGTATTTTTTACCCATCAGCATAGAAAAAATTTATATATAAACTTCCAAAACGCCGATACACATATCGTCTGCTTATTATTGGTTTGGCGCATATGCCACAAACTCGGAACTGAGAAAAACGGCAAAGAGCCTCACGTCAAGTGGGTACAAGCAGAAACTTTATTCTACGTATATTTCTGCAAGTGATAACTTGCAGTTGTAAGTAAGTTGTTGTGTACCCAATAGAAAATATTTAGGTAGAGTAAGTAAATTTCGTTCTAACCAAACTTATGAAGAATCATGTGAAATGATATATAAAATAAAATTACTATTTCGCGCATTCCATGTCGGTCTATTGTTCGGTTAAATTGATGGAGTTTCTAACTAAAAGTGCCTGATGACGTGCGTGACTGTACATTCACCCAGCTGATCAAGATTAATTTTATTATTATTCTTTCAATGAAGCGCCGTTTCTTAATTGTCAATAAAATCAAACCTGTGGTCATCGATTTTAATAAGTTTTTAACCAACTTCAAAACAGCAGAATATTATCAATTCTTCATGTATTTTTGTATGTGTGTTTCCTCAGAACTCCGCCATTTATAACTCGATTTAGGATTTTTCTTTATTTGAAAGGATGTACTTCCAGATTTGTCCCGTTGAAAAGCGGTCAGTGTACTCCCACAAACACATTATTTTTCATCTAGTTCTACTTAACAGACTCTTTTGAAACTTTGCACACACGTTAAGCACCTGGGGCAATACAGCATTATGATTTTCTGTAAAGGAATTCATTGAAATAGTAAATATTTTGTCTATGAACGGACCTACAAACGAATTTGTATACGTAGACAAAAATACCTCAACAATTTCATTGAAAAAAACGTGTTTTTTCAGTGAACAAATTGTTTAAATCTATAAAATAATTTGTCTCAAAACATTTACAAATTGTAGATAAAACAATTTACTAAATCAAACAAATATATTTACTGGATTTTTTGAAAAATATCAAACAATATTTCTGTCTGAATTTAATAAACAATTAGTATAAAAATGCTAACAATTATTAAGCAAAATAATTTACTTAATCAAACACAAATACCAAAAAAATTTTGTCTGGGTCATCATCATCATCATTCATTAACCATTTATGAAATTTAACTTTGTTAAATATGTTCAAGTCTGAATGTTTATCTAAAGACTCTAAAAAAATGAATGGGAATTAACCCAACGACATTAACTAATCGATTCACTCAAAAATATTTTGTAAACATACTTGGTACAATTGCATTCCTCTTTCTATGATTGTTGTTGTTGTTGTTATTTGTGTGTATGTCGTCATCGGAGTGGTTTTTTACGACACAGTTTTTATTGTTGTTTTTGGTGTTTGCGTTCTAAATAAAAGTCAAACAAACAATTCATAGATTGTGGACAGAACATTTACTGAAAATTAAATTTATTTTTAGACAAACTTTTGTTTGAAAACTTTTTGGTGATAGTTTTTTCTGTACATACAAAGTAAGTATTATTTTTAGCTACTACTCAACCGATTCTTATGAAACTTCACATACAGACACAATTAGTTCTCATAAAAATACAACATTATGATCTGAAAAGTGGGCAGTACCACGCCTGCTTTTTAGTCGGTTTTCTTTTGCACATCTGTGTTTCTTTGTGTTATCGCTTCTTATCGATATATTAAGAAATGATTGTATCTTATCACTGATTTTCCAACTGACATTGGCAAAAAAAATATTCACTCACTGCTTGCTTGCTACCAGATTTGTAGCCAAACTCTTAGTAAATGTCCATCGTAATATACTGTGTTTCTCGCACTTTTCCGTCTTGTATATCTTGTCAAGCAAGAAATTTTGAACAGAGATTTTTTTTATTTTTTAGGCTTAACAGCATTTTAGCCTAACAATTCCTAAAACAACCTTATGCCTAGCGGCTGCCACATAAGGCCACAAAAACTATGTGCAAAAATATTATTGCGGCATGAGTACTTGAACTTGCGTATACGCAACATTGAGGCAACAGCAAAAAAGCAGTCTAAATAAAAACCGCACTAAGTCTTAATAAGAGTTTTCAGTGTGTGTTTTAGAGGACTTTTGGTTGGCTGTTGGTTGTTAAGACTTAAACGATTTTATGAGATTGTTTTGTCAGAAAGTGTCAGTGACTGCTGCAACAATCGTAAGCATGTAAGTCTATATAGTATAACCGTCCGTCTATCTGTCTGCTCACGTTTTTTTTAGTATGGTCTTCCGTCCGTCCCTTTGCCTGTCTGTTTGTGTTGTCTTGTGTGTATATCTTTTTAACTTTCTGTTTGGTAATGAAAACAATTTATGACTCTAGTTATTTGATGGCTGCTTTTTATGATTACTTTTGGCATAATATTGCTGATTTTATTATTTTCTACATATGATTTTATTTGCTATTTTATTTATTTTTTTGCTGCGCCTGGTATGACTGAACAACAACCAATCTGTAGTATAATATAGTTTTTTTTATATGTTTTCGATGCATGTCAACATGCCCATGTTTGTAATCGTTAGCAAAAAGTGATTTGTATTTTTATTGATTTATTTTGACATCCCGTTTGACATATTGACTTTTGATATGTGTGTATGTATGTATTCTCCATATTATTTCTGTAAACACTTAGATTAATTTATTGCTCAAGTAAATTAATAAAAAATTAAACGATAAATAAATCATACATATTGTACTAGATATAAAAAAGAATCCGCTATCGTTTAAAATGTATAACAAATAATAATTGAACATTTTTATTTCTTTCAGTGTATGTATTTAATAACGCAAAAGGGATTTTTGCTGTCATATTTGGTGAGTAAATTTATTATGTTTGTTAATATATTCACATAAAATAATAAAATATGTTTTAGTACTTTTTCCAAACTTACTTTTTAGATTTGTGATATTTATGAATTAAGCTCTGATAAAGAAATATGTATGTATCCACGTATGTAACAACTAGGGTGATCGATTATTCGACATTTTCCAGAAACCAGTTTTCGAATAGTTCGTCTATTTGAAATTTCAGAAAAACCGGTTACGGTTTTTAAAATTAAGAAAAAACCGGTCGACCGGTTTTTTTTTGTGAGAAAATTATAATGCAAAGTTTTGATTTTAATTTGATATAAAAAAGAGAACAGTTCATGCAAATACTATCCGCATAAAAACATAACTTTGAAAATAAGGTCAAGTTCCTATCCAAAAATTTCGGCCGTTAAATGTACTGAGATCACAATGAGGGTCAAGTTCTTAATAAGTATGATACCTTCTAATTTCTAAGCTAACTTGGAAACATTTTCCCCATAATTCTTCCCAATGTTAGATATGTAAAAAATATTGCCAAATAGCAGGTTGCCTAAAAATGAGATGGTATTGTACCTATCAAGAACTTGGTCTTCATTTTGATCTCAGTACTTTTAACGGCCAAAACTTTTGGACAGGAACTTGACCTTATTTCTCATTAATTGTTTTGTGTGGATCTGACTTCTGTTTTCTAATTTTTTGTTTGGTACAACACCATAATTTCCCATAATTTCTTAATTGCGCATTATAGTGCCCCTTATATGCGGCACGCCTTCCCATTACCTGATCAGCACAGTTTTTTTTTTTACTAAAAGACCTTTCTAGGAGGACTTACAATCAAAATCCGAAAAAATTTGTTCCACACATATAGGGGGAACCCTACTGCACAGACTTACATTTTTTCTTTTTCTTGTTTATTTCTTGACATTCACACGACAAGCATTTTTGTCTATGATCGATGTCGAACTCCATATAAAATATGAAGCTTAATATAAATTATACATCACAAGGCCAATTTAATTCGCCCCTGCTAATCTTATAAAATTAGTTCACCTTAATTGCATGCTTCAGTAAATGCTCTTGAAAAAAATACTTAGGAAAATCAACAGCAAAAGTTCGTCAAGTTTTAATAAAGTAAAAACTAATAATATATACGAATGGAAATGTATTCGACTGGGCCGGTTTTTTAATATTAAAAAAACCGGATTATTCAACATTCGAAAAATCAAAATTTTAAAAAAACCGACAACCGTATTGCGGAAAAAACCGGTTTAAAACCCGGTTGAAAAACCGAGTCGATCACCCTAGTAACAACGTATGTACAGAAAAAAATAAGAATGTAAAATCAACATGTTGCAATGTTAATTGGAAATAATATTAAATTTATGAGAAATAATTTGTTGTATAAGTGTGTTGGTGTTTATTAACTTTGTTCACACCCTGTCGTAAGCTGAAATAACTTTAAATTAACTTTAAGCTAACTATTTCGCTACTAGTGCTGACTGATTGGATTCGATTACTTTCCAATGGAAACAACTCACTAAGATTTAGTCTAAGAATACTAACAAATATTAAACAAAATATTTACTGGATTTTTTGTTATATATCAAACAAAATCTTTATATGGGTCATCTTCAACCATTAAGCATTTACGAAATTTCACTTTGTTAAATGTGTTCAAGTCTGACTGTTTATCTAAAGACTTAAAAAAAATGAATGAGAATTAACGCAACGACATTAACAAATTAATTCACTCAAAAATCTTTAGTAAACAAACTTGGTACAATCGCATTCCTTTTGCTATCATTGTTGTTGTTGTTATTTGTGTGTATTAGGGGATTTAGTCACTGAGCTTTCAGACAAGACATTTTTAAATTTGCTTAAAGTTTCTACTGAAAATCATAAACATTTATACGATGATTTTCTACCTTGATTTTTTTTTAGTTTAATATCTAAATTTAAACCTTTAGTATGAAATAAATAAAAATACAAATAAGTTTAAAAATAAATGTCAAAAACAAACATGAAAACACAAATCAAGATTTTTTTCCTACCCAGTTTGCTTTTCTGCACCCTTCACATTTAAGTTAAAAAATGAAGACTGAACAAACATCTAAAAAACTCAGCGTCTAAATCCCCTATATGTCGTCATCGGGGCTGATTTTTTAAGACACAGTTTTTCTTGTTGTTTTTGGTATTTGCGTCCTAAATAAGAGTCAAACAAACAATTAATTTATTATGTGAAGAACTTTTACTGAAAATGAAATTTATTTTTAGATAAACTTTTGTTTGAAAAATTTTTGGTGATCATTTTTTCTGCACATTATAGATACAGTACACTGTTGTGCTAGTTGTGTGGCATGTTGTTGTTTATTTTCATGTTCCTATTGTATTAATATAAATATCCGACAAATTGCCGACAAACTTCGCGTTGCAAGCAAAATTTTTTTGCTGATAATTTAAAATTACCATAAATTAAACGTATAATTACACTGTAGAACACGAAAAAAATTACGGGTTTCTATAAACTGATTGTGGTAGAGGAGTCCAAAAAAATATACGTGTGTCGGCGTTTTGCAAGATCACATCGGAATTTTATTTTAGAGGTAGTTCAATTTACGCCCTTTTGACTTGATCGTGCATCATAGCGGTACATGAAACTAAATGTTCTTTACATCTGAGGTGTAGGATGTGCTTAGCCACTTTGTAGAATATATTAGGACAAATAATTCTGTGGAATATATTAACCCTCTAACTCCTCCACATAACGGTCATTTTTGGCTCTTTTCTAATAAATCGTAAAAAACATCCATAAAAATGGGTAGTGCGGGGTTAAATGTTCTACAAAAATCTTGGCCATCAAATTTTACTATAGCTTTTCAAAGACAACCAGGCTTTAGACTCAGCTTGTACGCCAGCAATCACTACAAACTTAAACTATGTTTAAGGGTTAACTTCATACTTATTCACAATTAGTACTCGCCATAGGAAATCTTGTAAGTCTTACGTTTAAGGTACCAGATGTGTTCAGCATTTTTATGTAAAACACCACGATAAGTATTTTTTTCTAACATTTTAACCCTCTAACTCTTTGCTTTATGGGTCTTTTAGTACATTTCTAAGAAAATAGCAAAAAACTCCCTTTCAGCGGCGATATAAGGGGCTAAAATGTTTTACAAAAATATTTGCCATAAAATTTTACTATAGGTCTTTTAAGAGACTCAAGCTCCAAACTTAACTCGGACGCTAGAAATCATTCAAAACTTAAAATGTGTTTAAGGGTTAATTTCGTACTTATGCACAATTCGTACTCTTCTAAGCCTTACCTTTAAGGTATAAGATGTGTTAACCTTTTTTATGTACAAGATTACGTGGAACATTTTTGTAGAAGATTTTCTCCCGCTATATCCCCGCTGAAGGGGAGTTCTTGCCATATTTTTAAGAAATGTTCAAAAAGACCCATAAAACGCACAGTTATAGGGTTAAAATGTTCCAAATAAATGTTTGCCCTAATATTTTCTACAAAGTTGTTGAACATACCCTACACAAAACAGATAGTTTCTTGCACCGATATGCTGCACGATGAGGCCAAGAGGGAGGAAGCTTTAAACCCCCTTAAATAAAATTCCGACGTGATCTTGTACGTGATCACGTGACACTCGTATATTTTATTTTGGTCTCCTTTACCAGCATCGGTTTACAGAATCCCATAATTAGGAAAAAAGTTCGAAATTGTTGTATAGCGTTACTAATTTTGATTCAATATTTTTCACTGTTAAAACAATATTGTTAACAACGTTACATTTAACTTTTAATCAAAATGACTATAACTTGAATTTCAAATAAATTTTCTGTTAAATCATTAACTAAATAATGTTGAATTAAAATGAAATTCATGTTACTCATGATGTTATTTATTTAGTGTATATCTAAAGCAAAGTTTTAAGCTGTTGTGGTTACAGTGATTAGCGCGCTGACTTCGAAGAAACTGGACCGAGTTCAAATCTTGGCTGGGGCAGCCAAAACTACAACACAAATTTTTCTTATGCCTATGCGAATACACATTACGTTAGTAAAATAATTTAAAAAAAAACTGCATTAAATTCATATTGTTTCAACTTGAAATAACTTTAATTCAACATGACTCTTCGTGCGGCTTCAATATCAAATTCACGTTATTTTATATATTGTGGTATTTCAGTATCAAATTCATGTTGCTTCAACTTGAAATAACTCTGATTCAGCACGATTCTTCGAATTATTTCAGTATCAACTTTATTTTGATTTAACTGTATTGGAATATTAAATTAGTATGAAATATAGGGGGCATTATTTTTGTAGCGGACAACCGGACTATATAGTTATGCCGGAATTCTTGATATTTGGCATAACTATAGTTCTAGTAGGTATAAAAGTGTTTGCAAAATTTTTTTCTATGATGTTTATGAGTTATGGGGCGCGAAAGTGTTGCCGTTTTAAATAAAAAAATTATTGTTTCGAGCTAGAAAAAAATAAAACCAAAAAAATTAAAATAAGTGATTCATATAGAAAATCGTCTGGTCTTTTAAAAAAATATTTAGTTTAAAAAAAGTTTTTTTTATGATCAAAACCGGAAATGACCAATTGAAATTAAAATGTTTCTAACTTGGACCTGTTCTATTTTTTTTACCAAAATTAGCCTGAGTGTCCTCATTATACTGTAAAAGTTTATTAATGGCATATCTATAAGTTTAAAAGTTATGAAAATTTCTTTACATGAACCCCACCTTTTGGTCATTGTTATAAGGAATCGGTGTAAGATATCGTGTAAGTCTTATATTTCATGTATTAGATGTATTCAACACTTTTATGTAAAACTCTACAGGAAATAGTTTCATACCTCTAGCGCTTCGCTTTATGGGTCTTTTTGACTCTTTCATAAAAAGGGGCAAAAACCTCCAGCGAGATAGCGGGCTGCACAGAAAAAACTAATTTCATTTTCTGTAAAGGAATTCAATGAAATAGTAAATATTTTGTCTAGGAACGGGCTTAGAAACAAATTTGTATATATAGACAAAAATATCTCAACAATTTCATTGAAAAAAACGTGTTTTTCAGTGAACAATTGTTTAAATCTATAAAAGAATATGTTTAAAAATATTTACAAATTGCAGACAAAACAATTTACTGAATCAAACAAAAAGATTTACTAGATTTTCTCAAAAATATCAAACAATATTTTTGTCTCAGTTTATAAAACAATTAGTCTAAAAATACTAACAAATATTTAACAAAATAGTTTACTTAATTAAACAAAAATATTTAGTGGATTTTTTTTAATACAGTCAAACTTCCATAACTCGAATCACCATTATCCCAAAAAAAAAAACTTCGACTTATGGAGACTTCGAGTTATCGAATTTTTTTGTTTAGTATTAAAATTACGCTGCTAGCACCCTATGTCACTAGAAATCAGTTATTTGGCCGTGGAATATGCAATAACGCCATCACAAATTATGGCTTACGCCTAAGAAACTCACGTCGACCTGCTCTTTTGAACAGGAAGCCAGATCCATCAAATTCCTCTTCTGTTTTACTCTGAGAGTTTTGTTTGGTGCTCCGCTATATATCAAAATATATTTCGATCGGTTTCTTTTTGTTGAAAAAAATCAATTGCAAACATTAGCATTGTATATTAAATGATGAATTAGTTTATTTTTATTTAAGACTGGCACTTACTGAAAATTATAAACAATAAGTGAGTTACCCTGAAGTAAAGTATTCTGATATTAGTGACTGAAATTTTACTCTTTTGTTTTTTATTTTTAGTAAAAATTAATCATTTTTTTGAGTGATTTGCATAAAAATTTTCTACGCAAGCCACCCGTCTGTTATATGGAAACGGCACATTATAGTGCTCATCAGTTGTAGTGTCCTTCGTTCGCAAATATACAATTATGATTTTATTTCCATTATCATCAAGCGCGACTCACATTTATGAATATAACTGAAATTAAGCAAACAAAAAGAAGCATATGATGTAGAACATGGTATAAAACTTCGAGTTATAGAATTCAAATCTATGTATTTTCGTTCGAGTAATGGAGAACTTCGAGTTATGGAAGTTCGAGTTACGGAAGGAGAATTGTAAGTTATTTACTCTCTTAGTGCTACTGCCAATCGAATTGGTTCGAGTTAGAGAAAGTTCGAGTTATAGAAGTTCGAGTTATGGAAGTTCGACTGTTTATCAAACAAAATTTTTGTCTGGGTCATTTATCATCATCTTCATCCATTAAGCATTTATGAAATTTCACTTTGCTAAACGTATTCAAGTCTGAATGTTTATCTAAAGACGCTAACAAAAATAATGAGAATTAACGCAACGACATTAACGAATTGATTCACTCAAAACTCTTCAGTAATCAAACTTGGTACAATCGCATGTTTTTTTGCTATCATTGTTGTTGTTGTTATTTGTGTGTATGTCGTCATCGGGGTTGTTTTTTACGATGCAGTTTTTCTTGTTGTTTTTTGTGTTTGCATCCTAAATAAGAGTCAAATAAACAATTCATTGATTATGTAAAGAACATTTACTGAAAATGAAATTTATTTTTAGACAAACTTTTATTTGAAAATTTTTTGATGATTACTTTTTCTGTGTGAAATATCCTCAGAAAATTTTATTATAGATCTTTGAAGACAATAAATTTCTAAACTTAACTGGAACGCCAGAAATCAGTAAACACTTAAAATGTGCTTAAGGGCTAATTTCGTATTTATTCACAATTAGTTTTTAATGATTTCTGGCGTTTCAGTTGAGTTTAAAACTGTATAGTCCTTAGACACTTATAATAAAATTGTATGAGGAATTTTTTTGTAGTATATTTCAGCCCTCTATCTCTATTCTGATCATATTATGGTTTTCGTAATGGTTGATTTATTTCCAAAATATTCTTAATCTCCCCCACTGTGCATTCTTACTCTACTCTCATAAATCCGTATATTTAATATGAAAATCAACTATTTAGCCGAATTATGTAAGTAAAAAGAGTAGAAGAATTATAACTTTTTATTCATTGATTACAAATTAAATTAAATATATTATTTGTAGTTTACTTTCAAATGAACAACATTATTAAGCCGGTATGTACTCATATATTGTAAATATTAATTGAAAACAATCGAATTTTTATGCAAAGTATACTTTAATTAGTGTAATAGAAAAAGATTAGATTAGCATTCATTCTAATTGATATTGAAAATGATTTACAATTTATGATTAAATTAACAGTGTCTGTAATAAAAACGATTACTTAATTATTAAAAACGAATTTGATTGAAACTCATAAATATTTGTGCAACGAATTCATTTGCATTGAAAAAATATGACGTGGGACTTTTATTTTAATATAATATCTGTAACACCAACACATTATTGCAAAAATAAAGAATCGTAAACACAGTATGGGGTATTTTTTTTTATTTAAATCAAACGAATACAATAAATTTAATTTAAAATGAAAAACAATATTTTATGGCAAATTTTATAAAACATTTAAAACTATATGAAAGAAAAAGATAAAATATATTTCAACCTGACAAATCAAAAATCATGTGCATGTCATAAAATCACTAAATCACAAAGAGATTTACAACATAAAATGTAAGCAGATAAAAATTTTATTATCTATATTTTTATGTTTGTCACAGACAAATAAATAATAAACTCCCAACACTTTAAGCCTTTAAAAAAAAGGTATATTTAAATCCAAGAAAAATCTTTTTTTTTTATAACACACAGTGTCCATAAAACACTGACTGCATCATAAACCAGTCTTGTACTGAAAATAACTGCACAGTTACACCCATTTTAACTACCAAAATTGATATTGATATGTATTTTATACGACCTTTGATATTTGGTATCGCACATTTATGTGCATACATCCATACAAATATTCACTCGTGCAAACATAAATGCATATTAATGTGTAAGTATGAGGCTATATTTGTGCATTTAACAAAGATATCTGAAGTTAAAAAAGAAAAAAATTCTTAGAATTCTAAATTCAAAATACTCGTACATTTGACCTCACAGAACCCACAAGGAAATGGTATGTAAACGTTTTTTTTTCGTAAGATACGCGCATTTTGAATTTTTTGTTTTGGTTAAAAAGCACAAAAGTCAAAGAGTTCAAATTTGTATGAAAATTCCAACCCATATTTTGCAAAATGAGTAGAACAAACAGACTGACTGCATTTGCATTTTAGTCATACATCCAAATATTCCACCCCCACACTGTTGAAATTTTAATGTTATGGAGTCTATATTGCGGGCAAAGTACCATGAATTTATACCCTATACTCGTTCAATCGTAACTAGTATTGGAAATTCCTAGAGCTCTTACACAGAAAAAATTATCACCAAAAAATTTTCAAACAAAAGTTTGTCTAAAAAAAAATTTTATTTTCAGTAAATGTTATTTACTGAAACAAGAAATTTTTTGTTTGACTTTTATTTAGAACGCAAATATCAAAAACAACAAGAAAACTCTGTTTTCTGTGTTGTAAAAAATCAGCCACGATAACGATATACACACAAATACGAGTAACAACAACAGCATGATAGCAAAAGGAATGCGATAGTACCAAGTTTGTTTACTGAAGATTTTTGAGTGAATCAATTCATTAATGTCGTTGCGTTAGTTTTCATTAATTTGTTTAGAGTCTTAGATAAACATTCAGACTTAAACACATTTAACAAAGTGAAATTTCTTAAATGCTTAATGGATGATAGTCATCAAAAAGTTTCTTTGGTACATTGCAAAAAATCTAGTAAAATTAAGTAAACTATTTGTTTAATATTTGTTAGTAATTTTATACTAATTGTTTTTTAAATTCAGCCAAAAATATTGTTTGATATTTTGCAGAAAATCCAGTAAATCTTTTTGTTTGATTTAGTAAAATGTTTTGTTTACAATTTGTAAATATTTTTAGAAAATTGTTTTATAGATTTAAACAATTTGTTCACTGAAAAAAACACGTTTTTTCAATGAAATTTAAAAAAAAATAACAAACATACTGCTTAAGCCTTTTCCGGCTTTTCTACAGAAACACCCAGGGTCGTGACAGGAATCGAACCTGCGACCGCCGGTTAAAAGTCTAGCACACTATCCACTACACTACGGTGGTACCCAAAATTATTGAGATATTTTTGTCTATATTTACAAATTTGTTTGTAGATCCGTTTCTAGACAAAATATTTACTATCTCATTGAATTACTTTACTGAAAATGAAATTTAGTTAGTCGACTTGAATAAAAAGAAAAATTATGTGTGAAGTACTCAGTTTGTTTAGTCATAGGCAGGTAAATTTTCTTTCTGTTCGGTTCTACTGTCTGGGTTATGTAAACAGAAGGGTTTCTTGGGTACTCAATACCACTCGATAATTTTAATAGATTTTTTTATTGATCACCTTGACCGTTTAATAGAAACTTGCTTTGGCCGTTAAAAATTATATTAAATTTATTTATAAAAATGCAACTCTGAAAGTAAAGTAACTCGAGTAAGTACTTCTGAGCATTACGTACCAGAACAATGCGAACAAATATGGGCATTTCCAAAGAAAGTCATCATTTGTGATTTTTTTACCGAAATGTTAATTTTTTGTTATGCCAATCGAAAGATCTAATCAATACAATCAACATTTATTAAATGTAATTTTTATGATGACAAATGTGTTTTTTTGTACTATGGAACGAAAACTAAGTTGCTCGGTGCTACAAGTCCGATATAGATCCAGAAAGTGCCTTTCTTCAAGCTATATTAACAGACAAACCGGCACCTACTTCGATGTGATTTTTTCACTTTATGATAAATAAACACATACAGAAAAGAACTTTCATAATGAGAAGACTGGATCTATGCCGGACTTGTGCTAACAGAGCAGCTTAGCTTTCGTTCCATATAAAAAAACCCATTTGTTATTATATTTCGTTAAATATAAATTTTTCGAAAAAATTACATTTAATAAATGTTGCTCGTATAGATTATTTACTTCGATTGACATAACAAAAAATTAACATTTTGATAAAAAAAAAATCGCAAATTCCTTTTTTTTCTCAAATCTGGCGCAGTGTGCGTCAATAAGCAATTAAACTTAGTTGAAGAGGAAAAAAATCTTAACGGCATGGCTCTAAAATACAAGCTAATTGCTTGGTGATGTAACGTGACAAAATAGTGACTTTCTGTGGAAATTCCTATATGTACCTACATTAGAGTGGTCGTAAAAAATTAAATTTGGATTTCTTCAAATCTCATACCGCTAATCTATGGGTATGTATAAAAAAAAATACCCTGAAAAATTTCGGGATAATCAGCTAGGATTAAGGCATGTCGCATCCTACCAAAGTTTCAGCAAATGCTCTTTTTCTGTCTTTGATGTCTAATAAATTAATAATTATAGTATTTACAGAAAAAAAACTCTTAAAAAGTGGCTTTTGTCTTACCGAAAAAATAAATCTGCACTCTATTTTTTTTTATCAGCTCTAGTTTTCCAGATACACAGCGCACAGTGGCTCCAATTGGAAAAAAGGGTAATAGATCTGTATCCTTAAGACTTGCGATCCGATTGAAAAACGATGTATGCAAAATCATAGAGGAGGACATAAGCTTTCAGAATGATGAAACTTGGACCACCCTATTGAAACACATGGTGAACTACTACAGGGTGTCATGCATGATAAACTTTGTTGGCCTCATAACTTGATTTTGGCTGTTAATTTACAACGCTCTTAAGTTTTAACCTAAATTGTCCGGGAATATGTTTTGTTTTAAATTTAAATAAAAGTTATTAAATCTATATCTACAGGAGGATCTAAGAACGTTAAAATTTTTACACAGCCTCTGGATCGGGCATAATAGGCTGTTACCATATGACACAACATATGTTTTTTTGTTTTTGTTCAAAGGAAATTCTTAGAAATTCTCAATAAATATGTGTTTTTATTACAAAATGATTACAAAAACTACTATAAATACGTAAGTACATATATTTTTTAAATGAAATAAATCGCCATCAGCAGACCACATATATCGATATCTTGATGACCCACTATATCCCGTTACGGGTAAGTTTTCTTATTATACCCTCATATCTTTTTCGTTATTAGTGATTTTTTTACAAGCATCTTTATTTGACTTAGAGACAATACATTGGATCAAGACATCACAAAAAATATATTTCAAACTATTCATGTGGCGGTAGACTGCTGCAGTCTATATAATTCGCTTCAGGAAATATTGCAATTGAACTATCAGAACTTTCCTATACGATACTTCCGTAACTTTTATTATAAAGTTTATCCAAGAATTCCAATGCTTCACTCATAAGCGTTGCTCGAATATTGTCTGGTGGGGGCTAAAACCAAAATTAATCTTCTAGTGCACTTATATTACCAAAATTACTCTAATATTTTGAACTTCTTGAAGGAAAGGAGGCATATCCCTCCCCCAGAAGGGTATATCTACGCCAATGGCTACACTTACCATAATTTTTGTAAACAAAGAACATTCCATATCAATAATAAAAGTTTTCAACAGAGTATCCTCAAACTAAAGTATTACAAGAAAAATTTTCATATAGTGCCTGATGCACCCATATGGTAACGGAAAAATGTAACGCGTCAAAAGTCGCTTAGAAATATATTTTGTAATATGTTGATTTGTGTCAAAGCTAAATATTACTATTCGGTTGTATATTTATAATAAAATATTTTTCGTAAGCACAATACAGGTAAAAAGAAAGGGTAACTTGCTTTTTCATACACACAGAAAAATTTCCATGTAAAATCGTCGAAAACCAGGTTGACTTAACATTTTTCGGTAGTGATTTTGCTTCATAGGTGTTTCATGTTAAATCAGCATGATTTACAATAATCTTGAAAGAAAACTTTTCCTTTTGAATTAACTATATTTCATGTTGATTTAATATTCCAGTACAGTTAAATCAAAATGAAGTTGATACTGAAATAATACGACAAATCATATTGAATCAAAGTAATTTCGAGTTGAAACAACGTGAATTTGATATTGGAACAACACGAAGAATCATGTTGAATCAAAGTTATTTCAAGTTGAAACAACGTGAATTTGATATTGGAACAACACGAAGAATCATGTTGAATCAAAGTTATTTCAAGTTGAAACAACGTGAATTTGTTATTGGAACAACACGAAGAATCATGTTGAATTAAAGTTATATCAAGCTGAAACAACATGAGTTCAATGTAGCTATTTTATTAATTATTTTACTTACGTGATAGTCATCAGAAAACTTTTCGTTGTAGCTGACTGCCCCAGCCAAGATTTGAACTCGTGCCACCTGCATGATAGTCCACACGCTAACCACTGCAGCCACAACAGCTTCAAACTTTTCTTTACTTATGCACTAAATAAATACCATCGTATGTAAAATGCATTTCATTTTAATTCAACATGATTGAAGTGATGATTTAACATAAAACTTATTTGAAATTAAAGTTATAGTCATGTCGATTGAAAATGAAACTAAACGCTTATAACAAACTTGTTTTAACGGTAATTTAAGGTTATTATTTTCCGTTTAAAATTAATATGAAACAATGGTAATTTTAAGCCAGCAGCAGTAAATATTCGCTGGTAATTCGTTTTTTGTCGTATACATAGACGATACATGTAAGAATAAACAACAACAAGTCACACAACTAAGCAGAATAGTGAATTGTAGCAATGAACAAAGCAAGTAAACACTAACACACTCAAACGACAAATTATTTCTTGTAAATTTAATATGATTTGCAACCAAAATTGCACTGTGTGGATTTTACATTCCTTTTTTTTCTGTGTGTATAATCCATTTTTCACTATTTGACAACCTTTTTTTAAAGGTTTTTGAAAAGGCCTACTAACTTTGAAACACAAAACACAACTCGCCTACAAACAATTTGTAAATGTTAACAGGTGTATGGAACGATTTTCCGTCATCCCACGTCAAATTTGGTTGATAAACAGACCAGTTTCGGCTATGTGCCATCTTCAGTGTTCTATAGAGTATTCAATGGAACACTAAAGAAACCGGTCTGTTTATCAACCAAATTTGACGTGAGATGACGGAAAATCGTTCCAAACAACAGTTAACAGGTGTCTCTATGATGCAATGCAAGTGATTTTGTGTAAAAAGTTTTTGTATATGGATTGCTGTGAAGCTTCTAATGTGGCAGTCTTTTGCGTTACCATATGGGTGCGCCCGGACAATTTGTATTAAACCATTAATGCCTAACGTAGAGCATCTGAAAACTATTGGATATTTTGCAACCGTTAACAGAATGTGAGATAATAGTATAAGTATGCTCGCACATTGTACATATTTCAAAAAAAAACTGTAGACGAATTATGTTTGCGATTGGATGGGATGGTAAGCCAAATAACCTACCAAACTTTGTGGTTTGTGAATAAGGATAATTTCATTTAAACAGAAAGTAGTTCCTTAAACGGATATACAATATCCTGAAAAGAAAACTTAAAATATTTTTTTATTATACTCGAAATGTTAATTAATAACACGGTACAGTGCAGAGAAATAACATAATTCTAACGTTTATGTTATAAGATGTGTCCCACACTTAAATGTAAAACACCACGAAGAAAATTTTTGTGGAACATTTTAGCTCTCTAACTCTTCGTTGTAGGGGTCTTTTTCCATTTTGATTTTTTTTCAAAAAGGGACATGAAAAATCCCTTTTAGCGGGCTAAAATCATGATATAATAAATTTATTATTATCATGGAAAAAACTTCTATACATCTTCTTAAACATAACCAAGTTCTGTGTAAAAGTATGCATTTCAAGACATGCATATTAGGGATGCCAAACGGGAAATCACGAAATCCCGAGATTTTTCGGTATTGATAAATCCCGAGTGCCGGGATTTTTAAAAATAAATCCCGGGATTTTTCGGGATATTTCGGGATTTCTTATTTACTAAGTTTTATATAAAAAGTATTATATATTTGCATTTTCGTTAATTTAGTATAATATTTAAAAGTCCTATAAAATTTTGTACGTGTATTTTTTAACAATTTAATGATTATTCGCAACAAATTGTTTATAAATCAACAACAAGAGCAAAATAATTTAACTATTTTCTAACGATTATTTCCATCGATTATTTTCCCATATTACGTAGCGCTCCAGAGGAGGGGTAGGGGGTCTGGGGGGTTAAGGATTTCTTACGTACTAGATAATTTATACAGACAATTTTGTAAAAAGCATCACGAAGGGGGGGGGGGGGGGGGGATTTAAATAACATTGGAAAATTTATCATTTTGAGAAATTCATACCCTCTTATTCTGTAGTATAACTAACTATATGTCGACTTTCCTTAACCCCTCAAAAAATTGGCCCATGTTGTCGGTAACAATTGCGTACTATTGACAGCTCCTTACAATCCTTTAAGATCTGGAAAATTCGAAGACTATTAATAGAATCAATTGTTGTCATCGACGAGTAGATAAGTGCAAACTTTTTGTTGTCGGGTTGACTTGAAAGCGAGAAATATTTACAGAATAGGGCAGACTATTCGAGTTTGTATGTTGTTTACGTTGCAGTTCAAAAATGTTTTCTTTTTATTCGAGTTACAGAGTAGAAGGCCAGCACACTAATGAATACTACTCCCATTGTCGATTTTTTAAAAATCACCTTATATATCGCTCCTTTATTGCAACGTAGTCATATCTAAAAAAAAACTTGGCAAATCGCTTTTAAAGTTTTAAAAATGTTAGCAAGTATATGGGCGGTGTTAGCTCTTTAGTTGTTATAACTTCGGTTTAGATTAAGATACGTTTCTGAAAATTTATTTATAAAGGAGGTCACAATGAAGACTTTTTGTTAAGTAACTTAAACATTTTTTTTTTTAGATATGACTACGTTGCAATAAAGAAGAGATATGATTTTCAAAATTTTCAGTAGACCAAAAATAATCTTCAAGGGTCCAGCCAAACTTTGTATGTGTGGGCTTATAAAAATATCATAATTAAACGTAATTAATTGAATTTGATAAATTTTTTTTTTAATTTTTCGACATATTCTGCCTTATTATGGTTGTCATAGTCGTGACGATATCGATAAAATGTGACAATGCTTGCCATTTGTTGTTGGTAAATCGCAAATTTAAAAAAACCATTAACAAATAAATATAACAAAACAATAATATTTTCGAAACTGTATTTATATTGAAAACAAACACAAATTTTTATATTTAGTTATTGTTTTCAGTATAAATTCTCAAACTAATTCTGCATCAAATGTGATTAGTCAACTTAAAATACAAGTAACCACATACTCGTATTAAAAAATTTTTAGCTTTAAAAATAATTCTTTAATAATATATTTTCTACATAAAACCTTTTAAAATTCATAAATAAAATAGAAATTTATTATTAAAGTACTATTTATTAAAAAAATAATAGATTTTACCAAAAAAAAATGTTAGATCCCGAAATCCCGGAAAATCCCGAGATCCCGAGTCCCGGGATTTTCAAAAATCAATCCCGATTGGCATCCCTAATGCATATACATATGTTTGTTGGGTTACAATTCCAGTGACAACCAGCACAACTATCTCTGGTCAATATGTCTGTCGTTAGTGCATGTGAAAAAAATGTCATAAGAATTTTTGGCATATGGTCAGCCAAGAAACAGAACAAGCGACAGCAGCCATAAAAATGCTTGTAATGACGGTTTTGTTATACTGTGCTGTCACTACATACATACATATGTATGTAGATAAAAGCTTACATGTGTTTTCGGTTTCCAGAAGGACAAAATCAAAAACAACAACAACAACAACAACAACAACAGCGACGATAAAAAAATAATCATAATTTTATCTAAATGACATGACAAAACGTTTAAAACGCCATGCGTTCGTTGATTTAGAGCAGTCTATATCACTGCAATTGTATTGTAAATGTATAAATTTAAACAATTTAATTTTACAAGTCATGATTTGACCTTTTTTCATTTTTGTAATTAATTAAAAAAAAAGATTTAAGTTCTATTTTTTGTGTTTGTTTTTGATTGAAACTTGATTGCTTTTGAAATTCACAGAAAAAGACGCCAAAAACTCTTTTTTATTTTTTGACACACCCAACGCCTCTATTCAAGGCGAAATTGCTTTAGAAAAGTAAAGAATTTGTTTTATTCTATGTCATGGTAAAAATTAAAAACAATAAGCCAGCAACTGTATGAACAAATAAATCTAATTTAATTTGTTTATTCATGGTAACGTTAAAGTAATTTTTTTTAACAATAATTGACATAATTATATATTACATTTTACTACCTGCAATTGAACAATTTTAGATTTTTTTATAGGGTTTGATAGGCTAATACTTTTAGAGGTTTTTATAATTGTTTGACTGTTATCTCAGCATATAATCAGATTGTTTTAATTGAAAAGATATGATATGGCTTTTTGAAAGTGACCTTGGCACCTTTAACAGACAATTCAATCCAATCATGCAAATAACATTGTATAACAAAATCAAATTTTTAACAGCTGATTGTGGCAGAGGGCACCAAAAAAATATATGCGTGTATAGGCGTTGTGAAATCTTACATCTGGGACTCATGTTAGGGGGAGTTAAATTTCCCAACATCCCCTTTTGCACATATATAGTTATAGTAACTCATCATAGGAAATCTTGTATGCCTTAATTTTAAGGTCAGCGCTTTGATGTAGAACACTACGAAGAATATTTTTGTAGAACATTTTAATACCGTAACCCTCCGCGGTATGGATGTTTTATCCCTTAGACTATTTTTTTTAAGGAATTCATATATTTTTATGAAATGCAAGGTGTCTGCGTGAGATGTTGTGACAAAATCGTACAAAGAGTTGTTAAATAATAAGATATTAAATAATTTAATGAAAAACATTTTGGTATCAATAAAGCGCATCAAATTTTGTTATTTTCTACGAGGGCGGATCAATAAGTCCGTGACTTTTTGAATGAAACACATTTTTTTTTGTTTTTGCAAAACAAAATTTTATTTTTCAACATAATCTTCTTTTAACTCAATACACTTAATCCAACGTTTCTCCAGTTTTTGTATACCTTCCAAAAAATAGGATTTTTCGAGGTCCTTAAAATAGGAATTTGTTTGGTCAATAATTTCATCGTTGGAGCTAAATCTCTTTTCACTGAGCCATTTCTTTAGGTTTGAAAATAGGAAGTAGTCACTACGGGCTAAATCCGGAGAATATGGCGGATGAGGTACCAATTCGTAGCCCGATTCATAGAGTTTTGCCATTGAGACTGCACACGTTTTACGTTTACGTTTATGGTCAATTGAGAGCAAACGCGGCGGCACCCATCTTGCAGACAACTTTCTTAAACCCAGCTGATCACTTAAAATCAAAAACACACTGCCATATAAAATGCCTATGGCATCAATAATCTCACGCACTTTTACTCTTCGATCGGCCAACACCATATCGTGGATTTTTTTCGACATTTTCAAGTGTACTGGCCTCAATTGGCCGTCCAGAAAGTCAGTAAACCACTTTTTCTTACCATTGAAATCGATGGTGCAGAGTCCCCATAGTATTTATCGAGCTTTTCTTTGGTTTGATTGACGGTTTTTTTTTCGCAAAAAATAATGTTTAATGAGCACTCGAGATTCACTTTTTTCCATTTTTAGAAAAATACACGAGGTTGTATGTTTTGAACAGCTGTTAAACGCAAAGTAAATGACGACACTTGCTCAAAATTTTACAGTAGTCTATTAAGAGGTGGTACTTAATGGGAACAGTGTTGCATTTTATATAACTACGAGGGAAGTTCGTAACGTCACGGACTTATTGATCCGCCCTCGTATGTTTGTGTGTAAAATTTTTTTCTTGAATGAATATTCTAGACAGTCAAGAGCATCCTTCAAAACTGATAAATTTGCTACTGTCACTCAAGTTCGCCAATGTGTACTCTACTTTAGGAAGCCATGCTCTGGCATGTAAACTTAAACTATGTCTGTGTGAAATTTCATAACGATATCTTGAACGCTTCACGAGCTACAGGAATTAATTCCACAAACAAAAAATTGTTAAACCACTGTGCAGCGATAAGTTAGACGGTTAAAAAGTTCCACAAAAATTTTCCTAGTAATGTACATAAAAGTATTGAACATATCTTATATCTTAAACATTACAAGATTTCTTATGCCGATCCATTATAGCTTTGTATGTGGAAATCTGGGGGAACTTTGACTCCACCTAAAACAAGGAAGTTAATTTCACCAAACAATTGCTTATATTCTTTATTTCATTTCTTTTTATACTCTTTGTTTAGTCGTTAATGTGAGAGCGACGAGTGCACATGCATGGTAGCTGTGTTAGTATTTTGCCACATACAGTGTGTAAAATAAATGATGATGGAAAAGAAAGTGCTTTTTATTAGAAATAAAAAGATATTTTTGGAAAAACTAAGGGGATTGGGGCAAAATGTACTGAAAATTTTTCCATTTTACCAAGTAAAGAAATAGTAATTCAGTGTGAACCGCATTATTATACATTTTTACGACCAACATAATTTCTTGTGATAAAGTTTTAATGAAAATCTTTGCGTTTACTTTATCGTGTTACTGTACTTCAAATTCTCTCAGCAGTACAGCTGCAAAGTATTTTTAGGCAGCCTTGCCCTAAAACGAGTTCCACATGTAAACTTTCAAAATTGCGATATACGTATATGTTTTTTGATGCCCTCTGCCAGAATCAGGCGTTAGGGCCTATTCACATATTACGTAACGCTATTTTCGAAGTTTTTATAACCCCGGCCGCCCCTCCCTTCGTAACGCTTTTTACAAAATTTTCAGTATTAAGTATGTAATCCGTAACAAATCATTAACCCCCCCCCCCCCCCCCCCCCTGGGGCGTTACGTAATATGTGAATGGCCCCTTAGAACCTTCTAATTAAAAAAACTGGATTCTGTTGTACAGTGAAATTAAATATGATGAAATAAATATATATGAGTAATATTTTATGTATTCACACTGTAATCTCAAAATAAAATCCTTAAAATACTAAAAAAAAAAATTAATAAAACGTCTCTTAAATGAATTAGCATAAATTTTTTAGTACTTCTCAACAAGAGACAACCAATCAACAAAGTAAATACTGACACTTTAATAGAGGGAAAAACCTCTTAAGCCGTTTAAGAGCAAAAATAAATTGAACGCTAATAGATTAAATGCTTTAAACAACTAACAACTCTATAAATACTATAATTAAAAGATACAAATTAAAAAAAATATATAGAATTTAAATACTGACATAACACCCAATTTTATATTCATTCTTTTTGCAAAAGCAAACCCTGCCATTAAGCAAAGCAATTACATGGGAAAATACGGGCAATTATTGTAAAATACTACCAATTGATTTCATCAAAATCATAAATTGTCATACCAGCTTAAGTAGAGTTCCCTTAGTGTTGTACTTTAACAACAAATATAAAGTGCTTTTGATTATAAAGAACCCTCCTTAAATACAAAAGTATCCGTGAATTATCTATCGTATGGTACAGCACAGCATTCAACTCAGTCTTTCTTCATCCAATCATTTATCAGCTGTTTATTATTGCAAAGTTAAAATAATAAGAAAAATCCATAAAAATAAACGATAATTGTGTTGTTGTTAAGAAGGTGCAGTTGTCTCCAAATGACGAAAAATATTCGAGGGTGATCTGAGAAATAACCAGATTGGTGCTTATGGGCTGCTTGTCTGGTAGAAGGAAGTGAAGTCGCAAGGGAAATTCTGTTATCAATGGAATGATTAAATTAAATATTTGAAATTAATTTTAGTTTTTGGAACGTAAGTTCCTTATGGCGCGCCATGCACATCAATGCTTTGAATAACAAAAATCATTGCTTTGGGGGGTAAAACAAAATTTTTTTTGAAAATGAAAAAAATAATGGTTCCAAATACTGGCCGCGAATACTGGCAACAGCTACATAGCGTAATGGTGTTGCCACTGCGGATTTTTCAGATTCTCAGTGTTGCCGTTATTTTCCGGGGAAGTGCCGGGGAACTCCTTGGGTTTTGGGGATTTTTGGCCTCATTTTTGGAATCTCCAATATGATTTGTGTCTTTGCTAAATGGTTTGTAGTTGGCTAAGTAGTTCGTGGAGGTGCTAGCTGAAGGTATCTCTGTTAATTATATCAATTCTTGTAAATGGTATGACAATTTTTTGACATGACGCAACATAACATTACGGAGTTGCCGCTACTCATTTTCTTAGATTTTCAGGTTTGCCGCTATTTTCCGGGGAAAGTTCTGGGAAACACCTGGGATTTTTTTACCGTTTTTTGGACTCTCCAATATGGATTGGATCTTTACTAAATGGTTTGTGGCTTGGCTAAGTGGTTTGTGGCCGTGATAGCTAAAGGATAAGTCATATGCTATATATGCTCTATGCAAAAACAGGACGACGAGGGGTTAAGGAGCCTCTTTGAAACTATCTGGCCAATTCTAATGAAATTTAAAACACGGATAGATCTGAGTCTGGAAGGGCGCATAGACTATATATATATTTTTAAAAATAGGACCACAAGGGCGGTGGTAAAGGGCAATTTCGGCCTGTCTGAAACTATCTTACCAATTCTAACGAAATTTAAAACATGGATATTTGTGAGTCTGGAAGAACGCATAGGATATATATTTGCTTAAAAATAGGACCACAAGGGGGCGGTAAGGGGCGATTCTGCCTCTCTGAAACTATCTGACCAATTCGAAAGAAATTTAAAATATGGATAGATCTGAGTCTAGAAGGACACATATGTTATATGTATATATATAAATTTTTTTTCAAAAATGGAACCACGAGCTCAGGGGACGTAAGAGGGAATTTCTGCTTCTCTGAAAGCTTCTAGCCAATTTTAATGACATTTAAACCATTATTAGATCTAAGTCTGGAAGGACACAAACGCTATATATTTTTTTCGAAAACAACCCCAGTAGGGGCGGGGAGCGGGTAGTAAGGGGCAATTTCTTAGGTAAGTAATGGGTGATTTTATAAGAACTATCGGAAAGTAAAAAAAAAACACATAAAATTCAGAAAAATGCATGAAATATTTATTTGGATCGATAGTTGGGTCGATATAATTTAATGTTTGAAGATTATTTCATGTAAATGTTGGCCGCGGCTGCGCCTCAAATGGTCCATCCGCTTAGTCCAATTTTGGCATACTCTTTCCAACATTTCGGCCGGTATCTCACGAATAATGTTGGCAATGTTGGCTTCCAGTGCGTCAATCGAAGCGGGCTTGTCGCTATAGACATTAGCCTTAACATAGCCCCACAAAAAATTGTCTAGAGGCGTTAAATCGCACGATCTGGGCGGCCAATTGATTGGTCCCAAGCGTGAAATAAACTGTTCACCGAACTCGCCTCTCAATTGGTCCATTGTTTCGCGTGCTGTGTGGCATGTGGCACCGTCTTGTTGAAACCACATGTCATGCAAGTCAAGCTCTTCCATTTTGGGCAGAAAAAAGTTTGTTATCATCGCACGGTAGCGCTCACCATTCACAGTAACGTTGTGATTCGCATCATCTTTGAAGAAATACGGCCCAATGATGCCGCCAGCCCATAATCCGCACCAAACGGTTGTTTTTTGTGGATGCATTGGTAGCTCTTGCAATGCTTCTGGCTGCTCTTCACTCCAAATACGGCAGTTTTGCTTGTTCACGTATCCATTCAACCAGAAATGAGCCTCGTCGCTGAACACAATTCTTCGATAAAAAAGTGGATCTTCATCTAACTTTTCAAGAGCCCATTCACCAAAAATTTGGCGTTGTGGTAGGTCGTTTGGCTTCAATTCTTGCACCAGCTGTATCTTATAAGGCTTCACACCCAAATCCTTCCGCAAAATTTTCCACGTAGTGGAGTAACAGAGGCCCAATTGCTGCGAACGGCGCCGAATCGATAATTCACGGTCATCACCAACACTGGCCGATACGGCTGCGATATTTTCTTCAGTTCGCACTCTACGTAAACGTGTTGGTGGTTTAATGTCCAACAATGTAAATTTGGTGCGAAATTTTTTTACAATAGCCCGAATAGAAGCCTCAGTAGGTCGATTAAACTGACCATAAAATGGAAGAAGCGCGCGATGAACTTTCTTAACACAGCACGCATTTTGGTAATAAAATTCAATAATTTGCAAGCGTTGTTCGTTTGTAAGACGATTCATGATTAAATTATAGACCAAACTGAAGATGTTTGACAGTGACACAAGATACAAAACGTGCGTGAGCTGTCAAAACTAGTGTTGCCAAAAAGATAATAGCAAAAAAATCACTCGTTATAACGTAAGGAACTAAGTTCCAACCCGGTGTCCAACGACATCGTGCTTTCTGTTTTTTTTTTCTTCAATGCTGTTCTTGATATCCGGCTCCTCAATTCATCGCACATTTATAAGTGAACGCCTTTAACACCTTAGGCACGTCATCAGTTAAAAGTCAATATGAGCATCAATTTTTTGGCTGTTGATGCAACATGCATATAATGACTAATTGTCATCAATACGAAGACAAAGTATCGTATTTTCGTTCACTTACTTGTTTTGGATTTTACTACATACTACTTTTAGCATAGTGATGAACCCGAATGTACATCAATGCGATGTCATTTAACTTCCATTTTTTTTTTAATTCTTTTAAAACGAAAATCATAAAGAAGACAATCAAATTTGCAAACATTATATCAAAATTTTTTTATTTTTATATGTATATGCATATTTGCATGTTAATACATAATATACAAAATGTCGCATCAAGTTAATGTCTTTGCTTAGATGACACTTAACATATTTGCCATCAGAATGAAGCTAGTCTTCGCTTTATTGATGATATTTGCTATAATATTGATGTCACAATTCTGATGACAGATTATCATTATTTCGAGCGACAAATTTTCTATGAGGGCTCCAAATTAAACAAGGGTATTTGATCGGCGATATTTTCAGACGATCGTCCTTCCTAGAAAAAATTTTTAAATTTTCGACACAAGGAGTAGGAGTATTTTCTAGGCATCACTATATGCCAAAAATCCTTCGACTAAAGTTCCCACATGAGAAACTTAAAATTGGTCAAATTAAAAAATAGAAACATATTTTCCTTTAATGCTCATAAGGTTTCTTGCTAAATCAACTAATTCTGGGACACACCTCGCACATATTGAAAAATAACCAACACAAATTTACACTATTGAATATTTAAAAATATTGGCAAAATATTTCTTAGTTTTAAGTTCAATTAGCACTTGCAGTAGTTTTATAAATTGTTGTCGTTAATACAAACATTTCTGTACGTGTTTTTTTTTTGTATGGCAACTTGTAATTAAACGCATTTTTCATTTTTAACATTAATCGCATTTTTGTATAAATTCTTTTTGTTTTTTTATTTTTTTCCCTCATTATTTTATTATTTTTATTGCTTGCATTTTGATTTTGTTGTCTCTCTCTCCAACTTTTTAGTATTTTGTAATTCGCCATATTAGCGACTGACTGCTGTGATCGTACTTGTAAATGTGCATTTTGTTAAAAAAAAAATTATAGTACTTAATTATTTGTTGTTCTTGTTGTTTTTTTAATTGTAAATTAATTTCTAACATAAAAAACCAGACATTTTATGGTGGACTTTTCATTGAGACATGTTGCCAACTTAACAACGAACGAGTCGAATGAAATAATTTTCATATTAATTAGTTCCGTAATATAAAGAAATGACAACAATATTTATTATTACAAGTATTAATAATAAGCACATGTTCGTTATGATGACAATGGCTTTGTCACTTTCAAAGAGAATCTAAACAAAATATAACAGATTCTTATCTTCAGTGCTGACTCCAAGATGGGTCGCAGTGGTTCCAATTAGAAAAAAATGTGGTACTAAATCTGTTTCTTTGAAACTTGCGATCTGCTTACGAAACGCTGTATGTAAAAATCATAGAGAAGGACCAAAGCTTTAAGAATGTTGAAATTTTACCACTCTGTTGAAACACACCTTGAGCTACACAGAAAAACATAAGGTCCGTGTTTGATAACAAAAATCCCGGTATTCAATATTTTTTTTTCTAATTTCCTGTGATAAAGAATTCCGCTATATTGATAACAAAATTATTTCAAAAGAAAAAAAATCATAACTAAAATAAATTTTGAGGAACTCGGGCTTCCCGGACGTAAAGCATACTCTCTACAGCTGAGGCATATGCCCAGTTACTTTTTTATGAGATAAAACTTGTTTTAAGTACTTATGTATGAAAAGAAAAGAAATAACCGGCATGGGAAAGAAATCAGCGACCGTAACGATTATGAGTAATAATATCATAAAAATTATGATTTAATTGTTATTTTCAATTCTTACAAAAAAAAATCAATTAATACGAATTATAATTGAGTTTTATTTTTTGGTCGTAAAATAATGCTTCTTTTTGAGTTTTATTTTTTAGCTCAAAAATAACGATTATTTGAAATGTTTATATTTTTGCTCGAAAGTAACGATTCTCTCCGGATTTTTATTTTTTGTTTACGATTACTGATTTGTAACGATTACTGTAAGTTTTTAATTCTCGTAATATGACCGATTTATCTGAAATTTGCTAGACACCTTTACTGAGTGTTGCCGTTTTGGTATTTTTGCGGCTTTCAGTGTTACCTAGGTTTTACGGATAACTTCTGGGATTTTGGGGAGATTTATTAAAAATTTTTTGGGAATCCGGGGAACTTTTAGGATTTTGGGAAGATTTTTATTAAAGTTTTTAGGAATCCGGTGAGCTTCTTGGATTTCGGGGAGATTTTTGTAAAAGTTTTTGGGAGTCCGAGGAACTTCTGGGATTTCGGGAAGATTGTTGTCCCAATTTAAAGTTTGTGTCTAAGGATGGTTTTGTGTCTAAGGATGGTGTTCTTGCTTAGTGAAGGTGTCTCGGCTAAACACCAGGTGTCTCGGCTAAATTCTTGAGAAGTATTACCTAAGTATCTTCCAGGCAATATTTAAAAAAGTAGTTATGAATTACTGTGAATTGAAATTCGAATAGCTTGTTGCAAATGACTAATAAATACATCAACGAAGTAACAATTAAAACCTAAAATAATGATTATTTTTAAGCAAAAAATAAAAATCAAGAAATAATCGTTACTTTCGAGCAAAAAAATAAAAATTTAAAATAATCGTTATTTTTGAGCTAAAAAATAAAACTCAAAAATAAGAACTATTTTACGATCAAAATATCAAACTCAATTATAATTCTTATTAATGTGCTGTTTCCACAATGCAAACAAGCACTGCTTCTCCAAAATTTATATGAAAAGCACTAATTTTTTTGAGTGATTTCCATACAAATTTTAGACAAGCAGTGCTTGTTTGCATTGTGGAAACAGCACATAATTGATTTTTTTAGTAAAAATTTAAAATAAAAGTTTATTGCATAAATGAAAAAATTAGTAATTTTATTGTCCAACAACTTCTTACTAATATTCTGAGATCATTATGATTTTTTTTTTGTTAAAATTTGTGCAATAATCATGATTTTCGGTCCCTGAAAGAAATACATACAACGAAATATTGTATTAAGTTAATGAGAAATGTTATTGAAATTCATATTTTTTTTCAATAACATGGTTTAATTGAACATAGTTCTTGTCAATTTTTTTTTTTTTTTTTTGTGTACAGTGTGTCAAAGTTGCCTACATCGCCCATGAAAAATCTTGTCGGCCTCATAACTTTTACACATATTATCCGATTTTAATGAATTTAAACTTGGTGTGAAGTTTAAAAATAGATTAAAAAAACACTGTTTGATTTATTAAGATATTTTTATTATTTTCAAAGGTATTTGGCTTTGAATTCTAAAATTTTGATTTTTGACCTCGGAAATATTGTCGAAATTGAAACCAGTATTTCTGGTAATAGCATACCTAAAAGTAAAAAAAAATGTTTACGATTTTTTACACAATCCTTGATAATATCGAATAAAAATTTTAGTTATCTAAAGAAATTTAATTATTTTGGCTTGAATTAGGTTTTAATTTAATTTTTCAATTAAATTATATTTTTATTTAGAGATATATGTAAAGCATGTAGACAAAGGAAATTTTGACTGCGCGGAGGATTGAGCTGACGTGTTTCGAGATGTCTCGCTCTTCTCGTCAGAGCTCTTTACCGCGTAGATCACTCGACCAAAGTTGGTGTGTTGTAGTCAAAAGTTGAGTATCATTTATCTTTAATCAATTCATACTGTCACTCTTAGCAAAAATGACTTTAAAAAAACTTCATGTCCCTGGAACCACGCCTTTCCATGCCGACTTAATAATTATGGGCTTTTTCGATATTTTGTTGTTTATTTTGTTAAATATACGATTTAGATAAAGGTCGGTAAGGCAAAAGCTGTTGAAAACTTCACAGACAACAAATTTTTAAAAGAAAATGTTTGTCATATTTTCCGACTTGTTGGTCATCATACGGTATAAATGTAATTTAATCAAATTTCAACCATAAGTCGGCACGGGAAGGCGTGGTCCTAGGGGGGTGAAATTTTTTTAAAAGTAATTTTTGTACCAAGAGTAATTTTTGTACCTCCGCTTTTGGAGGGTGAGACTAAAAATATATCCACTTTAAAAAACAACGGACACCAAACCAAGCCTCCGCTTTTCGGGGGTGAGACTAAAAATATTTCCACTTTAAAAAATAACGGACACCCTAGCTTACAGCTTTTTGAGTTATTCACAACGAAATATGTATTGAAAAAAAATTATTTTGGCCCAAACTTAATTTTTTAAATTCATGAAAAATTAAAATTGGCAAAAAATTACCATTTTTATTGCTGAAGCATAAAGCTACACATACCTCAAATCAATTCTGGAATATTCCACAAAAATCGATCGATTAATGACGGTTTTATTCATAATAAAGTGAAGTTACCTAATTTTTTACAAATATGTATTGCGAATATTTACACAACAAAATCAAGATTTGTGTTAAATTAGAGGGTTCTAATGACCGAATCTGGTAGATGGCACCAAAAAATATATGCCTGTATCGGCGTTTTGAAAGTTTACAACTGGGACTCATTTTAGGGGGAGTTAAAATCTCCTCTCTTGCAGACGAATATAGTGACTCGGGTTACGAAATCTTGTAATCCTTACGCCTAAGGTATAAGATGTGCTTAGCACTTTTATGCAAAACACCAGGGGAATATTTTTGTGGATCTTTTATATGGGCCTTTTCGTCCCTTTCTTAATAAAGGGTAAAAACAACTCCACTTCAGCGGCTGTATAGCGGGCTGAAAAGTTGTACAAAAATATTTGTCATAAAATGTTACTATAAGTCTTCAGAAACACCAAAGCTCAGAATTAGATTTTGTTGTACAGTGTTATTTATCAGATTTTCAGCAAAGAAAAAACAAGACTAAATAACACGTGAAACTTGTGCAACCTTGAAGTAAAACTTCCTCATATATTTTCACTATGATATAAAGTCTTAAAATAATAAATAGTCTCAAATTTTTAAATGTTAAAAAAAATGTTCTCTTTAATAAACTAAACAAATTCCCAGCTCACATGTGGCCATACTCAAGAGCATAAGATTATCCTACTTTTACCTTATTTTTCAAGATGAAGCTCTACCCAGCAAAAACTTTTATCATTTTTGTAATCGGTAGTACTTTATTAATGGGTTCCAAAGTAATGAGTGGTATTTATTTATCTTATTTCTATGCTCCAAATTAGAAATACTATTTAGTTCTTAATAAAATTAGTACGTATTTTTCTCATTCTCTAGTTAAAATTTGCTTATATGCTTTAATAAAATAAGTAGACAACCACTTTTTTGTATATGAAAACTAATTTTTGTAGCTTAAACTTATAACCCAACAATAGCTGAGTGGGCAAAGTTCTTGTCTTCAAATCTGAACGAGGCACAGGTTCGTATCCCAGATGGGTCGAAAAGAAAAAATAAAAAAAATGAATAAATGTAAATAAAATATAATGTGTGTAAATTTTTTTAATTTAATTTTGTTTATTTGACTACTTATTTTTTAGCTTCAAGTAAGCCAAATAATAACTGGTTAATTGCTGTGACAATGTAAATAAATTTTTAACCGGTATGTATCCCTTATTTTTTGAACTTCTCAAACAAAAATAAGTAGTTATCGAGTCAAATTGTAAGTAGTTACGACTAAAATCTTCATATACTTTTTTGCCTACCAGTAAGCAAAGTTTTTGCTGGGTAGTCTTAGAACATTTTATATGACAAAGGTTTGCCTAGCTGTCAGCCGTTTTTCCAACTTATTATCACAGGTTACACAGACTTTTCAAAATCACTTAAAATGATTGATTTGGGTACAAAATCCTTAAAGTGACAGATTATTGTACACATGATTAGGATTAATTAAGGATACGCACACGTTATTAATTTTTTAGGATTTATAAAACCAAAAACTTTTTAAGGACTTATGACCTTCTAAGCTTAAAATTATTTCTATTAAAATATAAATCTTTTGAAACCATCTAAGTTTTGGTACAAAAAGAAACACATACATACATATAGTTTCCTTATGCATATTATTAGACATAATAATGTCTTGAAAATTTCCACCCAATTTTAATTGTTTGATGATAAGAAAAATATATGTATAAAAATATTTTAAATACCCAAAAACAAAAAGGAAACAAACAAGAAACCAACAAAAATGAAGGTGTTGTGCAATATTCACATAAAGATCAAATGCTACAAATTTGTACATTTATCTTAATGGTCAAAATGGTAAAAAATTAAAACTTAAAGAGGTTTGTTTTTTTTTGTGGTTGGTTGGCTTTTGTTTGGTTTACTTTGGTTATTATTTTTTTTTTTGTATAATTCATTAAATCTTGATTAAAACCGGCCACGAAAAACTCAAAAAATTGGTATTATAGAAACAGAATAAAATAAGAAAAATAAATTTTATAAAAAGGAAGGTGAAAAGCACCACTGACCAAGATTTCTTAAGCACATGCTGTAAAAACTGCTCAAAAACAACACCTTCGCGCATGCGCAATAATGTAAAAAGCAAGTGAACTTTTTTGTTTCGTTTTTAGTTGTTCGTTTTATAGATTTGCAAACTGGAGTTGTAAAGTACTTTTTATTCTGTAAATATTTACAAAAAAAGTACTTGAGAGATTGAGAGACCAAGAAGGTTGTTAAGTTTTGATTACAAATTGACTGTCTAGTAGAATATAAAGTTCACAAAAAATATTTTAATTATTCAGTTTCATTAAACAAAATTTTCTCTAAATATCAAGATTCTAACGGCTAATTCTGGCAGAGCAAACTAAAAAAATATAGGCGATTATCGGCGTTTTGAAAGATTACATCTGCGACTCATTTTAGGGGGAGTTAAGTTTCCCCCGTTTCACACTGGGAAAAAAGGCTAATCTAGCGGGGGAAAAATCATATCTTCCAAACGAATAGTCTGATCCACAAAAACAAAACTATCGATGAATTATACGGAAGGATGTAGGCTACAAGGTGTGTTAAAAGTTACCGAAAAAACTCTTTAGTCGTCGGAAAGCTTATATCTTCCAAACTAATAGTATGATTCTTTAGTCGTCGGAAAGCTTATATCTTCCAAACTAATAGTATGATTCACAAAAACGTATGCTATAAGGTCTGTAAATAAATTAGCTATTTTTAGCACAGTGGGCGCTATATGTTGCTATATACGACCAACTTTAAAAATTCAAAATGCCTTAAAAAAATTTAAAGTACACACAGAAAAATTTCCATGTAAAATCGTCGAAAACCAGGTTAACTTAAAATTTTTCGGTAGTGATTTTGCTTCATAGGTGTTTCATGTTAAATCAACAAGATTTACAATAATCTTGAAAGAAAATTGTTCCTTTTGAATTAACTATATTTCATGTTGATTTAATATTCCAGTACAGTTAAATCAAAATGAAGTTGATACTGAAATAATACGACACATCATATTGAATAAAAGTTATTTCAAGTTTAAACAACGTGAATTTGATATTGGAACAACACGAGCAATCATGTTGAATCAAAGTTATTTCAAGTTGAAACATCATGAATTTGATATTGGAACAACACGAAGAATTATGTTGAATTAAAGTTATATCAAGCTGAAACAACATGACTTTAATATAGCTATTTTATTAATTATTTTACTTACGTGATAGTCATCAGAAAACTGTTCTTTGTAGCTGACTGCCCCAGCCAAGATTTGAACTCGTGCCACCTGCATGATAGTCCACGCGCTAACCACTGCAGCCACAACAGCTCCAACCCTTTCTTTACTTATACACTAAATAAATACCATCGTATGTAAAATGCATTTCATTTTAATTCAACATGACTTAAATGATTATTTAACATAAAACTTATTTGAAATTAAAGTTATAGTCATGTCAATTGAAAATGAAACTTAACGCTTATAACAAAATTGTTTTAACGGTGAAACGGTGATATAAGGTTAGATTAATTATTTTCCGTTTAAAATTAATATGAAACAATGGTAATTTTAAATCAGCAGCAGTAAATATTCGCTGGTAATTCCTTTTTTGTCGTATACATAGACGATACATGTAAGAATAAACAACAACAAGTCACACAACTAAGCAGAACAGTGAATTGTAGCAATGAACAAAGCAAGTAAACACTAACACACTCAAACGACAAATTATTTCTTGTAAATTTAATATGATTTGCAATCAAAATTACGGCATGTGGATTTTACATTCCTTTTTTTCTGTGTGTATATTCAAAATTTCATAAAATTTATTTTAAAACTGAAAACGACTACTTCATTCTTATTTTAATTTAATAACAAGTTGTTTCGAAAGCAAATTACAATAAAATCATATAGGAGTAGAAACAAGTAAAAAAAATTGAAAATGGTGTATATTTAGAAAAAATTATGTAAAAGTCGCATACGCAAGTCTTCGCAGCTAATTTTTGGAAATGTATTACTCTATCATATCTACATTAAGATTCCACAAAATTTTCAGTTACTTTTTTTGTATCTCTACAAAGATTTAAAAAAAGTTTAAAAAAAATTTTTTTTCTGTATTTACGCTTGTAAAGTGAATTAACTGAAATAGCAAATATATAAAATAAAGCTGTTTAAAATAGCTGATATAACACTTTATCAAAAAATAGTTACTTTGTCCGAAAACTTCCATCACTAGCGATTCAATACGCCAACAAATTTGATATAAAAATCAATAAAGAATTACAACCCAATTTGTTCTCAAAGTTTAAAAGGCCATATTTGTCGAACCAGGTAACATAGTGATAAATAAATTTAATTTTTAAGTACGCTTTGATGATGCATTGAATATTTTTTCAAATTTAATACTTTTTTCGCCACTATATTGGCTTTTTCCCCTATGTGCGTTTGGCACATAGTTATAGTGACTCGGATTAGGAAATCTTGTAAGCCTTACGTTTAAGGTATAAGATGTATTCAGCACTTTTATGTAAAACACCACGAGAAAAAATTTTGTGGAACATTTTAACCCTCTAGCTCTTCGCTGTATGGCCATTTGTGTACCTTACGGAAAAGGAGCAAAACACATTCCTTCAGCGACGATATAGCCGGCTTAAATGTTCCAAGAAATTTTCCTCGTAGCGTTTTACATAAAAGTGCTAAGCACATCTTATACACAGAAGAAATTATCACCAAAAAATTTTCATACAAAAGTTTGTCTAAAAATAAATTTCATTTTTAGTAAATGTTCTTTCCATAATCAATAAATTGTTTGTTTGACTCTTATTTAAGACTCAAACACCAAAAACAACAAGAAAAACTGTGTCTTAAAAAAACAAACCCGATGACGACATACACACAAATAACAACAACAACAATGATGGCAAAAGGAATGCGATTGTAGCAAGTTTGTTTACTGAAGATTTTTGAGTGAATCAATTCGTTAATGTCGTTGCATTAATTCTCATTCATTCTTTTAGAGTCTTTAGACTCAAACACATTTAACTGTAGACTTGAACACAATTAACAAAGTGAAATTTCATAAATGCTTAATGGATGATGATGATGATGATGATGATAATGTCCCAGACAAAAATTTTGCTTGATATATTACAAAAAATCCAGTAAATATTTTTGTTTGATTAAGTAAACTATTTTAGCTAGTATTTTTAGACCAATTGTTTTGTAAATTCAGACAAAAATATTGTTTGATATTTTTCAGAAAATCCAGTAAATCTTTTTGTTTGATGTAGTAAATAGTTTTGTTTACAAATTCTAAGTATTTTTAGACAAATTGCTTTATAGATTTAAACAATTTGTTTACTGAAAAAAACGCGTTTTTTTCAATGAATTTGTTGAGATATTTTTGTCTATATTTAAAAATTTTTTTGTATGTACGTTCCTAGACAAAATATTGAAAGCCTTTACAGAAAATTATATTCTGTTTTTTTTCTGTACGTTAAACGTAAGGCTTGGCTTACAAGATTTCCTGTGCCGAGTAATAATTGTAAATAAGTACGAAATTAGCATTTTAAGTTTTAAATGATTTCTGGCACTCAAGCGTTAAAATGTTTCACTAAAATGTTTCTCGTGGTGTTTTACATAAAAGTGCAAAGCACATTTTTTAGCTTAAACGTAACGCTTACAAGATTTCCTACACCGAGTACTAATTGCGAATAAGTACGAAATTAAGCTTCAAACACATATTAAGTCTTTAATGATTTCTGGCGCTTAACTTGTGTCCGGAACTTGGGTATATTTGAAGACCTATAGTAGAATTTTATGGCCTCTGAATGGGAGTTTTCTGCCCATTTTTAAGAAATGGGAAAAAAGATCCATACAGCGAAGTCTTAGAGGGTTAAAATGGTCCACAAAAATATTTCTCGTGGTGTTTTACATAAAAGATCTGAACACATCTTATATCTTGAACGTAAGGTTTACAAGATTTCCTCTACCGAGTCACTGCAACTATGTGCAAATGAGAACTTTAACTCCCACTAAAATGATTCTGGGACTAAAACTTTCAAAAGGCCGATACAAGTATATATACATTTTTTTTCTTCTCTCTGCCAGAACCAACCATTACAAACAAGTTATTTTTTGTGTTGTACGGTGTATGTGTTTGTAATTCGGTCAAAAAATGTCAAATGCAAACACACATCCTATCAAAGTTAGTGATAAACTATCCATGAATAAAGTCATATCTTCCATACATGGTCAATTCCCGAAAATCAATTTAAAGGCGTTGATAGCTAAGGGTCCATATATTTAAAAAAATATTATTTCATAAAATAAATTGTAAAAACTAAAGCGTCATGCGCTTTAGGAGCTCAAAATTTTTATACAAAAAATTTAATTTCAGTTAACTAATGAGAAACCACATGTTCGCAGAGAAAAATCAAAACAGGGACTACGGTTTTTTACTTTTTAAACTTTCAAGTGTTCATTTTCATTTGGTTTTTCAATCGGCGAAAAAAGTCCCCTTGTTCGTGTATAAGCTTTGAAAAATATATAATAAATCGACATCAACTTGGCAATCACAGAGTTCAATTGCGAATAAAGTTTTTTGTTAAACATTTAAACCAATTTTAGTACTTTTCATTTCAGAAATTACCCGCAATCTCAAACCAAGTCTCACAAAATTCGTTTTTTTTTGCATGTTTGTTGTACCAGTAGTATTTTGTTTAAACTATATTAATTTTTATTACAAGATCAACATGTAAAATAAAGTAAATGTAATTTAAACCTGTAATGGATGAGTGAATTTTTAAAACCAAAAAATATTTGAATGTATGAAGAATTTTTTTTTTGTTTGCAAAGTAGTGGAAGTGGAACTTTGCTTCAATGCCCGAATAATCAATCCAATAACCTGCGGTAATTTTTATATTATTGTATTTTAATAATTGTTGATTAATAAATTATACTTTTTAGCTATTAACCACCCAAACAACAACCTTTAAAATCTCATATTTCTTAAAAACTTTAAAAAGATCAAAGGTTTAGAGCAAATGTTTAAGGTCATTCATATAAATAACACTATATAACAATTTCGAACTTTTTTCAAAATTACAGGGTTCTGTAAACCAATTCTGGTAAAAGAGACCAAAAAAACTAAGTTTGTGTATCGGCATTTTGCAAGATCACATTCGAATTTTATTTTAGGGGGTTAAAGTTTCTACCCTTTTGGTACATGAAACTATGTGATCTTTACATCTGAGGTGTAGGGTTTGTTCAGAAACTTTGTAGAAAATATTAGAGCAAACATTTTTCTGGAATATTTTAACCCTCTAAGTCTACATTTTATAGGTCTTTTTGTATATTTTTTTGAAAAGGGGCAAAAAACTCCCCTTTCAGCGGCGATATAGCGGGAAAAAATCTTCCACAAAAATTTTTCTCGTAGTCTTGTACAAGAAAAAGCTGAATACATCTTATACCTTAAACGTAAGGCTTACAAAATTTTCTATGGCGAGTACGAATTGTCCATAAGTACGAAATTAACCCTTAAACACATTTCAAGTTTTGAATGAGTTAAGTCTAGAGCTTGGGTCTCTTTAAAGACCTAAAGTAGAATTTTATGGCGAATATTTTTGTAGAACATTTCAGTCCCCTTTACCGCTGCTGAAGGGGAGTTTTTAGCCCATTTTTTTTTTGGAAATGTAAAAAAGCCCCATAAAGCAAGGAGCTAGAGGGTTAAGATGTTCCAGAAAAATTTTTCTCGTAGCGTTTTACATAAAAAAGCTGAACACATATTATACCTTAAACGTAAGACTTACAAAATTTCCTATGCCGAGTACTAATTGTGAATAAGTATGAAGTTAACCCTTAAACATAGTTTAAATTTTCAATGATTTCTGGTGTACAAATAGTGTGTGGAGCTTGGTTGTCTTTGAAGATCTATAATAAAATTTTATGGCCAACATTTTCGTAGAACATTTTATCTCCGCACTCCCCATTTTTAGGCGGGTTTTTTACGATTTCTTAGAAAAGAGCCAAAAATGACCATTATGTGGGGGAGTCAGAGGGTTAACATGTTCCACAAAAATAGTTGCCCTAATATTTTCTACAAAGTTGCTGAATATACCCTACACCTCAGATGTAAAGAACATATAGTTCCATGTACCGATATGCTGCATGATCAGGCCAAAATGGGGAAACTTTAAGCCCCCCCCCCCCCAAAAATAATAAATATCCGATGTGATCTTGCAAAACGCCGACACATTTATATTTTTTTTTTGTCTCCTCTACCAGAATCGGTTTACAGAATCCCGTAGTTTCTTTTTTCGTGTTGTACAGTGTAAATGTTAAAGAAAATATGTATTATTACATACAAAATTATTTTATATAATGAATTTAAAATATATTTAGCCTTAGAGTTAAAGTTTGAACTTAGTTTAAACTAGGTTTAATGCAGTATTGTGAGATTATAAGACTATCTTTTAAATTTGGGGACTTTCTCTTATTTAGGGGAAAACTTAAGGGGTAAAAATATTTGAAAGAAAGTTGAAATTAATTTGTCGCTGCTTTTATTTTGACAGCTATAAGTTTTACTTTAAACCGAAATTAACTTTAAACTAAGAAAGGTTTAAAAAGGCTTTACTTTAAACAAGACTTAAAATGAAAACAAGAATTAGCTTGAAACCATATTTAACCATCAAAGCTGCTAAACTTTATACCAGGTTTTTACATTGAAATATGCTCAACAGAAAACCAGGTTTAACTAAAACAATATATAACCTTGCATTAAATTTTGCATCAAGCCTTAAACTAGGCTTAAACTAGGTTTTAACTAGGTTTAAAATTAAACCAAGTTTAATTTAAACAAGGTTTAAATTTAATTCGGTTTCAGCTTTAAAATAATTTTTACTTATAAACCTGCTCCCTTATTCTGTAACTCGCTAAAGCTAAATCTCTATCGCTAAAAATCTATAAAGTCGATTTATCAATTTTTATCTACGAATACAATTTTGCTACGTGCATTGCTAAATTAGGCAATGTATTTGTTCAGCATTTTAGCGATCGAGATTTAGCTTTAGCTTTAGCGAATTACAGAATACGGGGCTGGTCCCACTAACAATTAAATTTAGCTAAGTTTAATTTTTATCTAACTGTAACTAAAACCACGTTTTAGTAGGATTTTTAGCTAAGCTTGATTTTTATCTATGTTAAACTAAGTTTAACCTTAACTAAGTTTATCCTTACAGAAGGTTAAAGCGCGAATGAAGGCATGAAGTTTATTTTTAACCGACTGCAACAAAAGTTTTTATGTGTGTTCCCTCAGAAATCCGCCATTTATTGGAAAGGATGTATTTCCAGATTGGTCCCGTTGATAAGTGGGCAGCGTTACGCCCATATAAAGTAAATAAACCTTCTTTTTCGACTACTTCTATATAACAGGGTCTTATGTAACTTTGCATATATTTTAAGCCTTCGTTTTATCATGATTAAAAAAGTGGGCAGCGCCACGACCATGCAAAGTAAATATTCCCCCTTATTCTGTAACTATTTGTCAATGTCACGCCAAGACAATACCAAAAGCTTGGCACTTACTATTCTCTAAGGCATAGAAAATTGGATGAGGCTTTTAATAGTAGTAAATTTTTGTCGACGGCCAAGACAGTGGCAATTTTTTGGTATTGCCTTGACGTGACGTCGACAAATAGTTACGAAATAAGGGGGATTATTTTCCAACAACTTCTACTAAACTGATTCCCAGAATTAAACTTTCGAAACGCCGATACACGTATATAGTTTGTGTTTAGTGCCCTCTACCACAATCAGTTGTTAGAGCAATGTTAATATTTTTTTTTTTGCACAGTGTAATATTTTAAAGCGTTTAAATTTTTGGCCGCTTTTCCAATGAAATTTTAATTTGATTTTAAGCAATTTGCGGTGTGCTTTTAGTAACATTAAATAGCAAATAATTTCATATGCACTTCATATTTTTCGACATTGTTTTCATTTTTTTATGATTTTATTAAAATTTGATTGTTCAGGCTATTAATGCAACTTTTTCATTTTGCTGTATTTTGCCAAACGCCTTCATGCTTAAAAATTCTGCATAACTACTCAATATATCCACTACCAATTTACTCACAGATGTATTAAGTCTTTAACATGTTTATTGAACATTCTAAATATTTCGTTGCTTAAGTTTATAATGAATAAATTATTGCAAATTGTTTTTTAGTTTTTGCTAAAGCAATAGCCAAATATGCAAAAAAAAAACACAGAAATAAATAATGAACATTTTTAGGTTTTAGTAATTGATCATTATTGCATATTATACCCTTTAAGGGTATTTTTAGCCACCTTTTTTTCAAAATTTAGGAAACATTTTTGTGTAAATGATTATTACCCCTGGTGTTGATGCAATTTTAGTTTAAGGGAATTTTTTAACTTTTTTCTGGCTTCAGAGATTTTTAAATAAATTCTGTAAATTTTTTTTCCTTCAAATTATTTTCTTCTGTTATTTATGTACATACAATTTCAAAGGAAAAGAGTATAAAAAATTAATCGTATTGGTTACACTGTAAAATGAAATCAAATTTGTTCGAAATGACTACGTTAAAACGACTGATTCTGGTTGAGGACACCAAAAAAATATATCATGTATCGCCGTTTTTTAAGTGAATTTCTGATGACTTGATCATTAAGATCCAAATCTCGTTTCATAGCTCTTTAAAAATATTATTACTGGAGCGAATGTGCACAAAAGAATCATTACATATCAGCACTCTAACGTAATATTTTTTATATTTCACTTATGTTTAATCAATTAGTTATAAACGTACAATATATAAATCATTTTCATATTCATACCGAACAACTTTATTCTTTAGTGTGGGTTTTCTTGACAAATCAATACGATCATTAGTTTATTGTAATCTAATACTTTATTCATTGTAATTTATTGCCGCAAAAATAAAAAGTATATGTTCACCATTAAAATAAAAAAATAAATAAAACTTAAAGGAATTGGCATTAATAACAGGTTAATCTTTGCCATCAATCTAACTTTCATTAAATACAAATCAAATAATTAATATCAATTAGTTAAATATTATATAAAAAAATAAAGCAGAATTTAATTTTATTTATTAAACCAGCTTTTTTCGAACCGGCAATGCACGGTCTTTAAACATTTTGAGGATAAGTCCTTAATACGTTATTTATCGTCTATCTGGTCTAGCAATATGAACGAAATAACTCTGCCACGGAAGCAATTATTCGTTAGATCAAATAATGTGTCCTTCTACTAATTGTGTGTTCGTCCACAAGTTTTTATAGTACTGAAACTTCCATGTCCCTTCAGATAAAAAATTTTGAAATCGGCCAAGATATGGCATAGTTATGCGATAACCAACATATAGCGCGCTAACAATTTTTTCGTCTCATTTCCACTTCTATGGGACCAAACTTTAAGCAAACCCTTTCAAACGAAAAAATAATTTTGAAATTCGGTTTAAATATGACGAAGTTAATCATGGGGGAGCAAACTTCCCCGCCGATTTTCGAAAAAAAATTATAGGACTAAACTTCAGGCAAATCCTTTCAAACAACAAAAAAAAAGATTTAAAAAAAATGTTAACGGCTATATTTATTTATTGTATCTTCACTAAAATTGAACTACACAGAAAAAATTATCAGCAAAAAATTTTCAAACAAAAGTTTGTCTAAAAATAAATATCATTTTCAGTAAATGTTCTTTACATAATCAATGAATTGTTTGTTTGACTCTTATTTAGGACGCAAATATCAAAAACAACAAGAAAAACTTTGTCTTAAAAAATCAACCCAGATGACAACATACACACAAATAACAACAACAACATTGATAGCAAAAGAAATGCGATTGTACCAAGTTTGTTTACTGAAGATTTTTGAGTAAATCAATTCATTAATGTCGTTGCGTTAATTGTCATTCATTTTTTTTAAGTATTTAGATAAATAGTCAGACTTGAACACATTTAACAAAGTGAAATTTTACAAATGCTTAATGGATGAAGATGACCCAGACAAAAAAATTTTGTTTGATATATTACAAAAAATCCAGTAAATATTTTGTTTAATATTTGTTAGTATTTTTAGAGTAATTCTTTTATAAATTCATACAAAAATATTGTTTGATATTTTTCAGAAAATCCAGTAAATCTTTTTGTTTGATTTAGTAAATTGTTTTGTTTACAATTTGTAAATATTTTTAGACAAATTGTTTTATAGATTTAAACAATTTGTTCACTGAAAAAAACACGATTTTTTCAATGAAATTGTTGAGATATTTTTTTCTATATTTACAAATTTGCTTGTAGGTCCGTTCCTAGACAAAATATTTACCATTTCATTGAATTCCTTTTAAGTCCAGCCAATGCCAGACAAAGATATTTGTTTCAGCGGTTGGTTCTTTGGTTGTCAACATCTCTCGTGTTCGGCTGAGAGCAAGAGTGTCCCTCCTTCTCAGCCGAGTGTGGCCTCTATAGTTAATGATGTTTCGGACTAGGGGATTTGGGTGCAACTCGAGTTTTTTTATGTATCTTGTCACGTGTTTAGATAACACTGTCTTAACCAGCGGCAAATCTTAATCTTTATGAATTCGCTTGTTTCTGAAATACCATGGGGCTGCTGTAATCGTACGGAGTATTTTTTTTGTCGCCTTTGAATTTTTTCTACATTTGATACCGAGGCAGTGCTCCACAACTGGATACCGTAGGACCATATTGGTTTTAGAATGGAGTTGTATAGAAGAAGCTTACAATCTAGGCTTAGAGTAGAGTTCCTTTCAATCAGGCAATTCATTTGAAATGCTTTTAATTTCATTGAGGTCATCTTTGCATTAATGTGGAACTTCCATGTTAGACGACGATCAAGATGAACACCGAGATATTTTACTTCAGTGTGTTGAGGTATAGTTTGGTTATTTATTTGTATAGGTGGGCAGGTTTCTCTGCATAATGTAAAAGTAATGTGTAGACATTTTTGCTCGTTAATTTTAATTCGCCATTGTTTTAGCCATTATTCCAACTGGCGTATATACTTTTGCAGCTTGAAGCATCTTGTTGGCTTTTGTGAACACTTAGAAAAGCTGTATCATCAGCGAATGTTGATATATGTATGTTACTGTTTACCGCCAAGTCAGAGGCATATATTAGGTATAATACAGGGCCGATGATACTGCCTGGAGGAACTCCGGCTTCAATCGGTTGCGGAGGGCTTAGAACGCTACCTTCCTTAACAGCAAATTTTCGCTCAGTTAAGTAGCTTTCTAAAAGACTAAGGGTGTTTGCGGGTAGGTTTTGCTTTAGTTTGTGTATTAAACCTTCGTGCCATATTTTATCAAATGCCCGAGAAACATCGATGAAGAGCGCAGAACAATATTTCTTTTCGTCGAAGGTTTTTCTAACCACGTTTACGAGTCTGTGTGTTTGTTCAATTGTGCTATGTTGTCTCCTAAACCGAATTCGTAGTCTGGAATGCTTCCAGTACGATTCATGGTATGGGTGTTAGCTTACTCATAAGTAGCTTTTCAAATAGTTTTGACACGTTAGACAATAGGCTTATAGGCCTATAGGATTCCACCTTCGTATGATCTTTGCATGGCGTAGGTATCATGGTAATTAGCGAAAGTTTCCATTCCGTGGGATAGCATTTGAGGCGCAAAATACCGTTGAAAATAAATAGAATTATCCTTTTTGCAGTATAGGGTAGCTCTAAGAGCATTTAATTGCTTATTTCATCAGCGCCTGGAGCTTTATTCGAATTTAAGCACGTAATACAGTGGTCATTCTCACGAATATTGAACCTCAAGGTAACATCTGCTGTAGCGAGGACTGGTGGCAGCTCAACTATAGTATCAGACATATTTGGAGTAAATACTTTCTGCAAGTGGTTTGCAAACAGAATACCTTTTTCAAAATATGAACACAAATTTTACTGAATCGAATAAAATAGTTGTCTAAAACTAGTTTTCAAAATCAGTCAAAAAGTCTGTAAATTCAGGAAATTTTTTTTACTGAAAATGGACCATCACCATATTTCTGTACACTCTTTTGTAATGATTTATTTATTTATGTTTATGATAGATTTTATTATTTTCAAAAATTTATTGCTTGTTGTGGGCTACTATTTTTTTTTACAAATATTTTACGAAAACAAAAAATTATTTTATTGTTATTGTGACAAAAAATGAAAATAATCCATAAGAAATGTTTGTTGACGTTTTTAGAAGCGATAGATACGTTCTATTGTTCCTTGTTCATTCACTATTCGTAATAAAAAGCGGAACAATGAACGAAAGGAACCACCTAGTTCCTTAAGTCTTTCGGGTCGGTTGAAACGTTTCCACAAAAGGAACGATTTTGCCCAACTCTTGTGCGTATTAATAAGGCATGATTTTTGTTTGAGATGAGCCGGCTGGAACAAATACTTGGCTTTTTTAACGCTTCCAGTAAACTTAATTCCGCTTCTAAGTGTTAGTGCTTGTAAATCTACATTTTTCTTTTTTGCTAGGTAAGAGCTTAAAATTAAACATTTAGTGAATGAAGCAAACTATTTATTAAACTTAAATGTTAATTTCAGACAAAGCGACAAAATCTGTTGATTGTGCTTACTAAAGAAAGTAGGATTTTCGCTAGGGTGTTATTGCTGCCGTCGTTGGCAGTGTAGGTAAAAGAGATCTGATGAGAAGACTGTGGTGGTCTCGAAACATCTGATGTCAGTTTAACCTTCCGTACATCCAAAAATTTTTCTTTGATTGTTCAATATTTACATGCTTTAGAATTTATTTCTTAAATAAAAAATAATTTGATCGAAAGATTGCTGTTAATTTTCTTAAATATGCGATTTAGATAAAATCCGTAAGGCAAAAGCTGTTGAAAACTTCACAAACAATAACTTTTTAGAAGAAAATTTATCATGATACTATCATATCTTTCGACTTGTGGGTGGGTGGGGGTCATCATGCCGTGACCAACCGTACACTATTATAGTGTACGGTAATCTTATAGTAATTAAAAAATAATGATGATCTCTCAAAAATGTATCAATATTATAGCAGCCATATTGATATCACCATTTTAAATTCCAAATATCTGTTTGTAAAATATCTATCACAGGGTCCCGTAGTTTCCTTTCTCATTTTTTAACGATTAAAACGATTATTTAAAATATTTTTACCGCCATATTGGATTTGTAAATTTTATTATCGGATAAGTAATCTGCGACTCTAAAAGCTCCAAATGGCTGATCGCTAACCTCTATCGCTTCTAGTCTTAAAGTAGTTAGAAAATAATGATGGTCTCTTAAAAAAGTATCAATATTATAGCCGCCATATTGATTTCACCATTGTGAATTTCAAAAAAAGAATTAATAATGTCTATCATAAATCCCCAGAGTTTCTTTTGCCGTTTTTGGAAAATTAAAAGATAGATTTTTTTTTAATTTTGGACCGCCATATTGGATCCGCCATCTTGAATTTTATGTTTTAAATTCCATATTTGAAATCAGTGGTGCCAAAAACCCCCAATGCAATATTTTATAAAGCCACTAAATCTATATTCTATTTATGGCCAAAATTCTGGGTTCCTGGGCCATCGTGTGTTGGAGAAAGTTTACACAGGTCAATTCAAGTAATATTGAATTGTACCGCTTTGCAGCATGCAATGTTGTAAAGAGCTACCTGCTTGTTTCTATCGTATTCTGCATGCCTGTGCCTCGTTTCTGTAACTTGTGAGAAGTTTTCACATCGAAAAAAATTTCAAAATTACGATTCATAGAATAATAGAATAATAGTTTGATTATTATATGAATCACCCTGCAAACCTAACAAAAGTACAAAAATATTAAATTTTTTTCTCACTCATCCTGTTTTTCACAGAATGATTATGATTTTTTCGATGCGAGAAAGTCTCACATTAGCTACAGAAAGAAACAAGGCACTGGTATGTGTAAATGAAATTTTTTCTTGTCCAATTGGAAAAAGTTGAAAAAGACACACTGATTGCGTACATCAGTGTATTTCCATAATGTGTGTGAACGAAATTCTTATAAGTACATGCCACCTACATTTTCATTTTTCAGTAAGTAATAAATTAAATCAGATAGACCTTTTTCGTTGAGAAAGGTTAAATTGAATAAAATTGTTGACGTTATTTAATACATTTGTTTATCTCCAAATAGGTATAGATTGAATACAAAAAACCAATGGCGTTTTCTTTTTTGACAAAAATCTTTCATTTCCCTTACCTTTTTATAATTTTGTGTTCTTTTCTATATTAAAATCGAGAGTGGTAATAAATACTAATCACTAAATCGACAAAAATCTTCCAAAGTAAAACATTTTCAAAAATAACAAGATTCTAACGACTGATTCTGGTAGAGGTGGTCAAAAAATATATGCACGATACTCATTTCAAATGCTGTTTTCGTTCCCGTTAAAATTATAGTAAAATATTACATAAGATAAACGCATAATTTTTAAAATTAAATCTGCTTTAGCATGATTTTTTTTATATATTACTAGCTATACCCGGCGTGCCTCGCCACCCCATTGGTGTGCAGATATAGAAAATTTAATTAACTTATTTAAAAATAACCATAAAATTGGTTAGTTTTTTTGGCGATCTTTTTAGTTTTGGCGGACTTTTGCGTTCAGCGATTTTTTCATTTTAGCGATTTTTGTTTTGGCTTTTTAAATTCTGGAATTTTTTTAGCTTTAGAGTTTTTTAAAATTTCAAGAGTTTGCCTCTTACGGTTTCTAATATACAGCAAACTCTTTAAGCTATATAGTCAAAATTACATTAACTTTCAGAACACCCTTTAATTTTTGTTGTGTTAAATATTCTACAGACTACACCAATTAACACTAACTTTGAAAATTTCGAGAGTCTATATAAAAGTGTCTGTATAGTACATTAGTATATCAACATGTTTCGTTGCTCGTTTTAGAACACTCTTTAATCTTTAGCCCGTAGGTCTTACAGCTCTCGAGAAAACAGCCTGTGACAGACAGAAAGACAGACGGACCGACGGACAGCGTATCGAAAACAATAAGATTAATTTACACTTTTGGTGTACAGAGCCCTAAAAAGGATCTTTTGCAAATAGTAACTTTTCAAAAAGTAACCATTTTTAAATGAGTACCATTTTCAAAAAGTACCCTTTCCAAAAAACATTTTTCAAAAAGTACTAATTCTTAAAACTACATTTTCAAAAAAGTAGGTTTTCGAAAAAGTACCTTTACTTTAAAATATAAACGATTAACAAAAAAAGTACCAAAATTATATTTTACCTTTTTCGGCCCCTAAATGTACAAATTTCAAAAAAGTACAACACAACTATCCACTCATTTTTCTATCTTATTATGACGCTTTTGGAATTTTATGTCTACCTTACTTAGATTCGGAGATATAAGAACACGGACTTTACCCGTTTGTACCCCTTTTAATCCCGTTAGAATTTAAGTTTTCAAAAATTCGTTCATAGAGAATATATACAAACATATGCATTCAGTATGTGTATCAATGTGCATAAAAAAGAGTTGTGTGGAAAAAAGTACCAAAGAGGGCTACCAATTTTACCCATTATATATTCAAATTTGACAAAAATACAAAACTGTTTTTGAGGGCTTTTTAAGGAGAGAAGAATGAATTGCAAGTTTCGTTTCTAAATTTATTACTTTAGGAGATAAACTGTTAACAAAAAAAGTACCAAAATTATATTTTTTCCCTTTTTCGGCCCCTAAATTTACAGATTTTAAAAAAGTTTCAGAAACCTGTCCGCTCATTTTTCTATCTTATTATGATGCTTTTAGAATTTTATGTCTACCTTACTTAGATTCGAAGATATAAGGTTACCGGTTTTACCCGTTTTTACCCCTTTTAATACCCTTAGAATTAAAATTTTCAAAAATCCTTTCTTATTGAAAATATACAAACATATTCATTCACTATGTATATCAATTTGCATAAAAACTAGTTGTATGGAGAAAAGTACCAAAAAGAGCAACCAATTTTACCCTTTACATATTCTAATTACAGAAAAGTACCAAAACATGTTTGAGGGCTTCGTAAGGATAGAAGAATGCATTTTAAATTTAATTTCTATCTTCATTACTTTAGGAGATAAACGGTTAACAAAAAAGTACCAAAATTATATTTTTCCCTTTTTTTGGCCCCTAAATGTAAAAATTTCAAAAAAGTACCACACACCCGTCCGCTTATTTTTCGATCTTATTATGCTGTTTTTTGAATTTCATGTCTACCTTAGTTAGATCCGGAGATATAAGGTTACCGAATTTACCCGTTCTTACTCCCTTAGCGTTTGAGTTTCCCAAAACCCCGTCTTAGTGGATCTATACATCCTGAGGAGAGCCCATATACGAAATTTCAACTTTCTAGCCTTAGTGTCAGTCAGTCAGTCAGTCAGTCAGTCAGTCAGTCACTCAATAACGTTACTCTTTTATTTATATAGATAGATATAGAAGATAAATAAATGAACATAAGTTTTTTTTTGTGTAAGACTGTCCATTATGTGTTAAAAACGAACAACGAAAATACTGTTTATACTCTCTTCATACAAAATGGCGTGTCCGTAATGCATGCTGTTGATTTTCCACATTAAGAAAGTGTGAGTTTGTTCAAAAACTATATTAAATTTATAACGGTCTTAGAGTGTTTGCATTTGCTGATCTTATTTCACGCATCAAATTTTTTTAAAATAATAGAAATTATAATTTTTTTTAAGTGTTGTTGTCCGCAGTTTTGTGTATTGAGAGTTGTGCTTCTTTAATACGGTTCATTACTCAGTTTACTAATTGAAATTGCATTAACAGCATACACATTAAATAACAGCGTAGGTTGGTATTTCTAAATATTTAAAAGTTTTGTGAACTTTGTTAAATAGTATTATATTGCAAAACGTTTCATCAATCAATCAAATGTATTGAGTGTTATCCAATCTTTTTTTAAATTAATTGAAATCTTTTAGTGCATAATTAAGGACTCGTCGACGATTATATATCTGAATTATTTGCAGTTTAAATAGTGAGTTCTGAAACTATTCGCATAAAAATGTATTGAGCGTTACGTTAACAATATTCTTAGATAGAATTTATCTATAAATATTGGGACGGCAAAAAAGGTAACAGCCGCGGAAGGGTAGAAACGATATAGAGAACATTATTCGTTTAGAAATTTCTGAGTTACTTTGAAAAAAATTGCTTCTACCGCACTGTGGGTTGTTATATTTTCGAAGAATATATTAAGTAGGTCGTATTTTGCTACGAATAATTATTTAAAACTGACATAACTTTTAACATTGTTGGTCCATTTTATTAAAATTAATCTTATTAGGAAGAAGAGTTGCCTTACTTTTCGTTCATGTATAAATGTTTGTAAAGAATTATTTAAAAGATACATTGTTTTTATTTTTTCATATGAACCCGAGTCAAAATTGAAAAAGTGGTCATAACTTTTAATTTCGTGCTGCGATTATTATAATTTTAAGTTTTTAGAGAGTAGATGTATAGTGCTTTCAAACCCTTTACTCATTTTTTGTGGTGTACTTTTTCGCAAAAAATCATTCCCGGAACAAGCGAGAAAGCAAATGTAACGCTCAATACACAAAAATGCTAAAAAATTTAAATATATAAATTTATTTCTAGATCCATTGAATGAGGCGAAAACTCTAATATGAGTCCTAGCTTCTCATATCTAATTTAGTTACATTGGTATACAAAAAAAAACACAAACTATACTATTAGAATAAGAATCTCCCATATAATGATCCTCTTATATGTACATTGTACATATGCAGGTAGAAACCAGCTTGAATATTTATTTTAGCACACTGTCCGTTCTCCGGACATTGTGCGCTGCATTAGTTGTACCTACATCATCACAGTTGCAGTTGTTTGATATTGTTGTACAAGTGTTGTGGTTGTTGTTGTTGACAATGTGATTTTTTAAAGTTAATATTTTATTTCGGTTCTTTTAATGTTTTTCCACCGTTGTTTTTTACATTCATTCATTGATCGAAGAACAATTGTTTAAGAACGAGTATGTTGTAAAACTTTATAAATTTCAATTTCGAAATACAAACGAAGTAAGTAAATCAAAATGATTTTTATTATTAATTAGTTTTTGCTTTTTTCCCCAATAAAAAGAATTGTGCTTAAGACGAAAATGGGTGCGATTTGTACAAAATCAGTTCCACTGAAGTAAAATTATTTCACATGTTCTTTTTAATATTTTGTAAATGTCTTTTAATAGTTTGTAAATTAGCCATTTATAATTTATTACAAAATATATGATTTATTACTAAATGTTTTAAAAATTATTTATAATTGATGTGTTTACGAAAGTTTTACTACGTATTTATAACGAATTTATAAATTTAAAATAGACTTTTGTCAACATTAATTAAAGCAAATTAATGCAATTTTACGCTTTTAAAAATACAAATGCGTATTAGATTATATATTTAAAAACCTATTTGTATGTTTAGAAAAAAATATATATCAGAAAAACTATCGGTGTGACTGAAATTTAATGTATCCTACATCAATAAATGTAAAAAATAAAATATATAAGAAATTTTAAGGAAAAACTCTTCGCCACGAAGAAAATTTTTGAATTTCCTGTGATAAATATTTTTTTCTATATTAATTAAAAAAATTTTTTGAAAATGTATTTATTTTTCTTTAATGATTTTTTAAAAATCGTATTTTCAACAAATATTATCCTTAGAACTTGCGATCCGATTACAAAACAATCTATACAAAAGCCATAGAGGAGCTAACATTTAAGAGTGTTGAGATTTGGGTTGCAGAGTAACTATATCGGGCATGAAAAACTTTGTTGGTCTCATAACTTTTACAAATATTAATAAATTTTAGTGAATTCAAACTTGTTGTAAAGTTCATAAGTAGATAAAGAAAATACAGTTTATTAAATTAGGATATCTTTAATATTTGCAAAGATATTTGGCTTTGAACTAAAAATTTTTGGTTTTTGACCTCGAATTTGTTCTCTATTTCGTAAATATCTGCGGTAATAGCATAGCCAACATGTAAAAAAATATTTGGAGTTTTGGCACATTACTTGATAATATGCAGAAAATCTTTTTTATTTATCTGAAATCATGTAGTCGTGAAAAAAATCAACGTCAAGATTTTGAAATGAGAGTGAAAAATTTTTAAATTTTGACAAAAATAGAGCTTAATTGTTTGACGTTTTTCTCAAAAATTTTTCAAAACTAAAATGCTTTCTTTCAAATATTTCAAAAGAATAGACTTCAAAAAAGTTTAAGTCCCCAGCAAAAATAAATTTGGTTCAAGGATGCACTAAGATTAAATAGAACGGCTTCGGAGATGCGCAAAAGCACACAGTGCATTTTTACCCGACTGCGCGACGCAAAGAAGGGTATTGTGTTTATCAGCCTATGTATGTATTTGTGTTCCTTTGCGGCACTATATAAAATGAACGCGTAGACAATATCAAAATGGGTATCAATCGACAAGTATTTGAAAATCATCTTTAGGTTTCTCTTATGACTTTTAATTTTGAATGATCATTTAGGATCTGTGACGGTTAAAAGTTGTTTTCTTTTATTTTTTTACACAGTCGGGTTTTTTTGATTTTTTAAATTTAAGTCTTCTTTATAGTTCATCCTCTCTCGCTTACGTGGATACAAATATGGATGCGAGTGTTGTTTTTACGTCGTAATTTGAATTTTTATTCTTCCATTGAATTGTGTATGAAAATTAATGTGCCTCGATAGCTTAGTGGTTAGTGTTCTAGCCTACCATGCGGAGATCGTGAGATCGATTCCTTATTCAATACGCGAGCAAAAAGTATTTAATAAAAGTAAATTGTAGTGTAATATAGTTTCCAATTGTGTTTGTACCACTTAATACATAAATAAATATAAAATCAACATAAAATAATTTCAAATAAAAAATTTATCCAAGTGTGAGTGAAATTGTGATATAAATAGCAAAATTTTTTTTATTTATATACATATAAAAAAGACATGAGGTTAATGCATCTAAGATGCGCAGAAGGGAGCTCATGCCTCCACACCTACCAAGTGGGACATCCCATACAAAATTCATGTAATACCGAAGCAGGTTGGTACGGGAGAGTACCGATATCTCTCTCTTACAAACCTGCTTCCGGTAGACGGATATTTGTGCCTGGTCGCTACATTTGACAAATATAGGGAATTTTTCGAAGAAATTCTACAATAATCGCTTAAGGCCGAGGGCACGCAATGAGCGGCAAAGCGGCAAAGCGGCAGAGCGGTGAGCATTTTTCCATGAATGGCATTAAAATTTTGAAAAACTTCCAACTAAAAGCCAACTATAAATTAGATCAAATTCTATTCCTGAGCGGAGCCACTCTGCCGCTCAGAAATGCAGCTCATTGCGTGGCCACTTCAATGCTATTTCATATGTTTTAATTTTTTGCCGCTCGCCGCTCTGCCGCTCATTGCGTGGCTGGGGCCTAAGAAACAAAACGCCCATCGAGTTGTTCAAATTTCTTTACAAACTGCATTGGATATATTGAATGCAATTAATCTAGCTTTCAAAAATGTTACCAGCGCTCTTATTCTGTAACTCGCTAAAGCTAAATCTTTATCGCTAAAAATTTATAAAGTCGATTTATCGATTTTTGGGTACGAATGTAATTTTGCAACGTGTATTGTTAAATTATGCAACGTCTTAAAGAATGAATTCGCCGAAATTTTAGTGTTTTATGTCATCGCCAAAAATGTTTAATTTTGTATTTGTTCAGCATTTTAGCGATCGAGATTTGGCTTTATCTTTAGCGAATTACGGAATAAGGGCGCAGGAGAGCAGATTTTTTAAAAATATTAAAATTTGCAGGAAAATTGCATTGAAAATTGTACTAAGCTACATTTTTTTCATTTTTATTTCTATTAAACGGGATTTTTTTTATGAATGTTTAATTTAAAAAAAATATATGTGAAGGAAATATGAATAGCCAAAATTTTTTTAGTATACGTAATATAATAGTATACTATTATATTGCTTATACGTCACAGTACTTTTTTTTAGCAAATTCCTTTCATCCCTTTCGCACTAGCAAAGTTTACTTTGAAAAGTTTTCATTCAGCCGGTAGAAGGACAGAGAGAGGAATACTTCTCCTCTCTGTCTTTCTGCCGGCTGAATGAAAACTTTACAAACTAAACTTTGCTAGTGCGAAAGAGGTGTTTGAAAACAATAAACTTTTACCCAACTTCACCGAAGCCATCTGTTTTGTGGGCATTTTATTTACTATTGAAAATCGAAATAGAGAACAAAGTCGTGACGAGAAACCAAAATTTTAAAATTCAAAGCCAAATATCTTTGAAAATATTAAAGATATTTTAATAGAACAAACTGTTTTTTCTTTATCTATTAATAAACTTTACAGCAAGCTCAAATTCATTAAAATCAGATAATATTTATAAAAGTTATGAGGCCAACAAAGTTTTTAATGACCAAGGTAGTCAATTTTACTGCCCTGTAGCTGACCTTAAAGATTAATTTCTCCTCTATGATTTCTACAAACAGTGTTTTCTAATCGTATCACAAGTTTCAGAGATAGAGATTTATTACCACTTTTTCCCCCATTAGAAGCACTGTGTGTCGTTTTGAATGACAAACTCCATAAAAACAGTAGCGGTGTTCAGTGTTCGATTCAATTAATGCGGCCAAAGTGCGAATGAAAAAATCGCAGTTTCTTATTGTTAGTTTTCATAAAAAGCATCTCCAAACCACAACTACATTGTGTAGAGTACACACGAAAAAATCTTTAATTTAATAAACATAAATTTTTTTTCATAAGTAAAAAATCCAACCAAAGCACTGAACAGAAGTAATAAGTGTTCACTAGTCACGTATTATTAGATACGTATGTTTCTATATAATTTAATGAATGTATTTAAGTATGCATGTGTGAGTGTGTGTGCAAAATATAGTTAATTGAAATTAATTGTGTTAAACAATTTCATTATATTTTAAAATAATAATAATAACTAGATAAAACAACTTAATTATAAAAGGAGTTTCATATTTTCGCCGTGCCTAGTAATTAAAATTTGTATTTAAATATGAGTTATAACATCATAAATTAAATATATAGGAGGGCGATTCAGGAACTACTAGACATGAAAATTGTATCAATTCAAAGGGGTTATCTATCACTCAGTTTCTAACAGACGCTGCTGTTCTAATTCCAGATGTGTCACCACAAAGTCCTTTGTTGAATATAATAGAAATGTTCTGCTCATAAATAAAGCGAAATAGATCCACTGGTTGGATTAGAACGAGAGATGAAATGATCACAGAGATCATAAATGGGTGGAATGAGATTTCAACAGAGTTTATGCCGTCCTTGGTGGACTTTGTTTCAAGCAACCTTCAAAAACGTTTAAATGCTGAAGCATGATATATTTCTTAGTAACTTAAATAAAAGTTTGTGATTTTAGATGACCAAAAATAATATTTAAAATTCCTTGTGTACCGGAAAGGAGACCAAAGCAAAAGACAGATTTTAAAGATAGCATTTTTAAAATATAAATTTTAAAAGTTTGCATAAACTATATCAATTTCAAGGAAATTAGTTTAAAAAAAGTACTTCAGTGAACTCTGTTGATATTATTCCTCAGAGGAAGTACGGACTTTAGAGCCATACTTCATGATGTTACAACTACACAAAAAATATTAGCACCAAAAAATGTTCAAACAAAAGTTTGTCTAAAAATAAATTTAGTTTTCAGTAAATGTTCTTTACATAATTAATGAATTGTTTGTTTGACTTTTATTGAGGACGCAAACAGCAAAAACAACAAGAAAAACTGTGTCGTAAAAAAACAACCCCGATGACAATATAAACACAAATAACAACAACAACAATGATAGCAAAAGGAAAGCGATTATACCAAGTTTGTTTGCTGAAGATTTTTGAGTGAATCAATTCGTTAATGTCGTTGCGTTAACTCTCATTAATTTTTTTTAGAGTCTTTAGATAAACATTAACCCCCATATTCATAGAATTTAAAATGAGTTTTAAATGTATTTTATGTCAAATTTTTCTTAAAATAGATTTCACATACATTTTATTTATTTATGAATATGGCGGTAAGACTTGAACACATTTAACAACGTAAAATTTCATAAATGCTTAATGGATGACCCAGACAAAAGTTTTGTTTGATATATTACAAAAAATCCAGTAAATATATTTCTTTGATTAAGTAAACTATTTTGTTAAATATTTGTTAGTATTTTTAGACTAATTATTTTATAAATTCAGACAAAAATATTGTTTAATATTTTTCAGTAAATCCAGTAAATCTTTTTGTTTGACTTAGTAAATTGTTTTGTTTATAATTTGCAAATATTTTTAGACAAATTGTTTTACAGATTTAAACACATTTTTTAATGAAATTTTTGAGATATTTTTGTCTATATTTACAAATTTGTTTGTTGGTCCGTTCCTAGACAAAATATTTACTATTTTATTGAATTCCTTTACAGAAAATGAAATTTAGTTTTTTCTGTATATTCAGCATGTTTGTTGAATCTAATACGGGTTAGTTTGACGTTACATTCTTTATAAAACCTACTGATTGCGGTCATGAAATCCATTTGTACTTTAACCAAATGTGCACGAATTACACTTCAAGAACTTTTCAATTTATACTTTTAACAGCTGAGATATTCTTTGTCATCCTCCAATCACTTAATACACAAATTTGTAAATGATATTTTTAATTTTGAACGGAAAATAAGCCTCTTTTTTAGTAAAGAAATTTCGTAACGCTTTTATGAAACCATTCGTAATTGTAATCAAATTCGAGTTCCATTCCTATGAACAAATAGATCATAATATAGTTTATATATCTGTGGAGATATTTCCTTCAGTGTAGAGTTTGCTAATAGCACTGTACATAAAAAAGACAAAAAATTTACTGTGTTCTAGTGTTATAATGCCTGATTATAGTGGAGTGGAAAGTAGTTCAATGAATTAGTAAATATTTGGAATAAAAACGGACATTTAAACAAATTTGTATATACAAACAAAAATGTCTCAACAATTTCATTAGAAAAAATGTTTTTTTTCCAGTAAACAAATAAAAATATTTACAAATTCTAAACAAAATAATTTAGCCAATCAAGCAAAAATATTTACTGGTTTTTTTGTTATATTGTATATTGAACAAACTGTTTGTTTGAGTCAGTAAAAACTTTTTTTTATATTTTTAAGTTTTAAACTATAACACCATCATCCTCTAATCATATATGAAATTTTACTTTGTTAAATGTGTTCAACTCTGTACTCGTTTGTTTATCTAAAGACTCTAAGAAATTAATAAGAATTAACGCAATAACATTAACGAACTGATTCTTTTGCTATCACTGTTGTTGTTAATTATGTGTATGTATGTCGCCATCGGTATTCTTTTTTGCGATACAGAAGACTGGTTTTGTTCTTGTTTTTCGTGTCTGCGTCCTAAATAAAAGTCAAACAAAAAATTCACTTTTAGAAAGTTTACATCACGGACTTATTTTATGGGGAGCTCACTTTCCCCCCTTTTGCACATTGTTATTGTGACTCGGCATAGGAAATCTTGACAGCCTTACGTTTAAAGTATAAGATGTGCTCAGCACTTATGTAAAATACTACGAGAAACATTTCTGTGGTACACTTTATCCCCCTACCTCTTTTAATACTTTTCTTCAAAAAATATGAAAAACTCCCTTTCAACGGCCACTAAAATGTTCTACAAAAATGTTGCTCGCGATAAAAATGCTGAACACATTGTATATCTTAAACTTAAGGCTTACAAGATTTCCCATGCCGAGTACTAATTGTGAATAAGTACAAAATTAACCCTTAAACACATTTAAAGCTTTGAATGATTTCTGGCATTCCAGTTGTCTGGAGCTTGCCACTGAAGTGTAGTTCTTTGCCACACTTTTAAGAAAGGAGTAAAAAGACAACGAAAAGTTAGAGGGTTAAAATTAGAACAGAAATATTCCTCGTGGTGTTTTACATAAAAGTGATTAGCACGTCTTATACCTTAAACGCAATTCTTACAAGATTTCCTATGCCGCGTACTATTTGTGAATAAGTACGAAATTAACACTTAAACACATTTTAAGTTTTGACTGTTTTCTGGTGTTCAAATTGAATCTGAAGCGTGAGTGGCTTTGAAAACCAATTATAGAATTTAGAGGCAAATATTTTTGTATAATATTTTCGTTTTTTGCCTCTTTTTTAATAAAGGATTAAAAAGACTCATACAGCGAAGAGCTAAAGGGTTACGTGCAAAGTTAAAAGCCGAGGCCTTTTCATCAGCGGCGGCGGCGTGGACAATATTGGTCGGCGGCGGCGGCGTTTACAACGATGACTCGGCGGCGGCTTAAATGTCGGCTTCAACGAAAATATACTGAAAAAATTTTTTTAAATAAAAAATTTCTTAAATAATTTTTTTTCTAGCTAAAAATGTATAATACATATTTCATGAAAAATAGTTGTTTTTTATAGCAAAAGTCAATCGGCGGTGGCTAGCCGCCGATTTTGAGCCGATCGGCTTGTAACTCTGGTTACGTGCTTCACATTTAATTGACAAATTAAATTAGAACCGAACTCAACCTCTGTTCAAATAAATTAACAAAGCAATCACTCATACGCTGGAATTCATAATTGGCGACGGTAAACCAACAACCATATACTAGAATGTAGAGAAACAAGAAGCTTAATTAATACAAGACATAAAGAAATATAGTGAATATCAGCAACTATCAAATGAAAAAGCTGAAAATCAACTCTGAGCGACAGCATGATTTTTAAAGGTAAATGATGTTCAACTACTTGACTGGAAAGTACAGACATTGGTCGAGTTGTCTAAGCGGAAAAGAAATCTGATGAGTAGATCGGGTGGTCTCGAAAGAATAGAACAAGGGAAAGATCTGGTCCAAAGACCGGCACTGCGACACCTAGTGGATCTTCTGCTCCATGGTTGGTCTCGAAACATGTAAGTTCAACTGTCCGTGTAGTCGAATTTTTCTTTGTCTACATGCTTAACATTTCACTCTAAATAAAAGTATAAATTACGGCCCTTTGTACAATGTACGATTAAAAGTTAACATAGACTTTAACAGCAAATTTTGTATGCCGAACATGCCGTTAAACCTCACGTTAACTTTTAATTGTACATTGTGTAAAGGGCCGTTAATTGAAGAATTAAATTCAAACCGAGCTCAAGCCAAAATAACAAAATTTCTTTGGATGTAACCTATACAGCTAGAAAAAAAAATGTAGAACTTAATTGCTGTGAACTCTAAAGGCGCATAGCTAAGAACGCACACTGTTCAAATAAATAAAAAACAAGCATTAACGCACTAGTATTCGTAATAACCAGGGCTCAGAGTTTCATGCAATTAAATATTGATTTTAAGCGCTTGACAAATGCACATAAAAATAAAAAAAATATGCGCAAAAATATGCATTTACCTACGAACAAAGTACCAAAACTAAAATAATAGTAAAATATTATTTTTAATGCAACCAAACTTTAGTTGCATTGCCAGTCGGCAATTGAAAACTAATGGTTGCCAGAAGGCACTAAATAACAACTGAAATTGACAGCTCTCAGTTGCCAGTTGCCATGAGTAGTATCATTTTCAGCAACTGGCAACCCAACTGAGGCTAGGTTGCCATCCATAATTGGCCTATTAATATTTTTTTTCAAAAGTGGAAAAATATGCATTAAAAATTTTATTATAACTCCAAAAATATGCATTTATTGCCAAAATATGCAAAAATATGCACTTACCACCAATATATGCAACCACAAATCGATGCCAAACTACTTAAAATTTGATAATTTCCATAGATAATTAGTCAATACCTCTTTGCATTTTTGATACAAAAAGCGCTTTTTGAAGCGCTGAAAATCATCACCATTTTCAGCACTAAAACTGTAAGTATATGGAACTTTTTCGCTTAAAAATCTGCATTGTTTCAGCAGCTTTTTTTTGTATAGTTTCTTTCATATACATTGACTGCTTGAAATAAACTCTTCTATTAAATCGTATTATTATGCGCTTTATTGCCTTAGTGCTTCAAAAAACATGAAAATTTTTTACTGGTTAATTATTCATAACGTATAAATAATTATTTATGGAAAGTGAATTTGATCTCAGCTGTGTTGTCGGCGAGCAGCAAATCAAGGCATATATGTATGCGCAAGCCGTGCCAAGGTTTTTTGTATTCCTATATTTAATACGTACATATTTTTAAATTTTAATTTAAATTTTTTTATAATGAAAACCCTTAAAATGGTTTTCAAATGTCAATGACATTTTTTGAAATTTTACTACAATTTGTTTTTTTTTTTATACGAAATATTTACAAAACAAACATTACGGAAGTTTTTTTTCTAAAGCGTGACTGCTTGTAAACGATCTTTTGTTTTGAAAAAAAAAAAAGAAATAAAATATTGTTAATTCACTGATCATTTGTTAAATAGCAACATAAAAAATATATAAATTTTCACAATAAAAAAAAGTATGTGTGTGTGTCTGTGTTACTGAAGCCAAGTGCAAATTAAATATTTTTCCATAGATTTTGCAATGAGAAACTAATAAAGATTAATTAGAGACGCTATCATGTAGTAAAAAAAATTATAATTTGTTTAATTTTCCAATTATAATTTAACCATCATTAACAGAGTTTTGAAGTGATTCTAATACATGCAGTTTGTGCTGAGCTGCAGTGTGTTGTGTTGAAATCAAAAACAGAACTTAAAACCACACAGTAGCAAGCAGCCAGTAGCAAGCAGCGGCAGCGTCAGCAGCATCTTCATTTTCATTTCTTCTGAAAATGTCAATAACATTCAACGCCTGCTGCTGTTGCTGCTGCTGATGTTGCTGATGTTTTTAGTTATAAACAAATCGTACGAACATTCATTTGCATTATCTTCAACAGTAAGAGCAATAAATAACAACAAGAGCATAACATTATTAATATGTAAATCCTCATCGTCATCATCATCATTATTATTATGATAATTATTACTATTAATTTAAATTTTATAATTAACTTTTTATTACTGTTCTTAGCAATTTTCAAATCAGTTATAAATCAAACAAGCATCCACCAGCTTGTTTGTATTAATCAAAAGGATTTCTAATATTCTATGCATAAAGCGCGCCGCCACATTTCAAAAGCGAAAGTTTAAACGAGAAACGCGAGTGTTCGAGAGAGAATCCTTTAATAACAAATTCCTTTAAAAAGTATGTTTTTTTTGTATTAAAAATGTTTGTGAAAGACAACTACAAAAATATATCATAAAATTAAAAGAGTTATTGTGTGCTAAATTATCGTAAGAGAAATTTAAAAAAAAATACATAGTTATTATTGAATGCTAAATATTATCGACCTACCGAACATTTAAGATTGCTAAAATCTTATTCATTTATTTTTCCTCGTGTTTGATAATTACTGTTTTGGGTGCAAATACTAAACATGGTTGAGGTGACCATAACACTGTACAACACGAAAAAAATACTACGGGGCTCTGACAATCGATTCTGGTAGAGGAGACCAAAAAAATTATATACGTGTGTCGGCGTTTTGCACGATCACATTGGAATTCTATTTTAGAGAGGCTAAAGTTTCTCGCATTTTTGACCTGTTCGTGCAGCATATCGGTACATGAAAACATGTGTTCTTTACATCTGAGGTATAGGGTATGTTCAGCAACTTTGTAGAGAATATTAAGGCTGAGTCCACACGGGGGCTTTTGAAACGCGGCGTTCTGTTTTTTTATATTAAATTTGAAGTTTTAAAAAATTGAGAACTTTCAAATTTAATATAAAATGCAGAAATGCCGCGTTTTAAAAACGCCCGTGTGGCCTCAGCCTAAGGCAAATATTTCTTTGGAATATATTAACCCTCTAACTCCCCACATAACTGTCATTTTTGGCACTTTTCTAACAAATCGTAAAAACAACCCCTAAAAGGGTGGAGTGCGGGGATAAATATTATACTATAGGTCTTCAAAGAAAACCAAGCTCCAGACTCAACTTGTATACCAAAAATTATTGAAAACTTAAGCTATGGTTAAGGGTTAACTACATACTTATTTACAATTAGCAGATAGGCGGCATAGGAAATCTTGTATGCCTTACATTTAAGGTATAACATGTGCTCAGCACTTCTATGAAGAATACCACAACAATTTAACCCTCTAACTCTTCTCTGAATGGGTATTTTTTAACATTTCTTAAAAAAGTGACAAATAACTCCCCTTCAGCGGCGCTATAGCGGGCAAAAATCCTATACAAGAATGTTCCTCGTGGTCTTGTACATAAAAAAGCTGAACACATGTTATACCTTAAACGTAAGGCTTACAAGATTTTCTATGCCGAGTACAAACTGTGAATATGTATGAAATTAACCCTTAAACATAGTTTAAGTATTGAATGATTTCTAGCGTCTCACTGAAGTCTGGAACTTTGATGCGCTCGAAGATCTATAGTAGGCCGCTATATCGCCGCTGAAGGGGATTTCAAAAATTCTTTTTTTTTTTGGCACAAGTTTCACGAAATCTCTGAAACTACTGAGCTGAATAAAAAAACAATATTGGTGCGACTTAAAGATAATCGGCCCTGTTTTGTAAACCAAATCCGAGTAAATTTCTCTTTTTCCAAAAATGAATACATAATACAAAATCGATATTGTGTTATAATAAATCGGTTTTTCGGAATCCAATTTACGCCCTTTAAAATAAATTTTTTTAAATAATATCAAAAATATGAAGAAAACTCATTTTCAATCTTCACGATAAATTCAATACTATCGAGAAAAATTCGCTTTTGTTTGGCCTCGAGCTCAAACAAAAACGTATTATTAGGGCTCCATACACCAAAAGTGTAAAGGAACCCTATTGTTTTCGCTACGCTGTCCGTCTGTCTGTCTGTCACAGGCTGTTCTCTCAGGAACCGTAAGAGTTACGGAGTTGAAATTTTCACAGAATATGTAAAACTTTGGCCACTACAACACAAATATATGACTTAAAAATTAAAGGGTGTTCGAAAGCGAGCAACGAAACATGTTGTATTACGAATGTAATATACAGACACTTATATATAGACACTTTAAATTTCCCAAGTTAGTGTTAATTAGTGTAGCCTGTAGAATAGACTACACCAATTAACAATGATATTTAAAACAATAAAAATTAAAGGGTGTTCTATCAGCTAATGTAATTTTGACTATGCAATTTGGAAAATTATATCGGAAACCGTAAGGGATAAACTCATCTAATTTTTAAAGACGATAAAAATTCCAAAATTAAAAAAAATGTCAAAACAAAAAATCGCTAAAATGAAAAAACGCTTAAAGGAAAAAAACACCAAAATTAAAAAATCGCTTAAACGAAAGATCGCCAAAAAAAACTAAAATAAACGGCAAAAACAGAAAAAGTCGTCAAAACGAAGAAAAAACTCAAACCTAAGAAAATCGCTATAACTAAAAATATGATCAAAATCGAAAAAAATCGTCAAAAATGGAAAAAATCACCAAAACGAAAAAAAGCGCCACAACAAAAATACGGCAAAACTAAAAAAATCGCCAAAAAACCAAAAAAATCGTCAAAACGAAAAAAAGTGCCTAAACCAAAAAACGCTAAAATAAAAAATCACAAAAACCGAAAAAAGCGCCAAAACTGAAAAAAATCGACTAAAACCGAGAAAATCGAAAAAACAAAAAAAAACGTCAAACCCAAAACATCAGCTAAACTTAAAAAATCGGTTAAAAAACGAAAATCTCCAAAAAACGAAAAAATCAGCAAAATTAAAAAAGCGCCAAAACCTAAAAAATCGCAAAAACGAAGAGGGATATATGTATGTGTATTCTTATGAGTGTATTCGTGTAAGAGCCAAAGTCTCACTTTACTTAATTTATTATTTTCGTTTTTAGTTCTTATAGCTTTTAAAATGTTAATATTAGACAATGCTAAAGTTTCGGTAAGCTTCGGATTCGGACGAGTATTCGGCTTTTTGACCGAATATTAGGTTCAGTTCGGGCTCGGCCTCAAAAGACTGGTTTCGGTCGGACTCTACTTTTTTGTGAAATTAATATTTTTTAAGTTATGAGTCAAGAAAACTAAATTTTATGGTTTTTACGATTGACCTGAAAATCTGCCAGGATAATTTTTTATAAATTTCCACTAAAAGAATGGGAGAAATCGAATTTTTGCCAAATAAGGATCACCCTAATATACACATTTATGTTGTATTACTAATGTTGTATTATGTTGTATTACTAATTACGCTTAAAGGAAAAAACACCAAAATTAAAAAATCGCTTAAACGAAAGATCGCCAAAAAAACTAAAATAAACGCCAAAAACAAAAAAAGTCGTCAAAACGAAAAAAACTCAAACCTAAGAAAATCGCTAAAACTAAAAATATCATCAAAATCGAAAAAAATCGTCAAAAATCGAAAAAATCACCAAAACGAAAAAAAGCGCCACAACAAAAAAACGCCAAAACTAAAAAAATCGCCAATAAAAAACCAAAAAAAAAATCGTCAAAACGAAAAAAAGTGCCTAAACCAAAAAAACGCTAAAATAAAAAAATCACCAAAAACCGAAAAAAGCGCCGAAACTAAAAAAAGCGCCAAAACTTAAATAAATCGCGAAAACTAAAAAAATCGCCTAAGACCGAGAAAAACAAAAAACGTTAAAAGGAAAAAATTGGCAAAATCTAAAATCTCGGCAAAAAGTGAAAATAGCAAAAACAACTAAAAATTAGCAAAATGAAGAAAGCGCCAAAAACTAAAAAATCGCCAAAACAACAAAAAAAGCTAACAAAAACTACAATTAAATAAAAAAGGTAAAAAAGGCAAAAACGAAAAGGGATATATGTGTATTCGTACGGAACCCTTCGTGTGCGAGCCAAAGTCGTACTTTACTTAATTTATTGTTTTCGTTTTTAGTTCGTATAGCTTGTAAAAATGTCAATATTCGATAAAGCTAAAGTTTCGGTAAGTTTCGGATTCGGCCGAGTATTCGCCTTTTTTATCGAATATTAGGTTCGGGTCGGGTTCTGCCTCAAAAACTGGTTTCGGTCGGACTCTACTTTTTTGTGAAATTAATTTTTTTTTAAGTTATGAGTCAAGAAAACTAAATTTTATGGTTTTTCCTAAATTTGAGCGGTCTTACCCCCAAATGATTGACCTGAAAATTTGCCAAGATCATTTTTTTTATCAATTTCCACTAAACTGAGGGGTGAGAATGGGAGAAATCGAATTTTTGCCAAATAAGGATCACCCTAATATCCACATTTATAGACAGGATCTCTTTAATTTTTACCAAAATTCTTAAAACTATCTACATTATAAAGCGTTGTAGGTGGACTTTTCAAAATCCGTAATCACAATTTTTATGGTCAAAATTTTTTTGTTTTTAAATTGACGATTTTCGGCCATTGCTGAATGTAGGGTACATGTCCAAAATACAAAATAATTGGTGTTAGATCCATTTTCAATGGGTTGTCTTTTGCGATATATATAAGTATGATTAAAGAGGGAATGTGTTAAATAAAGTTTTTTACAAAATTGAAAATAATGGTTTTTGAAAAAATGTTTTTTTTAGGTCAATTTCAAAATTTTTATTAGATTTTAGCCTTTCTGCCACTTCAAGAATGCAGATAATAAAAATTTGTTTCTTAATTAACTAGTTTTACTTAAAATTATGTCAAGAATCGAATGCTGCCTTTTAAATTAAAATCGAGCTGCAAACTAAAAATTACAGGCAAAAAAACTAAAAAAAGTCGACGAAAAAAGTTGTTTTTGCTTTAAAGTCAAATATCGTCTAAGCTATGAGAGATACGGAAACATGTGTTAGAACATTATTTCTTTTAATTTTTTAGTTAAACTCAAGCGCTTTAAATTTTTAAGATCGGATAACATTTAAAAAAGTTACAACCCTCAGAAGTTTTTTTTTTAGTCCCAGGTGGTCAACTTTGGCTCACTGTAGATACTCTCCTGGTTAAGCCAGAAGGCCATCAGGACATGCGTTATAAAGCTGGACTCCTTCTCTAAAGATGTTTTAAGCTTCAGCTCAATCGAATCAGTAGCTTAGAAATTCTAGATTTATTAACATTTATTTTGCAAAAGTCCTCACCGTGCATCGTTGCTTAAACTGTAGGATTCCTTTACACCCTTTGGGTACAGAGCCCTAAAAATTACATAATATTTATTTCGAATTAAACACTTGATTTTTAATTTAAAAATTAAACGGTAAAATAAAGACATACACATGCAATATTTTATTTCAAAAGTGATGCCTTTTTCAAACTTTTCCCCTAAAACACAATTCACTGTTGACAAAACCTTGTTTGTTAACGACTCTAATGAATTTTTTATTATTTCAATTATGCGAATATGTATATTTTTTTATTTATACACTTGTTTTTGTTAGAAATTTTGCAAACCATTTTCTAAAAATAAAAGAATAAACAAATAAAAAGCTAAAAAAAAATAAATAAACATACATGAGAGCCAGAGACACTCAAAATCAATTTCGGTTATAATTCAATTATGTAAATGGTTTAAGGTTAAAATATTTGCAATTCAAAAAAAATAAACAACAAATATAAATATGTAAATGTAAAATAAACCAATAGAATCCCGTACACACACTGACATTAGAGAAATATTGAAATTGCAAAATGAGTACATGTATTCAGATGTACAATTTAGGAGATAAAAAGGCCTTCTAGAAGGCCATGTTTAAGCTGGCATAAGGGACTTAAATATATATTTTTCACGTATTTGCAAAGCTAGGTAGATTTCCTAAATTCGGCTGAATTTACAGGGACTCTAAAATGCCTTCAAAAGAAAGCATGTTATTCGGGTTTCTGAAAACAGCTCTTTAGCAAGGGTTTCATTGAACACCTTTTAAAAAGGCTTCGTTATTAGTAGCCTTTAAGGCTGCTTAAAGCTGAGAAGAAAATTTTCTGTTGTCTATAAAAATTTTTTTCACAAATGCTTCAAAATTCTAAACCAAAAATTTTTACTCAAGTGTCGAGGCTCCTCAAGACTAAATGATTTTTCTGTATTCGGTTTTTTAAATTGGTTTTATTTTTCGAGATATACCGTTATATCAAAAAGAAACCAGTTGTATTTAAGTGAAAAATCCCAAATTCGATAGCAATATTATCTTTAAGGTGTGCCCAACATTATTATTTTTTCATCAGCTCAGTAGTTTAAATGATATTGCGAAACTTGTGCAAAAAAAGAATTTTTTATAAAAATTTTTGATTTAAAAAAAGATCATAAAAATAAATAAAAGACAAAAATCCGTTTTTCTGTTCTAAAACAAAAGGATTCACATTTCATTAAAATCAATCTACAACTTTTGATTTTATTCACAATTAAGTGAACGAACTCAATTAATAAAAATCACGATTTCCATACAACAGTAAAATTTTTTATTTTGGTGTGTGTGTGTTGTATGGAAATATTTTTTTTAACACAATAGGCAACTAATGCCTATTAGTTAATGAATTAATATGTTACCTTCGTTGGGAAGAGGATAGTGTAGAGAAAGCAGGTGATGAAGTGGGAGAGAGATAGAAAGCTTAATACACTTACTACTTTGCTATTGCGCGTTTTTTTGTAGATCAGTGTTGCAGCCCCTCTAGTGTCAAGTAGAGGCATAAATTTGCTTAAGCTGTGTAGTAGAAATGGGCACATGTCGACATTTTCCAACACGACACGAACACGAATCCCGGATGTCCAACACGTATAAAAAACACGCACGCCCAAAATTTTCAAAACACGAACACGACACAACACGCAAGAAATCAAATCCAAAAACAAAAAAACAAAATTTTTTACATTCAAAGACATATTTTTCTTCCATTTTAACGTTTCATTTTCTATTTGAGTAATTCCATTTAGCCGGGTGTGATCATTTTACACACATTTATTGTTATAAATTAAGAATAACGGGTAGACACTGATAGAACAATGATTTCTGGTCAGAATGGTTGTCAGAAAGCTGCGATGGGTGTGACCTTACAAATCTTAGTTTTAAAGAATTATGACTTTCAATATAAATTCTGTAAAATTTTTACTATAAGGTACACAATGATTTTGGTATAAATATCTGTTCAAAGTGTTTTTAATTGTATTGTGTGTTAACTGTTTGACAAAAAATAATTTTTCTTATAAAAACACAATTTTTAACATGAGACGGGTGTGACCGACGGGTGTGACCTAGAACGAAAATGAAAAAAATTCGAAGGCATAAAACTTTTTATTGATTTAATAATATAAATAACATAAAGATAAACTCATAAGAAAATACTAAGACATTAAATTATTTGCTATCCGTTCTATTATAGACAGCAGAATACTCTAGCTGAATATTTTTTTAAATTCAATAAAAAGCAAAAAAAAAGTATATTCTTTTCAGATATAACGGTTTTTATTAATAATGAGAAAGGGAATAAAAGAAAATCTGAAATAAATATTAAACATACAAAGAGGGAGAGCAAAATGTTTCGTGCATGATCATTTAAAAGTGCCTCAAATTGATTAAAAAATATTAAATAGTGCATTTTTTATTTTTTATATAATTGTCATTCTCTAAAAAACATCAATTGAGAGATTTTTATTAAAAATGAGAAAATTATTTTTTCCTTGCATAGGGCCGTTCAGCGTGACCGTTTTGCGACTAAAGTGGCAATTTGCCACTTTTTCAACTGCCTTGCCACTTTTAGTGCCCCTTTTTTAAAATGACCTAAATCTGCCACCTTTTGTAATATTATGCCCCTTTTTGCCCCTTTTTGCCCCTTTTTGCCCCTTTTTATGAAATGATGCTTCTTGTTTTAATATTAGCTTTTTATGGCACGAAACTGTTTTTATAAAAAAAAATCTCAAGACAAAAATTTGTTTTTGAGTCTATCATGTAAAGTCTTATGACTAAAACTATTTTGAAATAGTTTAAGAGTTTAGATCTATAGATATTCATTATTGTATTAAAATTATTAAAAATAACACCCGGATTCACTAACACGAACAAGAACGTCTTGTTAAAAATTTTTATGAAAATCACGCAGCTTTAAATATTTTTAAAATTATTTTCATGCAAATTTTGGTGTCATGTCACAATATCCAGTGACATAATGTCCAAAGACATTATGTCACTGCCAAAAATGACATAACATCCATGGACATTGTGACACTTTTAATAGTACCATGGACCTTATGACATTATTATTATGACCAATATGACACTTTGAAATGTGTCATAATGCCCACACTTTTAAAAATGAAAACAAATTCAAATATATGTACATGTTTTTGACTATTCACTTTTTACTTCTGCAATGGGTGACAAGTAATAAAAGATCAATTGACGGTATTGCATTTTAAAAAGTGAAATAAAATCAAGAACAATTTGCCAATAGCGATAACAATGCTTAAAATATGTCCAATCAAAATATTCTTTGCGTAGCTGGCCTTCGTCCGGGCTTAAATATTTTTTCTTCTTGGTATATTGAAAAGCGGCCTTCGGCCGGTCTTAACGATTTTCTCCTCTCAGTATACTCAGCGGACACTTTACTAATATGCTGTTTCCATATGCAAACAAGCGACTTGAGTAAAAAATTTTTTATGGAAATTGCTAAAAAAAATTTGAGTGCCTTTCACATAAATTTTATACAAACAAGGCTTGTTTGCATTGTTTGTCTAAGATTTATATAAAAGCAGTCAGTTTTTTGAACGAAAAAATATCAAAATTGATTCATTTTATTTCAAAAGCATTATATGCCCTAGAAATTCATAAAATATTAGAATTTGGTTCAATTATTCCCTTTTCAAAAAAGGTGCCCCTTTTTTTGAAAGAATCCCCTCTTTGGTGCCACTTTTTTCCTCAAAATCCCCTTTTTGTGCCACTGTTTTAATCTTGTGCGGCAAGTTTCTACATTCATATATATTTTAATCTGAAAATCGCGTCGTTTTTTCGAACGAAATCCGATTATCTGTCACGAACACTTCGTGTTGAGTCGTGCGTGTTCGTGTCACGAAAAAAACGACACGCGCCCATCTCTACTGTATAGCCATTTAATAGTTATTTTACTTCGCCGACGATTCTGTTACAATACCGACGAAGGAGGGTGCTGTGATGTGCATTAGTATATGTCAGTATTAATCGCTGCCGGTACTGGCGAAAGTGATCTGTGCTATGCCTTCATCACTTTAACAGTCCAACAATAATCAACACAATGACACTCCAATGCACATCAGAAAAATTAATGATATTGTTGGCTTGCCTGAAACTATTCTTGAACTCAAGACCCCTGGGTTTGTAGTCAACGCTCTAACCATCTCAGCCAATAGCACCCTCATTGCAATTTTTGTCAATTCAGTTCCATCACTTAATTGTGAATAAAATCAAAATTTGTGAATTGATTTTAATGAAATACACCTCGTCGTGTTTGGAACATATTTACCTAAAGGTTAATAGAAAAAGGGCGGGATTATTGTTGTTTTTTATTTGTTATGAATTTTTTTAAAACAACAGTTTTTATTTAAAAAAAAAACATAAGTAGGACGTCCTTCTGGAAGGCATGAAATTTTAAGGCCTTTTCAATTTTACCGTTATTCCAACAACAAAACACCCATACACACAACTATAAATCTCTACAACGCATAAGTTTCGAATTCTAAAATTCGAATGTTTAAAGGCAAAAAATTAGAAATTGCTTAAATTAACCCGAGTAATGAATGTAACGTTAATATATTATGGCAAAATGTGAGGAAAAAGTTTAAAAGAATTAAATGTACAAAAATTCTTTTTAAAAATTCTAAAAAAGTTTCGTCCGAAATTAAAATATTTTGTTTAATTAAATATTTTCTTAAAAGTGTGATTCTTATTCGAAACACTCATTTTGTGTGTGTCTTTTTTTTCTTTTTTCATTACCAATGAGTAATTCCATTTAGCCGGGTGTGACCACTTTACACATATTTTTTGTTATAAATAAAGAATATAAAATTTTTACTTAAAAAAAGGGTGCGACTCGCAAGGACATTAAGCTTAAACTCGTTGAATAACGGGTAGACACTGAAAGAACATGATTCCTACTCAGAATGGTCGTCACAAGGTCCCGTCGCAACCTTGTGACGACCATTCTGACCTTACAAATCTTAGTTTTAAAGAATTATGACTCAGCATAAATTCTGTAAAATTTTTACTATAACGTACACAATAATTTTGGTATAGCTGTCTGTTCAAAGTGTTTTTAGCTGTATTACGTATTTACTGTTTGAAAAAAATCAGTTTTCTTAACAAAAAACTATTTTTAAAATGTGACGGGTGTGACCGACGGGTGTGACCTAATAAGAAAATTTAAAAACTCGAAGGAATAAAACTTTTTATTGATTTCATTAATATAAATAATATTAAAATAGATCATAAGAAAATAATGACACATAATATTATTTGCTATCCGTTCTATTGCAGACAGCAGAATACTCTAGCTGAGTATTTTTTTAAATTCAATAAAAAGCGAAAAAAGTATATTCTTTTCAGAGATAAGGGTTCTTATTAATAATGAGAAAGGGAAGAAAAGAAAATCTGAAATAAATATTAAACATACAAAGAGGGAGAGCAAAATGTTTCGTGGATGATCATTTAAAAGTACCTCAAATTGCTTAAAAAATATTATATAATGTATTTTTTATTTTTTTCTATAATTGTAATGCTCTAAAAAACATCAAATGAGAGATTTTTATTAAAAATAAAAAAATAATTTTTTCCTTGCATAGGGCCGTTTTACGTGGAATCACTCCAATGTAAGTAAATGAAATATGAGAGGGTTAGGACTTATCCTATAGTTTTCGGATCCTGAAATAAAATTATATTTTTAGATTTTTTTTTAAATTTTTTGTGTATTGAGCGTTACATTTGCTTTCGCGGTTGTTCAGGGAATGATTTCTGCGAGAAAAAAGTACACCACAAAAATAAGTATATGGTTTGAAAGCACTATATATATATATATATATATATATATATATATATATATATATATATATATATATATATATATATATATATATATATATATATATATATATATATATATATATATATATATATATATATATATATATATATATATATATATATATATATATATATATATATATATATATATATATATATATATATATATATATATATATATATATATATATATATATATATATATATATATATATATATATATATATATATATATATATATATATATATATATATATATATATATATATATATATATATATATATATATATTATCTAAAAACAAAAAACTATAACAATCGCAGGATGAAATTAAAAGTTATGACAACTTTTTCAATTTTGACACGGGTTTACATGGAAAAATACAAAATGTTTATCTATTTTGAAAATAATCCTATACAAACATTTATACATGAGCGAAAAGTAGGCTAACTCTTCTTTCAAATAAGACTAATTTTAATAAAATCGACCAAAAAGTTATATTAATTTCAAATAATTATTGGTAGCAAAGTTTTTCGTAGCAACATTGTTCGAAAATATAACAAAATTTTTTTTTAAAAAAGTCAGAAACTTCTAACGGCATAATGTTCTCTATATCGTTTCTTCCGCTGCACTTAACTTTTTTTTGCCGTTCTAAAATGTAGAGATAAATTCTGTTTAAGCATAATGTTAACGTAACGGTCAATACATTTTTATAGGAATTCAATATTTTTTTTTTAGAACACATACTATATATTTTGCATTTAAAACAATTCAGAAGTATTTTAGCATCAACTCCTTACTTATTCACTAAAAAATTTCAAAGAATTATGGACAACACTCAAAATATTTTGGATATAAGCCATGATTGAACATTCTGCATTATAATACTATTTAACAAAGTTTTCAAAACTTTTAGATATTTAGTAGTGCAAACCTACGTGGTTATTTTAGTGTATATTGTTAATGCAATGAAGTAATGAAGCGTACTAAAAAAGTGTAACGCTCAATACAAGACTGCGGAAAACAACTGTTTAAAAAAAACTACAACTTCTAATATTTTCCAAAAATTTGATGTGTGAAATAAGAGAAGCGAATGCAAATATTCTAAAACTGTTATAAATTTAATCGAGTTGTTAGAATGATTTTGTATGAAAATAGTATAAAGGGCTATTCACATACTACGTAGTGGGTAATTTATACTGAATATTTTAGAAAAAGCGTTACGAAGGGGGCGGATGGGGGTGGGGTATATAAAAACTCCAAAAATAGCGTTGCGTAATATGTGAATAGCGCATAAACAGTTTTTTCGTTCTTCGTTTTTAAAACATAATGCAGAGTCGTACACAAAAAAAACTTATTTACATTTATTTATAATCGTTTAATTCATACTAAAGTTTTTTTCATATTCAAATCTGTGCGTTTATTTTACTATATATTCAAGCGCCACAAAAAAATCATTTGAAATGGGAATCACCCATATGAAACGATGAAAGCAAAATTGAACATTTTAAAAAAAATTGATTTTGCTGTACAGTGTAGTTTAAGCCTTATGTTATTTTTAGGAACACTCTTTAATAGGCTGAACAAAACTAAGTTCGAACTTTCCATGACTAAAATTAAACTATTCCAGCCAAGCGGGCTTTCATAAAAATGCGTTTCATCTTTGAACATTTCACAAAACGAAGCAACCATTTAAAATATCATCACTAGTAGAACAACATCATATACGATGTGTTTACAACAAAAATATTGTAAAAAAAACGAAACATTTTTTATCATAATCTCATTTGTCATGATCATTATTATCATCAGTATCATTAAAAGTTCATTGTTATACTTGGCACATACAACAAACATATTTAAATATAAATTACAAAACTGAAACTACAATAGAATAAACTTTAGAAATTTGTTGTACGTTATTCTCGTCTACTGTAAAAATAGCAAGCAGCGTACATCATGTTCACTTTGTGTGTGTACAATTATAATAGTTAACAATAACAATCAGGCCAGGCAGCTCGCTCGCTCAATCGCTCAAATGAAATGGCAGTGACACTATAAAAATTATATACCTACAAGATTAATTTAAATATCTACTTTGAAAAATATACGGACAGACAGACAGACGGACATTCACTCATGAATAGTGACGAGCGGGTTTCACTGTTCTTCCATAGAAAATTAATGATTTTTATTTTTTGTTGTAAACACATTTATTTAGAATTTATTTATCAAAGATAATTTTTCCCTTCACAAAACCAAGATTAAGATTTTAGTTCTATTATTGTGCTCATCATTAGAATGAAATTGATTGCAAATTATAATAAATATTGATCAACAAAATTTTGCATTGCATTGCATAAACTCTAAATTTATTAATATCGGATAATATTTGTTGAGGCCAACAAGATTTTTCATGCCGGAGGTAGTCAACTTTGACACTCTGTAGCTCACGGTGTGTTTCAACAGGGTGGTCAAAATTTCAACACTCTTAAAGCTTAGGTCCTCCTCTAGGATTTTTAATTACAACATTTTGTAATCGAATCGCAAGTTTGAAAGATACACATTTATTAAAATTTTTTCTAGTCTTTGAATGGACACAGTGTCAAATATGGTTAAATATGTTGTCAGACTATGTTGTGTTCCAGGTCACTGGGATGTTGAGGGAATTTAAACCGCTGGCGAGAATAAGTTCGACTTTAGACGAGGCCTTGAGAGATGTATTGGTAAAATTGCCGATCGATCGCTACTTTAGAACAATTGGATTTTATGTAGAAAAAATCCTTCCTGGAAGGGTAGGGAGGACTGACTTAGTAAGATCCGAACTACTACTAGGTATGAGCAAGAGAATTCTAAGAATTGATCAGGGCAAAAACCAGTATTTGAGAAACTAATTACACTGTACAACAAAAAACAATTTTTTTTTTCAAAACAACAAGGCTCTAAGGACTCATTCTGGTAGAGAGCACCAAAAAAATTTATGCGTGTATGGGGTGCTTTAAAAGCTTACATCTAAGACTCATTTTAGGGAGGGGGTTAAATTTCAACCCTTCTACATATGTAGTAATAGTGACTCGGCATAGAAAATCTTGTAAGCCTTACGTTTGAGGTATTAGATATGTTCATCATTTTTATCTAGAACACCACTATGAACATTTTTGCTGAACATTTCAATCCCCTAACTCTTCGCTGTGTGGGCCTTTCTGTCCCTTTCTTAAAAAAGGTACATACAACTCCCCTTCAGCGGCGATTGATTTCTAGCGTTCAAGTTGAGTTTGAGTCCCTATGAATACCCATAGTACAATGTTATGGGAAATATTTTCCTAAAACTTTTCTTCCCATTTATCGTCGCATCAGCAGAGTTTTTTCCCCCATTTTTCAAGAAAGGGACAAAAAGACTCCTTCAACGAAGAGTTGGAGGGTTAAAATGTTCCCAAAGAATATTCCTCCCGGTGTTTTGCATAAAATAATAATAAATACATATTATTCCTTAAACCTAAGGCTAACAAGATTTCCTATGCCGAGTACTAATTATGATTAAGTACGAAATTAACCCTTAAACACATTTTAAGTTTTAAACGATTTCGGACGTTCAAGTTGAGTCTGGGGCTTGGTTGTCTTTGAAATCTTACAGTAGAATTTTATAGCACATATTTTTGTAAAACATTTCAGCCCACTATTAGGCACCTGAAGGGGACTTTTTAACCCGTTTCTTAAAAAAGTGCGGCAATTACCGTAGAAGAAGCTCTTTTTGCTCGGACATTCTAATAGATGTACACTCTAAAACTCTTTTGTTGAAAATTAGGTCGATAATAGTCGGCCACACTTTAAAGATTATTTTTCAACAAAATGTTTTTACTAAAAAAAACGACTGGCTGCGTGCACGTTTGAACCGCGGCCTGCTGACTGATAGTCTGACGTATCTACCATTCAGCCATTTTTTCCACTTGGACTAAATATGTTTAATTTGAAAGGTTTTTCTTTAATAAAATAACTACAAAATCGATGTAATTTTAGACAAGGAGAAATTTTCAACACAAATTTAGAGAATATATGATCGTAAATTTTAAGTAATGTTTTAGAGTGTATGTCCGTGCGTTCTGCCAATTGTAACTCCGACCGATTTTTCATTCACTGCATATTTTCAAATTCATTATTTTAAATATTGAAGAACGATCTTTCCAGGAATTTATATTCAAGCCAATATTAAGAGATTATGATTTACCAAAACGGACAAAATAAGTTAAGAGAAATGAAAGTGGGTCACCCACAATCATAAAATCTAAATTACTTCAATAGAACATTTTAACAATTTTTAGTAATTAAATCTGTTTATTTTACATTTTTTTTTATAAAAAACCGAATGTATGCAAAATTTTAATAGACAAAAAACAAAGATCTTTTGATAAAAAATAATTTACATACTTCTCAGAATTTTCATAACGAAATAAAAAGAGAAAAACTAGAACGAGAGAGAGAGAGACAGAGATGAGAACATTGTCATTAATAACAATCACAGTTTTTCAATTTCAATTAAAGATGAGTTGTGTACTCAAACCATCAAAAACTAAATATGAAATTGTGACAGTCAGTTCTAAAACGGCGGTCCACATAAATGGTCATCTTTCTAAGCTTTCAGACGTGACCGAATAAAAATTATAAATTTTTTTTCGTTGGTTTTTAGTTCTTTTTTTTTCTTTCGTGTCATTAAAGTACAAATTGTTATTAATTTGCTTTGTGCGCTATTGTGGTAGTAGAGGTTTATGACATAAAAAAATATGAAAGCGAATTAAAAGTATATCAAAGTCATATTCTGTATAAATTAGAACCAATTAAAAGCGCTATATACAATTTAATTGGTGCAGAAAAAATTATTTGAAAAAAAAGTCAGTTGCTGAAGAAAATTAAGAAAACTTTTTTTTTTGTCATAGTAAAATTGGTCATGACAACTAAGTATGTATGATAATATAACAATGATGAATGATGATAGTACTTGTAGTAATGATTATGCTACAAATAGTAAAATAAATTTAAAAAGTACAAATTCTAAAAAATTACACAAAATGTCACAAAAACATGATTTGGCACAAGTGCACAATAACTCTTTCAATTATGCCTCTCAGGCATCAACGTCCAATTTAAGTTGTCAGACTAGAATGGGCTCAAACCTGAAATTGGGTTTGGGCATTAATAACCAAACTGGTCGTTTACAATGGTGTCCAGGATTTACTTGTTGTAAACTTTTAATTATTATTCCAGTCCTAATGCTGCCCATAACTTTGGTCTTGGTTTTACTCATGCGTATGGATGGCATGCTTGTGGCCTTGCAAATCCATCAAAAGTATAGACCTCAAATGAGATATGAACAAGAACCAGTCTATTTGGAAGATTATGATAGTTCTTTGGATAATGATCCCTTTCAAGATATGATTAATGAACAATTGCTGGTGCCTTTGGATAAGAAGAAATTACGCACTGAAGCTGAAAGAATTAAGAGATGTATGTCGTTGAAATTTGGCTTGAGTGAAAATATGGAAATGGAAGATCGTGATATTATGAAAGATGCTAGAACATCATTTTTACCCCGTGACACTACTGCCATACCAAGAGAATGTTTGGAAAGTTTTCATCTTAATACACACACGAGCTATAATGATTTTGAACAAGAAGCCTTAATGGAATCTTATGGCCGAAGAAGAAGACTAAGACGAGATAAAGCAGAAGAGGTGGCCAATGCTGCTGCTGCTGCTGCTGCTGCTGAAATATTGGATACCGCTAACAATGAAGATTCCCAAGAGGAATCTACAAAATTGTCAGTTTCATCGTTTGAAAAGATATTTAGCTTGGAAACCTTTTGGAATGCCCAAGGTACTAAGGAGACTATAAGAGAAGCTCAGGCTCGTACTATGAAAAAATATATGGATGAGTCTGTAGAGCCTTGTGAAGATTTCTATAAATATGTTTGTGGTAATTGGGAAAAACATCATCCCATACCTAAAGATAAGGCGGGCTTTGATACATTTGAAATGTTGCGAGAAAATTTGGATGTGGTCTTAAGAGAACTTCTAGAATCGAAAGCTTACGAAAGCTCAAAAACAACTGACCAAAAAATACAGCATATCGAATCTAATACATATGAACAATTGCCCAATACACAAGCAGATATTGTTAAGAGTTTGCAAGAGGAAAGTAATCAAGAATTACAAAAGGAAAAGTTACGAGATCATATAGTACAAAAACGAAATATATTAGGTAAAATTTTAACACGTTATCGTAGACATAGTTTATTTACAAATACCAAAAGAAAACGATTTACTGGCAATCATACTTCCGAAATACATCATGTGCTAAATCTATCTAAACATCATACAAAAGCTAAACACAACTCTCAGGAACATAACCCAAACCAGGATGAAGAAGATATTTCCCAAATAGATGCTCAAACCAAGGCTAGAAATTTATATCAATCGTGCACTAATAACAAGTTGCTTGAAAAGAGAGGCATTCAGCCATTATTACGGCTCATAGAAGATTTGGGAGGCTGGCCAGTTTTAGATGTCAACTGGAATAGCCAAAATTTTGATTGGCTTAATCTAACAGCTCACTTGAGACGTTTCAACAATGATATACTCATCGTACAATGGGTGGGACCAGATATCAAGAATTCCGATGAGAATATTATACAATTCGATCAAACTAATTTGGGTTTACCCACGCGTGAGTATTATTTGCAAGATGTGAATGCTAAATATTTGCATGCCTATCAAAAATTTATGTCAGAAGTTATGTATAAACTGGGTGCTCCCAAAGTAATCGCCATGAAAACTGCAGCTGAGCTTATAAATTTTGAAACCCAGCTGGCTTCAATTACTGCACCGGCTGAAAAACGTCTAAATGTTACAAAGCTATATCGTCGCATGACCTTAACAGAGTTACACAACAAGATACCAGATATAGATTGGTTACGTTATTTGACCATTCTGCAACAAAGACCGGTGGAGGCCAATGAAGAGATTGTTATTTATGCCTCCGATTATATGCAAGAACTAGTAAATCTTTTACAAGACACAGATTCCAAGACAATAGCAAATTATTTGCTATGGCGATTTGTACGACATCGTATAAATAATTTAGATGATCGTTTTGATGATATCAAACAAACATTTTATCATTCATTATTTGGTCGTGAAGAAAGTCCTTCACGATGGAAGGTCTGCATTTCGCAAGTGAATACCAATATGGGCATGGCTTTAGGTTCGATGTTTGTGCGCAAATATTTCGATGAAAACAGTAAAAGAGACACGTTAAAAATGACCCATGAATTGCAACAGGCTTTTCGTGATATACTCAAAACTACCGATTGGTTGGATGTACAAACTAAAAATTTAGCTGAACTTAAAGTGAATGCCATGTCACTTAAAATTGGTTATCCTGATTTTATACTCAACATTGATGAACTCAATGAAAAGTATGCTGGCATTGTTATAGATCCTGATAAGTATTTTGAAAATACTTTGAATGTGTTGTTGCATACCACCAAAACTGAGCAGAGAAAGTTGCATGAACCGGTGAATAAAACTACATGGCAGACAGCTCCAGCTATAGTGAATGCTTATTATAGTCGTAATAAAAATCAAATAATGTTTCCGGCTGGTATATTACAGCCACCATTTTATCATCGACATTTTCCTAGATCGTTAAATTTTGGCGGTATTGGTGTGGTAATTGGTCATGAATTAACCCATGGCTTTGATGATAAAGGACGACTGTTTGATCGTAATGGCAGCATACATAAATGGTGGTCAGATACGGCTATTAAGGGATTCGATGAGAGAGCCAGATGTATTATATCACAATATGGAAATTATACTGTTGACGAGGTTGGCATTGCGCTGAATGGTGAAAGTACACAAGGTGAGTTAAATTAAGGATTTTAATGTTTCATATTTTTAAATAGCAATGTACAACATGAAAAATTAAACATGGTTCTAACAACTAATTTTGGTTTTGGGGCACCAAAAATATATATACGTGTATCGGCGTTTTGCCAGTTTACATCTGGTGTATTCATTTTAGGGAGAGTTAAAGTTCCGCTCCTGATTCGGTATAAGAAATCTTATAAGCCTTACGTTTAGGGTATAAGGTGTGTTCAGCACTTTTATGTAAAACACCACGAAGAAGATTTTTGTGAAACATTTTAATGATCTAACTATACGCGCTATGGCTCTTTATATATCTTTCTTAAAAAAGACGCAAAAAATTACCCTTCAGAGACGATATAGCGGGCTGAAATGTTCTACAAAAATATTTGCCATAAAATAACTATAAGTTTTCAAAGACACCCAAGCTCCACTGAACTTGAACACCAGAAATCGTTTAAAACTTAAGATGTGTTTAAGGGTTAATAATCGTACTTATTCACAATTAGTACTCTGGATAGGAAATCTTGGAATTCTTACGTTTAAGGTATAAGATGTATTCAGCATATTTATGTAAAACATCATGAGATACATTTTTGTGGAACATTAATGTACGCTATATCGCCGCTGAAGAGGAGTTTTTTGTATTTTTTTTTTAAAGAAATTGACAAAAAGACCCATAAAACGAAGAGCTGGAGGATTAAAATGGTCTACAAAAATTTTCCTCGTGGTCTTTTACATAAAAGTGCTGAACACATATTATACCTTAAACGTAAAACTTACAAGATTTCCTAGGACGAGTCACTATAACTACGTGCAAACTCACCCTAAAATGAATTCCAGATGTAAACTTTCAAAATGCCGAAACACGTATACATTTTTTGGCGTTTTTAAGTCGAAAATGATTGTATTATGCTAAAGTTTATAACGTTATATTCAGAAGGAATTATACACAGAAAAAAACTAAATTTCATTTTCTGTAAAGGAATTCAATGAAATAGTAAATATTTTATCTAGAAACGGACCTACAAACAAATTTGTAAATATAGACAAAAATATCTCAACAATTTCATTGAAGAAAAACTTGTTTTTTCAGTGAACAAATTGTTTAAATATTTAAAACAATTTGTCTAAAAATATTTACAAATTGTAAACAAAACAATTTACTAAATCAAACAAAAAGATTTATTGGATTTTCTGAAAAATATCAAACAATATTTTTGTCTCAGTTTATAAAACAATTAGTCGAAAAATAGTAACAATTATTAAACAAAATAGTTTAATAATTGAGTTATGAACTGAGAATAACTTTGGACAAAATAGTTTACTTAATTAAATAAAAATATTTACTGGATATTTTGTAGAATATCAAACAAAATTTTTGTCTGGGTCATTTATCATCATCATCATCCATTAAGCATTTATGAAATTTCACTTTGTTAAACGTGTTCAAGTGTGAATGTTTATCTAAAGACTCTAAAGAAATAAATGAGAATTAACGCAACGACATTAACGAATTGATTCACTAAAAACTCTTCAGCAAACAAACTTGGTACAATCGCCTTCCTTTTGCTATCATTCTTGTTGTTGTTATTTGTGTGTATGTCGTCATCGGGGTTGTTTTTACGACACAGTTGTTTGTTACGACTTGTTTTTTTTTGTGTTTGTATCCTACATAAGAGTCTAACAAACAATTAATTCATTGATTATGTAAAGAACATTTACTGAAAATGAAATTTATTTTTAGACAAACTTTTGTTTGAAAATTTTTTTATGATAATTTTTTATATGTACATGATCAATATTCTAAGACCCTGTACAGACGGTTGTCAGATCTTACAATATTGTCAGATCTGCCAATGTGCTTACGATGTACTGACAATAAAAAATTATCAGGACAAGGTATATTGTTAGTTCAGACGGTGTTATTAAAGTTGTTAGAAAAGCTTACAATTTATTGGCAGACAATTGTCTGACAATAAATTTATCTGACAATATTTTCAGTAAAAAAATTGGCAGTTCACACAATTGTCAGATTTGCTGTTTGACGCTGCCAGACTCAGATCATTTAACAGAAATTATCAATATAGAAAAGTAAAAATATAAATCAGTATTAAACATAAAGAAGCAATTTTAACTATTTTAGCTGCACAGTTTCTTTTATTTTCCTTTTTCCCTAAAAAAAAGATGTGTGCTGTGCTGCCAATCATGATACAATAATACAGGTACATGCATTAGAAAATTTTGTTCATCTAGGTTGTAAAACCTTCATGTGAGTTGTCAAAAATTACCTACTGAGCAACAACAAAAGTCTTTATTCACACAAACAAACACGTGCATACAAAACACAGCTGACGAGAATTTTTGCTAATGCATGTACCTGTATCATTGTATCAGGGCTGCAATATAAGGAAGTCTCTGACAACGACGCCATTGTCAGATGCAGAACTTCGAACATCTGACAATTAAAATATGTCTGACAATAATCTGACAATGGGAACGCGATGTGTTCACACGATTGTGAGATGTCTAACAATTTTTTTTCAGCAGGTAGTATTAAAATCGACTGACAATGCTTTTTCTGCCAACGTTGTCAGACAAAAAGTTTCAGTTGACACGATTGTTAGAAATTTTTAGTACATTTTACTTACAATACTGTAAGATCTGATAATCGTCTGTATATAGCTTTACACTACACAGAAAAAACTAAATTTCATTTTCTGTAAAGGAATTCAATGAAATAGTAAATATTTTGTCTAGGAACGGACCTACAAACAAATTTGTAAATATAGACCAAAATATCTCAACAATTTCATTGAAAAAAAAAACATTTTTGTCTAAAAATATGTCCAAATTGTAAACAAAACAATTTACTAAATTAAATAAAAAGATTTACTGGATTTTCTGAATAATATCAAACAATATTTTTGTCTGAATTTATAAAGCAATTAGACTAAAAATACTAACAAATAGTAAACAAAATTGTTGACATAATCAAACAAAAATAGTGGATTTTTCTAATATATCAAGCAAAATGTTTGTCTGGGTCATTATCATCATCATCATCCATTAAGCATTTATGAAATTTCACTTTGTTATATGTATTCAAGTCTGAATGTTTATCTAAAGACTCTAAAAGAATGAATGAGAATTAATGCAACGACATTAACGAATTGATTCACTCAAAAATCTTCAGTAAACAAACTTGGCACAATCGCATTCCTTTTTCTATCATTGCTGTTGTTGATATTTGTGTGTATGTCGTCATCGAGGTTGTTTTTTTACAGCACAGTTTTTCTTGTTGTTTTTGGTGTTTGCGTTCTAAATAAGAGTCAAACAAACAATTCATAGATTATCAGCCATGTCACCGAATACCATTCCGATCGGAAGTGGTTTCAATTCCGTAATTAACAGAAATCATCAATTATTTATCATCTGTGCTTCTGTTAACTTTAAAAAGTTCACACGATTGTGAGATGTCTGACAATTTTTTGTCAGCAGGTAGTATTAAAATCGACTGACAATGCTTTTTCTGCCAACGTTGTCAGACAAAAATTTTCAGTTCAGACGATTGTAAGAATTTTTTTAGCACATTTTACTTACAATATTGTAAGAACTGACAATCGTCTGTAAATAGCTTTAGGGTGAGATATTCTTATCTACCTATTGAAAATATTAGTAATGCCCATTAAAAAAAATCTGTAATTGATAGAAAAAAAATAGAAAACTGACTTTAATTTAACTCATTAAACTCTTTATGTTTCGCATATTTTTATTAAATAAAAAATTTACACTCGTAAGGGATGATACAATCAGCCTTGTCACAGAATACCATTCCGATCGGAAGTGGTTTAAATTCCGTAAGTTGGTTGCTTCTTTAGAAAACGAAAAACGAAAATTTTCTTCGTAATCAAACCAGTTTTAAATTTCAAAGTGGAATTGAAAAACACTTTTCTACTGACTTCATTTGCAGTACATACTAAAAACCGAGCATACTTTTAGGAACGTCAAATATATATTTGGTCATGAGCTTTCCATGTTAATAAAAAGCACAATGTGAGCTTTACATCTAAAACCAAGAGTAAACAAACGCCTCAAGGTATAAAAACTTTATTATTGTAAAAACGAAATAAAAATAAACGGAATCTAATAAAGCACCACAAATGTACTTTTTCGGAATGACAACTACGGAATCAAAACCAATCCGAACGGAATCAGTGACACGGCTGTTTGTACAGAACATATACTGAAAACAAAATTTATTTTTAGACAAACTTTTGTTGGACAATTTTTTGGTGATAATTTTTTTTGTGTACTCACTTATCCCCACACAAATTTATCGCGGCTGGGTTACTTTAACATTTCTGCGTATGATGAATATTTTTAGATTTTCAATTAAGTATACTCCATCATTTCGTATCTTATTCTTATTAAGAAAAAAATTGAACAGTTCGTGCTGAAACTGCTTCCCTTAAGCGGCCCACCCACTTGCAATATAATTGTGCAATTTTTCATATCGCTTATGTGTATGTCATATTCGAAGGTGGCACAATATATTGGCAAAAATCAAAAGACTTTTGATTTTTATTGTATGTACGTACAATCAAGAAAATTGTGTAATTGGTGGCAACATCGTTCACTGTTATGTTTACTTTTTCACTGTCAAGAAAGTTGGGCAATATTTTCTTTGAAATTATAGTGCCATTTCTTGCATAATATAGGGCAATAATATTGTATAATGGATGGACCGCTTTACATACATTTTACGCTATTATGTGCTTTACGTCTAAAAGGGAAAGGAATATAGCTTTTGTATGGTGATGTGAACGGTCGAACTTCGATCAATACACGACCACTAGATTGAAAAAATCATACAAAAATGTTCTGCATTCCATGCGAAATAAAAATGTTCGGAGTTATCAAAGAATTGTTGTTACAAATTAATATTTATAACAACAATGCAGTAACAATTCCGAAATTTCCATTTCTCATGGAATACAAAGTTTTAAGCAAGAAAATGTTTAATAGAACACAAATTCATAGTTTCCCTCGTTTCTTTTTTTCAGGTGAGAATATTGCCGACAATGGTGGCATCCGACAAGCATTTCATGCCTACAAAAACTGGCTAAAAGAAAATCCACAGGAAGCTTTAGATGAAAGTTTGCCTGGCATCAATATGACAGGTGAACAATTGTTTTTCCTTAACTTTGGACAAGTGTGGTGTGGTGCGATGAGACCGGAAGCTGTGCGCAACAAATTAAATACAGCCATACATAGTCCAGGCAGATTTCGTGTAATTGGAACTTTGTCTAACTCTATAGATTTTGCTAAGCAATTTAATTGTCCTGTAGGATCGCCGATGAATCCAATTCACAAGTGCAGTGTATGGTAACAAAGGAAGTATTTAAAAAAAATAATACAAAACAAACAAACAACATCAAACCAAAATAAAGCACAAAAGCTACTATGAGCATTAAATGTTGAAGACCTCAATTGAATAAGAAAAACAAATTTAAACAGTATTTTTATATATTATACATTAACTTTGCAAAAAACAAAAAAACTTCCATTAAAACAAAAAAAAAAAAGTTTTTGTCGAATTTTATGTTTCACGGCCTGTTGGAACAAAAACAAAACGAAACAACTGCAAACCTAAATAATTTATCAATGTGCACAAATATCTTCTACAATCAGCGATACGCTTCATTCTTCATCTAAATTATAAATAATTTATAATGTTACCGCCATACTGTTACTGATTGCCTCATGTTTAAACACCCTTCCACTCCCCTCCCCCCCAAACGGCAGACACTGTTGCTGAATGTTTGCTGTCTTGGAATTTCTATCTTACAATAAATGGAACACCAAAATTGTATATGTGAGTATTCCTACATAAATCTCTGTTAGTTTGTATTGTATGTTTTGAAACCAGTAATAAAAAGTTTGTGATATATATTTTTTTGTACATTTTAAAGTTGACTAATGGTGTTCACTTTTCTAAAAAAAAAGTTCTACATACTATTTACCCTTTTTACAACACAACGCAATGTTTTTTTAATATTGAATTTATTAGAAATTTCATATTCAGGCAGGTCACAGATTCCGTTCGGATTGGTTTTGATTCCGTAGTTGTCATTCCGAAAAAGTACATTTTTGATTCTTTAGATTTCGTTTATTTTGTATTTCGTTTTTAAAATGATAAAGTTTTTATACCTTGAGGCGTTTGTTTATTCTTGTTTTTAGATGCAAAGCTCACATTAAGCTTTTTATTAACAAGGAAAGCTCATGACCAAATATTTATTTGACGATCCTAAAAGTATGCACGTTTTTCAGTATTTACTGCAAATGAAGTCAGTAGAAAAGTGTTTTTTTTCAATTCCACTTTGAAATTTAAAAGTGGTTTGATTACGAAGAAAATTTTCGTTTTTCGTTTTCTAAAGAAGCACTTCCGATCGGAATGATATTCTGTGACAAGGCTGATTGTATCATCCCTTACGAGTGTAAATTTTTTATTTAATAAAAATATGCGAAATATAATGAGTTTAATGAGTTAAATTAAGGTCAGTTTTCTGTTTTTTTTTTCTATCAATTACAGATTTTTTTAATGAGCATTACTAATATTTTCAATAGGCAGATCCGAATATCTCACCGTAACTCAAGAACGGTATAACCGATTTCGATCAAAAAAAAACGCTAAAATATTCATGATAAAATTACCTTTCTGAATATAGTTTTTGAATTTTTTTTCATGCAAAATTAGCAAATTTTTTCTTTCTAAATACTCGTAAAAAATTTAAAACTGCAAAAGCTTTATCTTTTAACTATTTTTGTTATGAATAGGTGGTGTCTTACGAAAAAAATAAGCCATATATCATGAAAATCAATGGATAAATGTTGATTTTATTAGCAATTGAGGAAATACACACAGACAAATCACATTTTTTATTTTATCAGGGTTGTCTTTTGCACAAACAAACATAGGGAATAACAATAACAGTTGTGTATTTGTTTGCCGACATGAATAAAGAAAAAGAAGAGCGAAAAAAATTGCTTTATTGCAAATTATTTATGTTAAGTTTTATTTGGAATGTGATAGTGTAGAAACAAAATGCAATGAGAAAATTTTCGTTAAGATTTTTTGACAGTCAGACTGATTTTGATTTTATTTTCGTCTTACAAAATCTAATAAAAATCTCAAAGCTTGTATTACAATGTGAAAGCGCCTTAAGCAGAATTTAAGTTTTGATTGATTTCTAGCATTCAAAAGTCTGGAGCTAGGTAGTTTTTGAAGACTTATAATTGAGTTTTATGGCAAATATTGTTGTAGAACATTTCAGCCCGCTATATATCCGCTTAAATGAAGTTTCTTGTCCCAAAAAGACCCATACAACGAAGAGTTAGAGGGTTAAAATTAGGGATGTAACGAATACCGATACCGATACCGATATATCGGCGATACTTCAGATTTTCCGATACATCGGTATCGGCGATATTTTACTGTCGATACGACGATACTTAAAAAAAATTTTTTAGTTTTTTTTAAACAAATTATTTATTTTTTGTTAATTTTACCAAGAACTAAATGCATTTTGCTATTTTTTAAATCTTATTAATATCAACTTTAAAAATTAATAATATTTTACGCTGTTATTTTGCAAAAACAATAATTTATTTATTGTTAATTTTACCATGAACTCAAATTCAATTCGTTGTGTTTTAAATGTTATTCCCAGCAAAAAAAGACATTATAAAGAAATCATGAAAATGTAGCAGTCGCGATCCGGAAATATTGCGAATTTGGATAATTTCTAATTAGTTGCACATTTGCTTGTCATTGCAAGAAGTTCTCTTTTTCCATTACCAATCACCGAATTTGAAGTGATGTTAGGACAAATTTCTTTTTCGGTGTTCTATAATGATTCCTCAAATAATTCTGGAAAAAAGCCGACTTCAGTATAAAGAGTATATACTTGATGGCCTTCCATATAAACAATTTTGAAAATCGGTAAGCCAATGGAGGAATTGTGCTCTAATAAATATTTTGGGTGGAGGCGTGGAAGACTTGCCCCACAGATTTTCGTAGAAAAATTATGCGACCAAACTCTAGGCAAACCATTCCAAACAAAAAATAAATTTTGGAATTCGGCCCATAAATGGAGGAGCTATGCGATAATCAATATTTGTGGGAAAAGGGGAAATCCCGCACAGATTTTGGAGAACAATTATGGTACCAACCTGAAGGGGGGTTTGCAGCAAATTTCACAACTGATTTTCGAAAAAAAAACTGTAGTCAAACCCTTTCAAATAAAAAAACAATTTTGATAATCGGTTCCTAATGACAAAGTTATACATGGTTCCCCCTCCCATTTTCGAAAAGAATTATGGGGCCAAACTACTAGCGAACCCTTGCAAACAACACAAGAATTTTGAAAAGCTGTTCACAAATTATATAGTTATGGATTGGTGGGGAGGGGGAGCAAACTTGCTTCTCCGATTTTCGACAAAAAAAAAATTGGGACCAGTTTTTGTCAAACCCTTTCAAACAAAACAAGAATTTTGAAAATCGGTTCAGAAATGACAGCATGGGGAAAGCGAATTTCCCCCTCCGATTTTCAAAAAAAAAAAAATATGGGACCAAACTGCAGGCAAACCCTTTCCAGCAAAAAAATAATTTTTAAAATCGCTTCACAAATGACAGAGTTATGCGTGTACAAACATAAAAAAGTAAAAAAAACACACACGAATTGATAACCTTCTTCTTTTTTGAAGTCGGTTAAAAAAGGATGAAAAATTACCCATTTTCAGAACTTGTTTCTTTTTATGCGAATTTAAACACAAAACTGTGTTTTCATGTAAATTTAAGTGAATAAATATAAACTTTTAGCAGACTTTTAATAATTAAGCTAATAAGTTATTTAGAAGAATATTAGTTGATAAATGTCCTTTAAAAAATCGATTTTTTAAAAAGCATGGCGAGTATTTTTTAAAATTATAAAGTAATTACAAATTTGTACTGGCTTTTCTACTAATTATCTGCATATTTTTAATATAGATTCTTTGAAAGCAATGAAAATGTAATTCCTTAAAAATTACTTCCAATTTTATATACTGTATTAATATCTATTTTAAATATTAATAATCTCTTACACTGTAATGTTGCATAATAAAAAAATTGCTCTTCTTGAGATTTGTTAATCTAAACTTGAACTCAATTTCAATATTCGTATCGGTATCGGAATCGGTATCGGCGATATTTATTTTTAAGTATCGGAATCGGTATCGGATCGGCAAAACGGCGTATCGTTACATCCCTAGTTAAAATCTTCCATAAAAATGTTTCTCGTGATGTTTTCCATAAAAATGCTGAACACATCTTATACCTTAAGCGTAAGGCTTGCAAGACTTCCTATGACGAGTCACTACAACTATGTTTAAAAGGGGAAAATATTAACTCCCCGTGAAATGAGTCCCAGGTGTAAATTTTAAAAACGCCTATACACGTATATATTTTTTTATTACTTTTTTTGTTTGCGGTGTTGTATGGTGCAAGCTGATCTAAAGTTTGATACGGCTGTTGTATGAATATCCCAAATTTAAATTTCTTAATGGAGTTATATTTCCGTTTTTGATTTAAAAAAAAAATATTTATGGTCTATTAGTATCTTTTCATTTAGTATTGTTGCTGTAATAAAGAGTTATGCTTATGATTTAAATTAAAATTTATTTGTTTTGTATAAACATGTCAAGCATAATGACAATTTGTAGATATAAGATGCGCTCATGACAAATGAGAAAAAATGTGTATGTAGTTGAAGTTAATTACAACATACTTTACATGACATTTTTCTTCCATAATATGTACGAGGTAAGGTCAATAAGTCATTATAAAGTCTTTGTTTGTTAAGGTTAAAGAATTTTTTTAAGTTCTCATAAATAAAAAGAGATATAAATTTTTAATTAGTTAATGTGTTAATTAAAATGCTAATTTTTATTACAGCATTTGTGCGTATTCATCAACCAGCATTATAAATCATAAAAGAAGCAAGGAGAACAAATGAGAAGAACAGTTGGACTAACAATACAACTAGTATATTTTGCTATTTTGGGATTTTTTTTGCTATTTGAAAAATTTTACTCCACATTCCAGTGCCACAAACGAACAATAATTTAAGAATTTTAGCAATTTAATAATAAACAGAAATATTTCTTTTAATTATATTTCATAGTCAACTATTTTATATGTATTGTTTACTTTAAGTTAGGTAATTATTATTGTGATAATTTTAAATAAAATCTAAATGAAAAATTATATTAAAAATATATATATGTATATAAAGCTTTGTTAATCAAAATGGAAACGAAAAATATAAGAGAAAAACTGCTTAAAGAAAATTACGTACAACAATAGTTTACAAAAAAAAATTAACCTTAACACACAGAAAAAAAAGGAATGTAAAATCAATATGCCGCAATTTTGATTGGAAATCATATTAAATTTACAGGAAATAATTTGTCGTTTGAGTGTGTTAGTGTTTATTTGCTTTGTTGCTTGCTACAATTCACTGTTCTGCTTAGTTGTGGGACTTGTTGTTGTTTATTCTTACATGTGTCGGCTATGTAGACGAAAAAATCCGAATTACCAACGAAAATATACTGCTGCTAGCTTAAAACTATTGTTTCATATTAATTTTAAACGAAAAAGTATTAATCTAACCTTAAATCTCTTTGATTTAAAGCTTTTCACATTTCATTTTCAACCGACATGACTATAACTTTAATTTCAAATAATTTTTATGTTAAATAATCATTTAAATCATGTTGAATTAAAATGAAATTTATTTTACATTCGATGGTACTTATTTAGTGTATAAGTAAAGAAAAGTTTGAAGCTGTTGTGGCTGCAGTGGTTAGCGCGTGGACTATCATGCAGGTGGCACGAGTTCAAATCTTGGCTGGGGCAGTCAGCTACAACACAAAGTTTTCTGATGACTATCACGTAAGTAAAATAATTAATAGCATAGCTACATTAAAGCCATGTTGTTTCAGCTTGATATAACTTCAATTCAACATGATTATTCGTGTTGTTGCAATATCAAATTCACGTTGTTTCAACTTGAAATAACTTTGATTGAACATGATTCTTCGTGTTGTTCCAATATCAAATTCACGTTGTTTCAACTCGAAACTACTTTGATTAAATACTATTTTTCGTATTATTTCAGTATCAACTTCATTTTGATTTAACTGTACTGGAATATTAAATCAACATGAAATATAGTTAATTCAAAATGATAAATTTTCTTTCAAGATTATTGTAAATCATATTGATTTAACATGAACACCTATAAAGCAAATATATATATATTTTTTTTCATCTTTCAGCCAATATGGGGATATACTATGATGATTGGATCAAAATTTATTGAGTTACAGCCCGAAAATTTTGTTCCAAACAATAAATGCAAAAAAATAAGAAAAATAACAAGATATAACCTAAGAAGATGAGCTTCCCATATTGCTCAAGAGTAGAGCTACGAAGTCCAAAAGTAGGGCATGTACGATTTTTCAACACTTGTGATTTTTTTGTTTTTCGCCCGCTTTCAAAAATTTTTGCCATCCTTGTAGGCTTTATTATGTTCTAAAAGAGGTCTTTGGCTGAGCAATTATATTCCAAGATTTTAAAAATTAAAGTTTCCCAATTCTTCAAAGTCTTGGTCCAGTATTGTCAAGATATCGGATTCAAATAATAGACGATTGTCACAATTGTTTCTTTGTTAGGTAACCAGCAAAATTTTTAATTATTTAAAAAAAACATCTTATGGAAATATTCCTTATAAAGCCTAGTACGCAGCTCTCTGCCTGAATTTTAGGCTGTCATAAGAAGTATGTATAAAAATAAATTAAGTAAAGTGCAACTTTGGCTCGCACACGAAGACTTCCGTAGGAATACACATGTGTATATCCCTTTTCGTTTTTGCCCCTTTTTCCATTTTAACTGTTTTTTCGTTGTATTTTTTATTTAACTTTAGTTTTTTTATTTTTTAAGTTTTTTTTCGTTGTTTTGGCGATTTTTTGTTTTTAGCGCTTTTTTCATTTTTTTCTGGCGATTTTTCGTTTATTGCAATTTTTTGCTTTTTGCCGATTTTTTAGTTTTGGCGATTTTTTGGTTTTTGGCGTTTTTTTAACTTTTTTTACTTTTTGATTATTTTTATTTTTAGCGATTTATTTTAGTTGCGGCGATTTTTTCAGTTTTTGGCACCTTTTTCGGCTAAGGAGATTTTTTCGGTTTTTTGTGATTTTTTTTTAGTTTTAGCGATTTTTTTGGTTGTGACATTTTTTCGTTATGGCATTTTTTTCTTTTTTTTCGCCATTTTTCGTTTTTTGTAGTTTTTTTCCGATTTTTCTAGTTTTGCCATTTTTTTTGTTTTGGCGTTTTTTTTTGTTTTAACGTTTTTTTTTGCTTTTTGACGACATTTTTAGTTTAAGCGATTTATTTTATTTATTTTTGTCTTGAGTTCGGTTTTAATTTAAATTTTCAATTAAATTATACTTTTATTTAGAGATAAATGTGAAGCATGTAGACAAAGAAATTTTTTTACTGCGCGGAGGGTTGAACTGACGTTTCGATAGCTCCCGCTAATCTCATCAGAGTTCTTTACCGCTTAGATCACTTAGACACTTAATACCAATGTCTATCATCCTACAAAAATTCAGACCTGGGGCCCGTTTCTCAAAACTACAAGTTAAAAATCTACAAGTAAAATACACACAAAACAACAACACGTTTACAAATTTTATTGTTGTTTTGTGTGTATTTTACTTGTAGATTTGTAACTTATAATTTTTGAGAAACGGGCCCCTGTACGATATAATCAAAAGACGATATGTATTAGAAACCAAAAATATTATTATGTATGAAATGCATGAGAACAAAAACTTTGAAGCTTAATTACTCAGAATATTCGTTTTCGCACTCCTTTGCTTTTAAGCCCCTCATATATAAAAAAAATTTAATATGCACAAAACACCCTTTTTCCCTTCTTTTGCGAAAAGTCTTCCACAAATGTTTAAACTGTTAAAATCTTAATACACTCCACGGCGGGGAGTGAGTCGGCAATATCGTCCGTCTCATGTCATGTTTGTATAGCCTGCACCTTCGCTGAGTAGACGTATGCTGTATAGCCGACCTTAAGAATTTTGTCATCCAGGTATGTCGAATAGTGGCTTCGCTGAGTAAAGTTTTTCCGCCTAGCCGGTCTTCGGCCGGACTTGTGGATTTCCTTCTCTGGGTATATTGAAAAGCGGTTTCGTTCTAATCTGAGAACCAACGAATGATAATTAAAAGTTCACTTAACATGTAACTTTTTCATTTTTGTTTAATGTTGACAATTTTTACACTTAACAACTCAATAAATTTTGATCCGATCAGGAAAGTTTATATATTGGATGAAAAAGGAAAAGAATATCTATGCAACAGTTTGGAAATAGCTAAAAAAACGTGCAAGAAAACATGTTTTTCGCGAATATCTCGAAAACGCTTTCTTAAGATTTAATGCCATATCTGTGTCCAGTGACCTCAAATTCCTCTTTTTTGAGTTTATAGCAAAAATTATAAAATTTGTAAGCTAGTGTAGTAGACCGAACGTATATTTTTAGCAAAAGTAAACTTTAAAGCTCTTAAAGCATAATTGTAATTAAAGCCTTTTCAAAATGAATTCTTCTGTTGGTAGATAATTTTAAAAATTTAACTCATCCCAGTAAAAAAAAATCATGCAAAGAAGTCAATAAGATACTGAACTTGTGATCCGAAAGTGGTGCGAATGCGGATAATTTCTAATAGTTTTTATATAGGGCCATAGCAAGAACTTCTCTTTTTTATGCCTATTCATTGGATCCGAAATCACCCAGCAAAAACTTTTGTAATAATGGGTTACAAAGTAATGAAGGGTACTTACTTATCTTATTACTATGCTTCAAATTAGTTTTTAATAAAACTAGTACGTATTTTTCTTATTATCTGAAAATAGTTATAATTTGTTGTTATGTATTAATAAAATAAGTAGACAAGCACTTTTTAAGTCAACAATAGCTGAGTGAGTAAAGTATGTACTTGTCTTCACGAGCACAGGATCGTATCCCAGCTGGGTAAAAAAAAAACTTTTTTAAATATATAAATAAAATATACTGTGTATAAAAATTTTTTCAATTTTAATTTGCTTATTTGACTACTTATTTTTTAGCTTCAAGTAAGCCAAATAATAACTAGTTAATTACTGTGACAATGTATATATATATATGTAAGGAGTACCCCATATTTTTTGGGCTTCTCAAACAAAAATAACTAGTTATCGACACAATTTGTTAGCAGTTACGACATAAATCCTCATATACTTTTTTGCCTACCAGTAAGCAAACTTTTTGCTGGGCATGTTCATGATGTTAAGAGAATTAGATTTTTTTTAACGCACACACAACAAGTTGTATGTTCGATATTTTGGAAGTAGAGAAAAAGTAGTTTCCCAAAAATGACTTCCAATTTTGTTCACTGGGACTTTTTTAACCCTCTGCAACTGACATGACTTCGTTATCACAATTCCACTGACGTGGTAGTACAATAGACACTATTTCGACTGCTTAAATTTTCCAAGTTCCCTTTGTAAACCCACTGAAAATATTTTTGATTTTAGTTTAAAGTATTAGTTTGCTATTTATTGTAATTTTTAGTTGAAAACAAAACGACATATCTTATTAAAAACAAAATGATTGGCACGTCATAAATTAGCCTTAAAAAACTTACATCCATACAAAAACAAAAAAAATTTTATATTTTTTTTTTTTTTTTTTTTTTTTGGTAAAAGGTTAACATTAATTTTAGATTATACCTAAGCTAATCAATATAGAGATAAAAGAGATAATTTCAATGGTTTAATAAAAAGTTATAACGTATTTTGTCAGTTCTAACTCAATACTGACGTGGTAGACTTGTAGACACTTGTATGCTCACATCAACGGGTGCGCTCGTTTCAATTGCTTTCTTCGCACTAACGTACACATGAGTACGTAATAACAAGGTACTGAAAACACCAGAATCGATATTTGTATAATTATGACGTAAGACAATATTTTCTGTTTACTGGTGTCTGCTAGACTACGACGTCAGTCGCAGAGGGTTAAAGAGATCCTTTGAGAAAATAATGGAATAAAAAAATTCTAAACTTTAAAGTTTTGGAATGATTTTGGATTTCTTTTCGAATAATATTGAAAATACAAATTTGTTGAGGAGAACAGTTGTGTGTTAAAAATAAGACAATAAACTAAAGATTTTTAGACTGTTGTTAATAATGTTGGTTGCTTTATTACTCTAACGGCCCTTTTCACAATGTACGGTTTAAACTTAACGTGAACTTTAACGCCAAGTTTTGTATGCCGAACTTGCCGTTAAAGTTCACGTTACGTGTTAACCATTAATATTGTGAAAAGGTCCGTAAATGGGAAATGAGAAAAACGTATAATTGAAATAACTTTTTGGTTGATGAAAATTTTGTTTAAATTATTTTTAGCTCAATCTCAAAATCGTCTTCTTTTTTAAGAGATCTGTTGCCTCAATGGAATGTAAAATTGAGCTTTTTTTCCCTCTAAACTTCAAAGTTTTTAAATAATTTTGGAATTTTTTTTTTTTAATAATATTGCAAATACATTTTCAGTTGATCTCGATCATTTAGGAAGAACACTTCCAAGTCCCATGTTTCGCGTGAGTGTGTATTTAAAAAAAGACAAAATAACTAAACATTTTAAAATTGTTGTTAGTGTTTCCAAGTAAAAACTTAAAAATAGATTTAAGTTTTGAAAAACATTAAAGCATGTTTAAAATAGAAAACAACACATAAAATAAAATAAAATGCATTTACAGAACTTTAATATCTTAGCAATATTTTCATTATTACTTTGTGTTACAAAACCTCTGAGATGTTATGAATCTAGAGATAATTTCGATATTTCTCCCATTGTAGAGCCAAATTATCATATATCTATAGGTAAGTTAAAATACTTTATAATAGGGGTACTCACGATGTGTATTACAAACGCTTCCAACGATACAAATTTTTTTTTGCAACAAAACCGCAAAATTACAAATTTAGGAAGCAGTTTATTTCCATTAAAAAAATTTGTAAAGAATAACAGTTGCACATACAAGAAAACAGCTGTTTTTTGTGAAACAGTCTGAAATTAATACGTTTGATAGTTGATGAAAGGGGTGCCAAATTTTGTAAATAAACAAGTTGTTTTTAACAAAGAAAAGTACGCTCAGATCTGTCGCGATATGAAATGCTAATTACCCCCGCGAGTACCCTTAATATGTTTATTACGTAGAATTAATCATGTTTTTGTATTTTTTGTGTAGGCCTCATAACGGACGTTAACTCTGAACTGTTGAGACAAACATTTGATTATGCCATCTCGGTTATAAATTCAGATTTGAGTGTGCCCCTAATGGGTTATCATGAAGAAATTGATTATGGCAATACTATGCAGGGATTCAATCGCCTTTGTAAGCTAATGCAGGTTTGTATATCTAATAGTATTCATTTTCAAATAATGTTTTTCTAAATATTTTGGTTTTCAATTAAGACCGGTGTTGGTGCCATTTTCGGCCCTACATCCAAACATACTGGCACTCATCTTATGAATGTTTGCGATAGCAAAGATCTTCCCTACATTTATTCTCATATGAGTGATGCTATCGAGGGTTTTAATCTTCATCCCAATCCTTTGGATATGGCTAAGGCACTACATGCTATTATTACGGAATTTGAGTGGACACGTTTTATATTTCTCTATGAAAATTCAGAATATTTGGGTATTCTAAATAATTTAATGTCATTTTATGGCACGAAGGGACCAATTATATCACTTATGCGTTATGATTTGAATTTGAATGGAAATTTCAAATCGGTTTTGAGAAGAGTTCGCAAGTCTGTGGATAGTCGTATCGTAGTGGTTGGATCAACAAATACCGTGGCGGAGCTGTTGAAGCAGGTAAGAGAAGTGAAATTTATTAACCGACTTAAAAAAAGAGAGAAAGCTTCTCTATTCGCCATGTATTTTTTTATGTGTGTTCCCTCGAAACTCCGCCATTTATAAACCGATTTCGGAATTTGTTTTTCTTTGCTAAAATGGATTTTTTCAGTTTAAAGGGCGCGGTCACACCCATACACAAAATAAAAGCACATTTGTCCATTGATCCTTATGGAACTTTGCACACACATTAAGCTTTCGTCGCAATACTATATCATGATTAAAAAAGTGGACAATGCCACGCCCATGCAAAGAAAATATTCTTTGTTAATAAATTATACTAAGCCGATTCTTATGAAACTTTGCACTCACATTTATGTAAGTATCGTGACAACACAACATTAAGCCCAGATCCCACTATCGGCGCAATGCACCGATTTTCGTCGGCTCACTGCAATAGAACCATAGAAAATAAAGCCAAATAGCTTAATTTCTATACTAATTGAGAAACAAGGGCGTAATTGCACTACACTGCAGTGGTAATAAAGCCATACGGCCTTATTTTGCAACTAATTCAGAAATAATGCCATTTTGTTTTATTATCTATGGCTTTATTGCAGTGAGCCGACGAAAATCGGTGCATTGCGAAGATAGTGGGATCCTAGCTTTAGGGTTAGAAAAGTGGGCAGTGCCACGACCATCCAAAGTAAATATTCTTTGTCAAGAAATTGTACTAAACCGATTCTTATGAAACTTTGCGCAAACATTAACCCTCATATTCACAAATAAATAAAATGTATTTGAAAAATATTTTAAGAAAATTTTTTTATGAAAATTTTGAAGTAAAATACATTTCAAACTTATTTTAAATTCTATGAATATGGGGGTAAGTTTCCAGGGCCATACAACATAATGACTAGAAGAGTGAACAGTGCCATGCTCATGCAAATTAAATATTCTACTAAATATTAAATATACAACATTGTGATCAGAAAAGTGGCCAGTGCAGTGCGACTCTTGTTTTGTAGTCGGTTTTTTTGCAAGAATTATTGTATAAATACAACTGGAACGACGACGAATATTGCATAGCGTGACAAACTCGCAGGCAAGAATTCGTTGCGTAAATTCGTCGACACAACTAAATTTAAGGACCAGACAACTCTTCGCCAAATATCTACTTTTCTCTAGATGTTTTTAAAGTCTTCCGATATCAGATTATACAAACATTCTCTTTTTTAGTGTTCCGTACACCAAAAGTGTAAAGGAACCCTATTGTTTTCGCTACGCTTTCCGTCCGTCCGTCCGTCCGTCCGTCCGTCCGTCTGTTTGTCAAACTATTTTCGCGAGAACAGTAAAAGCTACGGACCTGAAATTTGCACAGAATATGTATAACTATGGGTGCTACAACAACAAAACTAAAGGGGGTTCTAAAGCGAGCAATGATCCTAAGGTAATATATAGACGCTTGAAATTTTCAAAGTTAGTGTATTATTATACAGAGTACACAAATTAACACTGAAATTTGTACAAAATAAAAATTAAATGGTGTTCTATCAGTTAATGTAATTTTGACTATATCATTTTAGCTGTATCTTGGAAACCGTAAGACTCAAACTCATGAAATGTTCACAGCTAGCGCAGCATAAAAAAACAATATAACAATTAAAGGGTATTTCATCAAGTTATGTAATTTTAAAATTTAGCTATATCTTCTGAGCCATAATGTAATATCAGACACTTATATATAGACACTTGAAATCTTCAAAGTTAGTGTATTATTATTATGCAGACTACACCAATAAATGCTGAAATCTAAACAAAATAAAAATTGAAGGGTATTCTATCAGTTGATGTAATTTTAAAAATTAGCTGTATCTTGGAAACAACAGGAGGCAAACACTTGAAATTTTCACAGCTAGTATAGCATTTCAAAGGCAATAGTAGCGAATGCTTAAATGACAAACTAACTAAAAATTAAAGGGCATTCTATCAGGTTGTGTAATTTTGAAATTTTGCTGTATTTCCTCAAACAAAATTAAAAATATCGTCAAAAAACGAAAAAAAGCCAAATGAAAAAATCGGCAAAATTAAAAATATCGGCTAAAACGAAAAATCGTCAAAAACGAAAAAATCGCCAAAAACAAAAAAAGGCATACCTAAAAAAATCACCAAAACGAAAAAGACGCCACAACTAAAAATCGTAAAATATCGTCAAAAATCGAAGAAAAAAAGTCGTCAAAACGGCGAAAAATCGCCCGAACTAACGAACAAAGCTAAAAAAACATCTCCAAAAAACAAAAAAAAGTCGACAAAAACGAAAAAAATCGCTGAAACTCAAAAAATCGCAAAAAATTCAAAACCCGATAAAAGTAAAAGTAATCGCCAAAACTAAAAAAATCGCTAAAACAAAAAAAATCGAAAAAATTCTTAAACGAAATATATTAAAAAGTCTCCAAAACCAAACAAAAATCGCCAAAAAGGTTTCGTACGAAACCCTTCTTCGTGTACGAATCGAAGTCGCACTTTACTGTATTTATTTCAATTCGATAACTCTATTTTAAGCCCAAAAGGAGTTTTTTTTTTAATTTATAAGTTCAGTGCACTATCGGTGCTAATATATTAATCTAAGAGTCCGAGGTTCGATTTCCACCAATACTCTGATCGGCATATTTACAAATAAATAACAAATATATTTAACGCCGACCAAAAAAGATGAGTGTTATAAGTTTGTAGTGTGTATCTGTGTGTCTGTGTGCGCCATCGTAGACCCAAAACGGCTGGACCAATTTTGATTTAGTTTTTTTTTGTTCGAAAGCTGACATGATCGAGAGTGTCCTTAGCTATGTTTGAAAAAAATCGGTCCAGACGTTTTGAAGATAACATCAATTTTTATTTTAATGTTATTATAAACTTCTTTTCAAACTCAATTTCTTTTAGGCTCAACAAGTTGGCATAATCAATGAAGACTACAAATATATAATTGGCAATTTAGATTTTCAAACCTTTGATCTGGAAGAATACAAGTATAGTGAGGCAAATATAACTGGCTTTCGTTTGTTTTCGTCCGAACAACCCGAGGTACAAAATTTAATGCTTGAATTGGGTTTTATAGACGACATCGAACAGAACGAAATGATATCAAATGGTAATGGAATTTAAAATGTTCATAAATATGTACATTAACCCTTAAAACTAAAAGTTACATTTCGCCCAGTCTCACTCCCTAGTTTAGTGAATAGAGATAAAAAAAATTGATCCTGCCAAATTTTCCGATCAAACGGTTGGGAATAGGATAAGCTGCCAGCCCGTTCAAATTTAGGAAAAACCATACAATTTAATTTTCTTGCCTCACAACTTCTAAAACATTAATTTCATTTAAAAAAATTTTGTAAGAAGAAAACGTTGCTTGTGAAGTTTGCAACATTTTATATCCTAACAAATTTTCTCTAAATATCACAGTTAAAAAATAAATACAAAATTTACAGATGGTTAGCGCGTTGACTACAAACGCTGAGGTCTTGAGTTCAAGACTAGTTTCAGGCAAGCCAACAACATCATGAATTTTTTTATGTGCATTGGTGTGTCATTGTGTGTTGATTGTTGGTGAACTGTTAAAGTGATGAAGGCATAGCACTGATCACTTTGGCAGTACCGGCAGCGATTAATACATATGTCAGTATTAATCGCGTAATTCACATCGCAGCAGCCTCCTTCGTCGGTATTGTAGCAGAATCATCGCCGTAGTAAAAGATATAATAAATGGTTAGACAGCTTAAACAAATTAGTGCCTCTACTTGACACCAGAGGGGCTGCAACACTGCTCTGCATAAATTTAACAAAAACGCGCAATAGCAGAGTTGTAAAAGATTTAAGCTTTCTACTACACTATCCCTTTCCCAAAGAAGATAACACATTAATTAATTAACTGGTACGCAATAATTGCGTGCTCGTGTTACTTCTCTTGAAAAAAATGTAAATTTCGTTTGTTTTTATTTTTTTTTTTATTGGCATATAGGTAAATGTGTTTTAAACAAAACAAGCCATATTTCATTCAAATCGCTTTACAACTTTCGATTTTATTGGAAATTAAGTTAAAAACTCAATTTATAAAAGTCGAGATTTTCGTACAACAGTAAAATCTTAGCCCCCTATTGTCGTTCTCAATCAACTCAACTCAGTTTCCATCAAATTTCACAAGAATTTGTCTGCTGTTCTCTCAAACTTTATATTTTATACCATGTTCAGACATGGATTTTTTAATTGAGACAATTTCATTTTAATTGAGCAATTAAATTTAGTGTCCACACATAGTAAATTAAGCTTACTCAATTAGAATTTGACTTGCCAATTGTCAAAACTAGATAATGGTTGTCAAAAAAAATACAAGTGTTTGACGGAGCTTATGCACAAAATTACCAGAGCAAAAAATAATGATCTGACATTATACTGCCATCTGCATACTTATTCCACCATGGGCTTGCCACTGTATACAATTTTTGCTTCCCACTGAACATACTTCGTAGTAAACAATCTTGTCAGAAAGGGTTGCATTTCAAACTTTACTCAATTTATGAAACAATTAAATACTAATTGCTCAATTTATTAATTGAAGCCTTGTATGGTAAATTGAGCTCAATTAAGGCTTTAATTGCGTAAATTTCCTAAATTGCGCAATTAAGACGTATGTCTGAACAGGGTATTAAGTTTGTAACGCCATAATAACTTCAACTAAAACTGTTCTGTTTAAAAATACTAAAAAAAATGCGATCGCGTGAAATTTAGTTCGACTCTCAGGCGACCAAACTGAGTTGAGTTGAGAACGGCAATCGGGATATTAATTTGTGTGTGTGTATTGTATGGAAATCGTAATTTTAGTCAATAGTTCCTTCACTTTTAGCTGAAATTACGGACATTAATTGTGAATAAAATCAAGTTTTTGTGAAATTAGTCCGCCTTATCGTGTTTCTCGTTTTTCGCCTTCGACTACGCCATTTTTGTAATAGATTAAAGACAGCACGCTACATTTTTCTTTAATCTATTACATGAATGTCGTAGAGTAGAAGGCGAAAATTGCCGAACACGATAAGGACCAGTATTTTTTTTAATTATGAGGCAATAAAATTTAATTTTATGGTTTTCTACCAAATTTGAGCGTTCTGAAAACCGCTAGATCTGAAAATTTGGCAGGATCATATTTGATCAATATTCACCAAACTGGTGCGGGTTAGAGGAAAAGAAAGTTGACAAAAATTTCGCCATATAGCTAAGGATCACCCTAATGTACATACATACTATGTATTTATCATACTAAAATTAAATTTCCGAAACAATAGGCTCCTGTCCCATTACTACGGAAATGGCTTTAATTTATGATGCTGTTATAGCATTCGCCGAAACTACAAAATATATACACTATATGCCGCAGGCTTTAAATTGCTCATCTTTTTCGGACAATGTGCAAGAGGCTGGTTCTACTTTCAAGAATTATATGAGATCGGTAAGTGGAAAGTATAGTTACAGTTTTCTGTAAAAAAATATAATCAGCTCTTAAACTTAATAAAATACGACGATTGTTTAAAATTATTCGATTGATTCGTTCGAAAGCTTTCTTTGGGGAAAATTTTTGAAAATAAATTTGAGCTTATCAATTATGTAAAATATATTTTTACAGCTTGTTATTGAAAAACGCATCCTAAGTGGTCAGATATTCTTTGAGGCAAATGTACGCAAAGGCTATACTTTGGATGTTATAGAACTACAGTCAACTGGTCTTGTCAAAGTTGGCACTTGGGAAGATAATAAAAATTTCACTTTCCAAAGACCACCACAGGTGAAAATAATTTCCGATACGGATGATAATTCCATGGTTAACAAGACTTTCAGAGTGTTAATAGCAGTGCCGGTAAATGAAGAGAAATATTATTACTTTTATTTAAATCTTAAGAATGTGAATAAAAAACAAACAAACTTTTCTTAACTAGAATAAACCTTATGCCAGCTTGGTGGACAGTCATAAGAAATTGGATGGCAATGCTCAATATGAGGGATATGGGATTGATTTAATTAAAGAGTTGGCTGAAAAGTTGGGTTTTAATTTTACTTTTATCAATGGCGGCAACGATTATGGTTCTTTTAATAAGACCACCAATCAAACATCGGGTATGTTAAAAGAAATCGTGGAGGGGGTAAGTTAAAATTGCAAATTTATTTAAAATTTTCTAGTTAATTTAATGGAAATTTTGTAGCGAGCTGATTTGGCAATAACCGATTTGACCATAACCTCTGAACGGGAAGAAGTCATCGATTTTTCGATACCATTTATGAATTTAGGTAAGTTGAACATTTTGTGAACTGATTTAAGCCCTTATGACACTACATTTTTTTTGCATTGTTTTGCTATAGGATTGAAAGAATGAAATGGCAAATGATAGAAAGAAACAACTATACAAAATGTAAACAAAACGTTATGGTTTCTTTAAGTGCTGCCTACTCTTTATTTATAATAAAACACTTAAAAGAAAAAAAAGGTTAAAAAAGAGGCACTAAGTCGCTGAATTCGTGAATAAACCGCTAACTTGGCAACACTTTAATGTTTCAAGCTTGAAACGTCAATTTTAAGTTGAACATTTTTACATTTTTTTTGATAGGCCCCCATTTTTTATCGATAACATTAGTAAAAGCTTTGACAATTTGGTATTTATCTTAGTATAGCTGAACTCTTTGCACCTGGTAAAATATCCTATTATATTCTATTTGCACTGTTCTCCAAAACTTGAAAAATTAAGAAAAAATGTAGTGTCATAAGGGCTTTAACAAGACTGTTTTTGTGAACAATTATTTTTATCGAATGTGCGCCATATTACCAAATGAAAATTCGTTCGATAAGTTAATTCGACCACAATCGAAAATCGAAAGTTGATCATAATAGGCACCTATATCTGCACAAAATTTACAAAAATAGTTTTAAATTACTGCTTAGTCACCCAAAAGCAAAAAACGGTTGCAAACTACTTAAATTTTCAATAATTTCTCACATACACTAACCGTCGAAAGCAAAATTGTATTCGATTGAAAATTCGTTGCACAACGGAATTTTCGATAGTGCTGCCCGTTCATAATACGAATTTGACATTCGATACTCGATGTTCGATAGCCAGCGAAGATCGAACATCGAACGCAACTCATAATAACGGACTTATATATGAGTAGTTCACTTGCAAACACCGCTATGTTAATCTGTCGGTCTGTCTGTCTTTCCGTCTGTCTGTCTGTCTTTCCGTCTGTCTGTCTATCTGTCTGTCGGTCTATCTGCCTATCTGTCTGTCGGTCTGTCTGTCTGTCACAGGCTATTTTCTCGAGAACTGTAAGAGCTACAGATCTCAAATTTTCACAGAATATGTAACATTTTAGCCGCTACAACAACAAATATATGACAGCTAAAAATTAAAGGGTGTTCTAAAGCGAGCAACGAAACATGTTGAAATACTAATGTAATATACAAGCACTTATGTATATACACACACTTGATATTTTCAAAGTTAGTGTATTATTTATTATACAGATACACCAATTAACATTGATATTTTTTAAAACAATAAAAATTAAAGGGTATTCTCTCAGTTAATGTAATTTTGACTATGTAATTTAGACAATTTGCTGTATCTCGGAAACCGTAAGAGGCAAACTCTTGAAATTTTAATAAACGCTAAAACAAAAAAATTCCAATATTTAAAAAAATGACTAAACGAAAAATCGCCAAAATTAAAAAAGCACTTAAATTAAAACAAAACACCAAAAGTTTAAAAAAATCGCAAAAACGCAAAAAATCACCATAACTGAAAAGATCGCCAAAACACTAAAAATCGCCAAACAACGAGAAAAGCACAAAAACTTTAAAAAATCGCTAAAACTAAAAATATCGCCAAAAACTAAAAAAAATCGCAAAAAAAGGAAAAATTAAAACGAAAACAAACGCCAAATCAGAAAAAAGTGCCAAAAATAAACAAATCGCCACAAACCGAAAACATCGCCAAAAAATAAAAAATCGCTAAAACTAAAAAAAATTACCAAAAAATGAAAAAATTGCATAAACGGAAGAAAGCGCCAAAAAATATGGTAAAAACAAAAAAAAATCGTTAAAACAAAAAAAAAACGCCAACTAAAAAATTGCCAAAAGTAAAAAAATTGGCAAAAAAAAAAGAAAAAAGTCGCCAAAAAAACGAGAAACCGCCACAAACCGAAAAACTTACCAAAATTAATAAAGCGAAAAAATAGCCAACAAAAGAAAAAATAAACTTGAAAAATAAAATTAAAATAAAATTAAACGAAAAACCAAAACGAAAAAATTTCCAAAATAAAGAATAGGTCACACACGAAATGGGATATATGTGTATTCGTACGGAACCCTTCGTGTGCGAGCCAAAGTCGCACTTTACTGAGTTTATTTCTTTTCTGTCTTTTCTCTATTTTAAACAGGTATTGCCATTTTATATTTAAAGCCTCAAAAAGGTGAACCCACCACCTTTTCCTTTATGGATCCCTTCTCGAAACAAGTTTGGAAATATTTAGGTATTGCCTATTTGGGTGTGTCTATATGTTTCTTTATTTTGGGAAGACTATCGCCAACAGAATGGGACAATCCATATCCGTGTATAGAAGAGCCTGAAGAGTTGGAAAATCAATTTACCATTAATAATTCTTTATGGTTTACAACGGGTGCACTTCTGCAGCAGGGTTCTGAAATTGCACCCAAGTAAGAAAATCTGTGAAAAATTTGTGAAATATCTGAAAGTAGAAGAAAAACAAGAACAGCGTTTTCATAATTTTAGAGCCTTATCCACCCGTACTGTGGCTGCTATTTGGTGTTTTTTTACTCTCATTATGGTTTCATCTTATACGGCCAATTTGGCGGCTTTTTTGACTATTGAAAATCCTACGAAAATTCTAGAAAATGTCAAAGATTTAGCTGACAATAAAGGCGGAGTACAATATGGCGCTAAGCTTAGCGGTTCAACTAGAAATTTCTTTTTGGTAAGTTGTTCTATAAACAAAGAATTCTATATTTTCAATTTCGTCTGCTTCTTAAAGACTTCCGAAGAGGAAATCTACAAGAAAATGAATGAATATATGTTGGCAAATCCCAACTTGTTGACCGAAACTAATCAAGAAGGTGTACAGCGTGTGGTTGATAGTGATGTTCAAAATGGCGTCACTTATGCTTTTCTCATGGAATCTACTTCTATCGAATACAATATAGTGAGAGAGTGCAAGCTGCAAAAAGTGGGAGATGCTTTGGATGAGAAGGGTTACGGCATTGCCATGGTTAAAAGTAAATTGACATACGACTTAACCAGTGATTACAGAGTATTAAGGAAATTATTTATTTTTTTTTTTTTTAGATTGGCCATATCGTGACAAATTTAATAATGCCTTGTTGGAATTACAGGAACAGGGTGTTTTGGCTCAATTGAAACAAAAATGGTGGAATGAAGTGGGAGCGGGTGTATGTAATGTAAGTAGTACATGGGCCAAAATAAAAGGGCGTTTGTAACTCCAGATTCAATTAATTGTATTGTTGAAATTAAACCCACACAGAAAAAATTATTCCTCAAAAAATTTCAATAAAATCAGGTAATCAAAAATTGAAATTGCTTTCAATTAATTTAATAATTGAAGCAATTACTCCTGTGATCAAAAACCAATTTTTTTTATTTTAAAAATTTTGAGCAATTATTTTTAATAACCCTAAAAGAGGAAAATCCTCAAAAACAATTTTAGTTGTTATTATTGTTTACAATATAAATATACAAAAGAAATTTTCTTGTCGAAATTGTGGGACAGCCAGTTAGTTTTGAAAACTCTCAATTAGTTTTTGGAATTATTATAATATAATATTTTATTAATTATTAAAACTGATGAGTTAATACTACAAATTTCAATTAATTTTTTTCATTGAATCAACAGTTGTAGTAATTGAATCTGACTGCACATCTTCCAATCGCCAAAAATATATATTTGTTTATATATTTGTTTATATATGGAGAAAGAGAAAAAAAATCTGCAAATTTAATATTTTGGAAATAAATCAGCCATTTCTAAATGGATAATCCGATGTAAAATCGTTTATTATTGATATTTTTGAATGAAATTTTGCATTTATATAGCAATTTACATACAAAATACCCAGCGAGCAAAGAAAACTAAGATTTGCTTTTGAGAATCTGAGAGAAAAGAAAGTTCCAAGAAATCCCAAAAAGGAATTTATTATGATTTTGCTGATAAAGTCCATAATTTGGTCAAAGGGCCATAAAATGCTTTGGCAAATAAATGGATGGATACACATAAGAGTTTCAGTCCAAATTTTGCTGCAAAATACGTCGGTCGAATTCAAGGTCCAGGGCCAAAAAAAATGGTAAATTGGACATATTCTTTTTTTCGTAAATTATCTCCAAATTTTTCAAAAGTAGTCCTCTGCTATGCTCTTGAGAAATTTTATACTGATCGCGGGGTTATCCGCTTAGAAATGCCTGATTTATTTTCAAAATATTTGGTCTCGCCCCACTGTGCAGTCTATAGTACATATTTATGTACAAAATTTACTTAATTTATTTTTTTTTTCTTTCAGTCCAAATCCGATGGTGGCATGGTGGATCCCTTAGATTTTGCCAATTTGGAAGGAATTTACTACGTTTTAATTGTGGGCAGTGCCATTTCCGTGTGCTATGGTATTATTTTATGGTGTTACAATGTCAGTAGAAAGGCTCACTATTATGATGTACGTTTTTCTTTTTTTTAATTATGCATTTTTCTGTTGTTTCCATTTATAACCGAGTATGTCGTTAAGTTTTATATTTGAAACTGTGGAGATTTTCAGCATTTTGTCAATATTAGACTGGTCGTTAAAAATTTAATTTTTTCTCAAATCAAATAATCAAGTTTATTTGGAAATGGAAATTTTTAATTAAATATTGAACAGGAAGACATTTAGGCCCTTAATTTTTATAAAACGTTTGAAAATAAAAAATCGAAGCCTTTCAAACGGTCTACTAAGTATAAAAACAGTAGAAATTTAAAATTCTATGGATACAGTTTTTTAAATTTTTTTCTAAAATTTACGATTATTCAAGAGGCTCATCCACCGATTTCATCATAACTTTGGAAGGGGTTGTCCGATTTTATTCCAAAAAACACTAGAAAACTAAAAATAAAATTACTTTTAAGCTGTTCACGGCTACGGAATTATTCAGACCGCAAAGATGAAAAATATTTTTTTTTTTTTGTTTTACAAAATTGGAAAATTTCTAATTTTCAAAAATTTACAAAAATATCGAAAACAGCAAAAACTTAGTTTTTAATACTACAATTAAAATAAGCTTTGAAATAGATGGATAAATATTCGGCTATGTTCCGTATTTCATGTGGAATCAAAATGTGTGGAATTATCAAAGCATTGTTGTTATAAATATTAATTTACAACAACAATGCTTTGTTAATTCCGCACATTTTAATTCCACATGAAATACAGAACATGGCCGATTGATTTTATTCACAATAAAGTGAAATTACCTGATTTTTGCAAAATATTGCGAATATTTACACTGTACAACAAAATCATATTACAAGGTTATATCGAGTGATTCTGGTAGAGGGCACCAAAAAAATATACACTCGTATCTGCGTTTTGAAAGTTTGCATATACACTGAAAATAATCCATGTGTCAGTTTAAGAAAAAAGTTTTCGTAATTACTTTTTTCGTATAACATACACTCAAAATAAAATGATAGGTAAATCTAACCAATTTAAATAGTTAACCTACTATTAATGTAAATTATTGTTGCAATTTTTATGAAATAACAAAGTCAATTCCAGTCTGTGGTTACTTTGTGCTATCTTTATTTAACGAGATGACTTACACAGAAAAAAATTGTTAATGCAATTAATTTTTTTGTTATATCAATTAAATAATTAAATGATTTTGAACATATAACGATTTTTGTAAATACAACTACGAAATTGTAAGTTAAAGGAATATCAGAAAAAACGTTTAGCAATTTTTTTATTGATTTCAAATTTTTTTCAATTAAGATTATTGTTATATCAACAATGTGAATTATTGATTTTCCGAAAAAATGTTAACTATCATAATTGTTGTATTAACAATATTTTTTTATACAATCACAATCCTCGAAGCGACTTTTTGCTTGTCTGCGACAAAAACAAAATGTCTTTGGACGGAATCGAAGCGGCGACCTCTGGACTAATAGACTAACGTTCTTACCTCTCAGCTACAGAGCAATTCGTTATTAAATGCGCAAATAACGAATACACACAAAACGTGATTTGCTTTGTTTCATCTACGTGTTTGAATTCATTTGTTATATCAACAATGGTGATTGTTAATTTTTTCACAATACATAACAAAAAATTTGGTTAGTTCAGTTTGTTGAAAAAAATTTCTAGATTTGCTTTGTTTCATTTATATGTGTGCGTGCATTCATTTGTTATATCAACAATGATGATTGTTCATTTTTTTCACAATGCATAACAAAAAATTTGGTTAGTCCAGTTTGTTGAAACAAATTTCTGTGTTTGTCGTATCAACAACTAAATTTGTTGTATTAACAAAATATATGTTTGAATTTAAATTACATATTAACAATTGATGGTCGTTTTTTCTGTGATAGCTGAGATGGTAAAGTCGTCCGGTTTATACCAAAAAATCAAAAAATTACAAACGAGAAAAAATTTGTTTTGGTTAATGAACACACTTACTGCTTAAGCCTTGGCAGGCATCGAACCTGCGACCTTCCGGTTAGTAGTGTTACACACTATCAACTAAACTATAATTCCTTTGGCTGATTTTTACCGTATTTTATGGGTTGGCGCAATTCTAACCTATGAAATTGGTTAGATTTACCAATATTTTATTTTGAATGTACGAAACTTTCGTACATATTACGAAAAAAATTTTGTCAATATTTTTTAAAAATTTACGAAAGTAACGAAAGTAAATGGAAACGGAATTCCAATGCAATTCCAATTGTGAATGCGTTCATGAAAACGTAACGAAATTTCTTTGCTCAAAAAGTGTTTATTTTCGTTCAAAATTCAAAATTCAAAATATCGTTTAGTATTGGTAATTAGAGGCTAGGAAAATTTGTTTCTACATGCTAAGTGCATAAATAAAGGTGCTCCTGAACTCCAATTAATGAACAATTAATTCCGTTTCTCAACAGAAATTTCGTCAATTCAAGTACAAAAAGGTTTCATGAATGCAATCAACCGGTTTTGTAGAGAAAGCGATACCAAACCAATCTGTATTGGATTCTGTGAACAGGCTGATTATCCATAGAATTGAAAATTTCGACTGTTTTTGTAGTTAGTAGGCCATAAAACATCACACATCTTGTTGCATAGTGTAACCCAAAATATATAACACAAAAATAGACAGACGCTATTGTTCACGAAAATCATAGTTTTTTTTCTAACTTAATAATATAAAATTTCTTTATTTTTAAAGGTTCCATTTCGTGATGCTCTATTGGAAGAATTTCAAGTTTTAATTGACTTCACCAACAATGAAAGAATGCTAAAAAGTGTTCATTCTGTTTATTCACAAAGTCGGCATTCTTCTTTAGATTCTTTTGAAACCGATTCCGGTGAAGAGAGCGACAATGATAATAGTACGGCCGAAAGTGGAGAAAATTAAAATTATTTAAAATATTTACTTAAAATATTTCAAATCTCTTAAGAAATTCATTGAAAATTTTTGTGATTTGCTTAAAGATCAAAATGAAAGAATAAAGCTTTTTGATTTAAAAATCTCTTCCAAAAAAAAAAGATCCTATGAAAGTAAGTATGAACATGGAGCTTTTGAAAAAGTTTTATGGACTTGTGTCGCTGGAAATACTAGAATATTATTTTAAATTTAGTCTAAAATCTTCTTTCAAACTGTTCACATAACGGAAATGTACACAAAAGTTTTTTTGCAATAAACTATTGGAAAACTATATAAAATTGTAAAAAATAACAAAAAGAAATGCTATTCTTATAAAAAGAAAATAAATTAGTGGAAATGTATTTAAAAAAATCTAAATTAATTATAATAGCTTTAACACTTATAATATCTTCATCATGTGCTCAATATGGTTACGATGATATTCCCTCGTCATCTTTGTCAGATGCAACAACGATAGGTAAGCAAGCAATAATTTTCTAAATATTTTTATAAATACCCCCTGAGTGTATCTGTCCGACGCGCGTCTGTCTTTATGTCTACGAGATGGCTGAATCTTAAATGTTTTTCTAATAATAAACAATTTCCATTGTTGCACAGTGGGTCGGATCGCAGAAATAATGGTAATGAATCTGTATATTTGAAAGTACTGGTCGAATTAGTAAACGATTTAAGAAAAATGCCATAAATACACGATGAGATACATCGTGTCAAATATGACAACCTCGGGTATTAAAAATCTTGTAAGTATCATAGCTTGAGCAGATATAGACTGATTTTAATCCACTTTAGTTTTTTGTAAAGCTCTTATGTAAATAAAGAACTTTGAACTTTTAACTTGTGTTTTTGACTTTGGATTTAGATTTTGGATAAATATCTTCGGTAAAAACGTGGCAAAAAATTTTTAAAAAATATTTTGCTGATTTGCAATAAAGTCCAAAACAATATTTTGTATGAATTGTTTGATTATCTCAATTGGTATAGCCGTGAAAATAACACTGTACAACACGAAAAAAAATTGTGGGGTTCTGACAAACGATTCTGGTATAGACGAAAAGAAATATACGTGTGTCGTCGTTTTGCAAGATCACATCGGAATTTTATTTTAGTGGGGGTTAAAGTTTCCCCATTTTGGCCTGTTCATGCAGCATATCGGTACATGAAACTACGTGTTCTTTACATCTGAGGTGTAGGGTATGTTCAGCAACTTTGTAGCAAATATTAAAGCAAATAATTTTGTGACACATATTAACCCTCCAATTCCCCCACATAACGGTCATTGTTGGCTCTTTCCTAACAAATCGTAAAAAACACCCTTAAAAATGTGGAGTGCGGGGATAAAATGTGTCCAAAAATGTTGGCCATAAAATTTTAATATAGGTCTTCAAATTTTACTATACGCTTAAGGTACAATTTTTTCTGGACTATTTTAACCCTCTAACTATTTGTTGTATGGGTCTTCGTTGGGGCTTTTTTTTACATTTGTAAAAAAAGGTGCCAAAAACTCCCCTTCAGCTGTTAAATAAGGGCTGAAATGTTCTACAAAAATGTTCCTCGTGGTCTTGTACATTAAAAAGCTAAGCACATCTTACGCCTTAAACGTAAGGCTTACAAGATTTTCTATGCCGAGTACTAATTGTAAGTCAGTATGATGTTAACCCTTAAACATAGTTTAAGTTTTCAATAATTTCTGCCGTACAAGTTGAGTTTGGAACTTGGTTGTCTTTGAAGACCAATAGTGAATTTGTATGGCCAAAATTTTTGTAGAATATTTTGTCTCCGAATTCCCCCTTTTTAGGGGTGTTTTTTACGATTGGTCAGAAAAGACCCAAAAATTACCGTTACATGGGGGAGTTAGAGGGTTAATATGTTCCACAAAAATATTTGCCTTAATATTTTCTACAGAGTTGCTGAACACACCCTACACCTCAGATGTAAAGAACACATAGTTTCATATACCGATATGTTGCACGAACAGGCCAAAATGGGGAAACTTTAACCCCCTAAAATAAAATTCCAATGTGATCTTGCAAAACGTCGCTACACGTATATTTTTTTGTCTTCTCTACCAGAATCGGTTGTCAGAGCCCCGTAATAGCCGCGAAAAATAATCATGAATACGGTTCTCGAGTCGATTCAAGAATCGTAATCAGGTCCATTCTTTTGAAAGGAGTTGCAGAAAAAATTCGACATGATCAATATTCCAAGGAACAAAGGAACAATCAATATCAGCTTAATTTTGCAACATACACAATAGAACAGAACAATGTTGTTTTCGGAAGCCGCCTCGCATTCATCGTTAGTACTCATCTCTGGTTTCACTACTGGTTACACAGAAAAAACTAAATTTAATTTTCTGTAAAGGAATTCAATTAAATAGTAAATATTTTGTCTAGGAACAAACCTACAAACAAATTTGTAAATATAGACAAAAATATCTCAACAATTTCATTGAAAAAAACGCCAGTTTTCAGTGAACAAATTGTTTAAATCTATAAAACAATTTGTCTAAAAATATTTACAAATTGTAAAGAAAACAATTTACTAAATCAAACAAAAAGATTTACTGGATTTTCTGAAAAATATCAAACAATATTTTTGTCTGAATTTATAAAACAATTAGTCTAAAAATACTAACAAGTTAGTTTACAGAATCAAAAAATATATTTACTGGATTTTTTGTTATATATATGAAACAAAATTTTTGTCTGGGTCATCGTCATCATCCTCCATTAAGCATTTATGAAATTTGACTTTGTTAAATGTGTTCAAGTATGAATGTTTATGTAAGGACTCTAAAAAAATGAATGAGAATTAACGCAACGACATTACGGAATTGATTCACTCAAAAACTTAATTAAACAAACTTGGTACAATTGCATTCCTTTTGCTATCATTGTTGTTGTTATTTGTGTGAATGTCGTCATCGGGGTTGTTTTTTACGACACATTTTTTCTTGTTGTTAGTGGTGTTGTGTAGGTTGTTTAGTGTGTTGAGTACAAAAAAAAAATCAGAAAAATTGGCATGAGGAAAAATAAGCTAACGGTAACACTGGGATTTGTTTTGATAAATATTATATTGAATTCTCGTATGCAATTTTCTCGAAAAGTTTGCGATTACACTCAACAGATCCACCTAACAATTGGTGAAGTCAGAGATACACATGAACACTGACGATGGAAGCGTGGCGGTTTCCGAGAGCAACGTTGTTCTGTTCTGCTGTGTTCGTTGAAAAATTAAATTGATGTTGGGTTTTCCTTTGTTCCTTATAATTTTGATCACGTAGTTTTCGATTTTGACACCCTGTGGCACATTGTATATTTAAATAGGGTAACCAAGAATTTAATTAGTTGAAAGCTTAGAACTTTTTCTCACATCGCTTTTGTAATCGAACAAGTGGTTTCAAAGTTAGAGATTTATTAGCGCTATTATTGCGATCGGCCCCACTGTGTGTTAGATATTTGTTTGTATAATATAACATTTAAAATTTTATTGAATATTTAAATTAGTACAAAGATATTTTCATACGATTTTCAAAACAGAAAAAGCATGATTTTTGATACAGATTTAGTAGCACTATTATTGCGACTGGGCCACTGTGCGTTGGTTGTTTATTTGTGTAAAAGTTTATTGAGTACTTAAATTATTTGAAAGATATTTTCATACGATTTTCAAAACAGAAAAAATATTAAAGGAATTCACAAGGTGTACTAATGTCTTAGGTACTAACATAGTACAACATTTCAAATAGGACATATTTGAAAACCCTTTTGAACGGCTGAACGCACTTGGATATCGTGTGAATATGAACCAACTTGATAAATTTCGAGAATATTCGAAAAAAAATTTTTTTGTGTTACTTTGTAATTACTCCAAAAACTGTTTTTCAATCGGTATATTGTACTAACACACTTTTTGAAAAATTACTTGGAATAGTGCAAATCGTATGTATCATTTAAAACGATTTACTGGCTCGAGAGATATCGTTGTCGAAATTGTTAAAAAAAATGTTTTTTTTTTAATTATCGATTTTCTACTGCTTTAAGCTTAAAACTAGCCAGCAAGATCTACCGTATCTGGTATTCTTTTTAATGATTTTCTTGGAAATTTTCTTAAATTAATACTTGTTATTTGTAGGCTTATTAACCGATCGTCACCATGAAGAAATGAATATTGTAGTAGATTTGGCCATAGAAAATGCCAACATGGAATTAGAAACAGCTATGACTGTGATCAAAGATGAAGTACCTTATGGCAATTCCTATTTAGGTTACGGGAAACTATGTCGCATGATGGAGGTAACGCAAATAGTTTTATATAAAAAAGAACATAATTAAATCTGTAGGTGGAAGGTAAACTACACCAAGTAACGTTATATATGTATATGACTATATATGACGTAATTTTATTAAGGATATCTTCGATATAAAAAATAATACTAAAGTCATATAAAATATTCGAGGTAAGTCCAAATGTTAATACTACACAGAGAAAACAGATTCGTTGAGGCAAGCGAATTTTTTGCCAATCGGGCAACTACAATTTTCAGCAGATAAAATTGGTTAGCAGTATGGAATTTGAAATAGAAGTTACGTTTGCTGCCGAATAAATGGTTAGCATGACTAAAATAAGAGCACAATTGGTACTTCTAAAATAAATATTGGCTTTTCTTGCTGAAATAAAATAAAAATAGACCATTCGGGTAAATAAAAACATACAAAATTAAATGAAAATTTTATATTTTTATTGATTTTTTTTTTGCACTAGTCCACGATATCTCTGAAACTACTGAGCTGATTAAAAAACAATATTGGTGCGACTTAAAGATTTTATTATCGTCGAGTTTTGGTTTTCTGTTTTAATTGAATATCGCAACCCGTTATCCAGTTGTGTTAACATTTGTTGTGCAATTGCATTAAAAAAGTGTATATCTCGAAAACTAGCAGAAAAAATATAAACCGGCTGCAGATTCTGATTCAGCGCACCAAATTACATAAGCAACCACTTTTATTTAGTTACTTCATGCCAACACAAACTTCATAAGCAACATTTTCTTCCTACAAAACTTTTTTGTGAAATTAATATTTTTGAAATTATGAAGAAAGAAACCTAAATTTTATGGTTTTTCCTAAATTTGAGCCGGCTGGCGGCACGTCTTACCCCCAACCGATTACTCTGAAAATTTGTCAGGATCATTTTTTTATCAATTCTCACCAAACTGGGAGGTGAGACTGGGAGAAATCGATTTTTTCAAAATAAGGGTTACCCCAATGTACCTAAGTAAGGAAATTGTAGAAACGCACTCGCTGCTTATGATTTTATTATTTACTTAGTGAAAAACGAAGTTATTTTACAATAATAAAAAATTGCTAATGCGAACCGTTTAATCGGTTAGGAGTATCAACCAAACCTTAACATAAACTATGATAATCCCCCCTATTATGAAAGGCGACGTCGACGTCACATAAACACGTCAGTAAACAATTGTCACTAGCCTACACATTGTCGACAACAATTGACTGTTATTGACAGTCTCTTACTATTTTCTGAAGCTTATGAAATTAGTCAAGCATGTTAATATTAATCAATTGTTGTCAACAAAGAGTGGACAAGTGACAATTTTTCGATGTCGTGTTGATTGACATCGACGTCGTCTTTCATAATAGGGGGGAATAAAACTTACCAATAGTTAGTTGTAAGAACCGATAGAAAGTGTTTAATTTACCAATAGTTAGTTGCAACAAACGATAAAAAGTGTTTAATTTACCAATAGTTAGTAGGGAAATGGGACTTTCATCAGACGTGCACATTGTGCGGAAAGTTTATGACTGTCATTCACTTGGGAAGGACCAGAAATGATTCCTTTGTATGACTGTTCAAGTAGCTCACTAATTCCGGTCGTAGACCAAGTATTTCCCGAGCAATGGCTTTCCAGCACCCGCTGAAAGCTAGCTAGAGTGAGAAGGCACTCAGTCATGTATCCTGAATGACCACGAACAACTTGGCGTCTCAGGAAAGTAGGTAAATAGATAATGAATTTTGCTGAAGCATGACTGCAACGTGGGATTGGACACAAGCGTAGCAGCCCTATCACCAATCTATGAAAGGAGGGCTAGGAACCCACTTTTCTGAAATTAATTTGCTAACGAATCGCTAGGCGCCCTATGCTCCAGTGGGAGTTAAAGGAATATATATATAGTTGCAACAACCGATAAAAAGTGTTTATTTTAACCTAAATTCAGAAACAAAATTTTTTTAATTGCAAATAACAATAATTGATACTAATATCCAATTCATAATATTTTATTCGATTGTTCTCATCATAGTCATAGTAACTTAGTCATGACAAAAGCATACGATCGGTTGATCTAATCAATTTAAGAATTGTCAGGATCATATCTTTATTACAATTATGCTTTCTTACAATTATATTCATAGAAAATTAATAGCGTGAGTTGAAATATAGGCTATTCAACTAATTTTTCCAACTAATCTATTTTCTGGGTGTACATGGATAGAATTATTTGCAATCCTGTAAAGTTTCCAAAATTTGATTTGGCGTAGTTTACCTCCCACCTACAGAAATATTTCAAAAACAATTCTTTTAAATATATCAGATGGGTATAAGTGCCGTTTTGGGACCATCCTCCAAACACACCGCTTACCATTTAATGTCCATCTGTGAGATCAAGGATATACCATATTTTTATTCATTTATGGGCGATGCTGCTGAAGGCTTTAATTTATATCCCCATCAAGACGATTTATCGAAGGCATTATATTCGCTATTAATGGCATTTGATTGGTCACGTTTTATATTTTTATATGAATCGGCTGAGTATTTAAATATTTTAAATAGTTTAATGGCTCAATATGGTCCAAATGGTCCGGTGATTACAGTATTGCGTTATGATTTAAATTCAGATGGTAATTATAAGTTGGTATTGAGAAAAGTACGAAAATCTATGGATAATCGTATTGTGGTAGTGGGTTCTACGGAAACTATGCCAGAGTTTTTGAAACAGGTAAATAGTACACAATAAACTTGTTTTTATTAAATACAATTTTAAGTTTCAATTTCTTTATCTTTAGGCTCAACAAGTTGGAATAATTAACGAAGATTATAAATATATCATAGCAAATTTGGATTTTCATTCTTTCGACTTGGAAGAATATAAATATAGTGAAGCTAACATCACAAGTTTTAGAATGTTTTCACCCGAAAAACCACAAGTCAGAGAGCTAATGGAAAAGCTGGGTTATCCGTTTATGAGTGAAGGATTCCAAAATGGTAAGCTTGATTTCATAGCATTTATAATTATATTTATGACATTTGAAATTTTCAGGTTCTTGTCCCATAACCATGGAAATGGCTTTGGCATATGATGCCATAAGACTTTTCGCCGAAACCACGAAATACATACCATTTAAAACAATTCCTTTAAATTGTACCGATCGTAGTAACAGTGTACGAGATGATGGCTCAACATTTAAGAACTACATGAGATCGGTAATGAATAAAATAACACTTTACAACAAAATCGAATTGAAATAACAAAGGTTCTAGCGACTAGTTCTGGTAGATGGCACCAACAAAATATATACACTGAAAAGAAAAGTCAATCCATCCCGTATTTAAATTAATCCCAAGCGGTGTCTAAAGTGCGGTAATCTAGGTTTTTCTGAAATCAAGCACAGAAAGATTGATTAAGTCGGAATATTCAAGTGCAAAATATTTAATTTTAGCCTGATTAGCCTTTATTCTTATTTTAAGTACGAATATGTTTATAAACTTTATACACAGTCGTACTCGTACTGTGTTGGCTTTTGTTTGCTTGATGATCGCCACAAATCACTGTCGTGCTTTTGCTGTTGTTTATTTTCATTGCTCGGGCATAGCCGACAAGTAGCTGACAAACATCATATTACATGTATACTCAAGCCCGCTGCATACTTGAATCAATCCGCCGCGTACTTGACAATCCTAACTGCGTACTTTATAATCAATCCCGCCACGTACTTGAATCAAGCCCGAATCAGGCTAACTTTTACTTATTTAATCCTGGAACAGAACAGACTTGAAATTTATGTTTTTACTACTTATATAAATTTAATATTTTTACTTACTTCTTTTAATTTAAAATTTATTTCTGTTCATTCCTAATATTGAACTTAGCTCATCATGTTTGTAAACCAACGCATTAGACCACTCAGCTAACTCAGTATAGGAAGAACGACGGGCGAAAATCCAGTGTAAGCCAGCAGCATGTAATACGACGTTTGTAGGCTATTAGTCGGCACTGAACGAACAAAGAGAATAACCAACAACAAGACAACAACATAAGCACAACATGCGACTGAAGCTACCCAGCAGCTAAATTTACAACTATATACGCTTTGGGACAGTCATATTACTACACTCGAAATATTTCGTACTTAAAATTAACTGAAATTTCAATATAAAATGAATTAAAACTCAATTAAAAACCGGTCTACTTTGTTTTTCATTTGAGTTTAACAAAAAGTTTATTCAACTTTAAATGTTAAAAAGTTAACAGACTTAGGGCCATTATTACAACTAGGCAATAGTTAAAGGCAGGATTTTGTCGGACGAATAAAAACTTTACCTTTATTAAAACTTCACTTTAAATGAAAGTGAGCGATAAGTTAAAGTCAGCTGCATCCTACCTGGTAGGTTAAAGTAAATTTGTAATAATGATAAACTGTTTATCCGTCCGACAAAAGTCTGCTTTTAGCTATTGTCAAGCTGTAATACTGGCCCTTAAAACCATAAAAAGTTAATGATTCCTTATTTGTTTGGATCAATTTCAGTGTCAAAAGAACTGATAGCAGCTTCCGTAAAAATAAAAGATGTTTTCTTCTTTCTGCTATTTTCAATGTTAAATAGTCAACCACAAATTCCGTAAAAATTATTGTATTTTGCTTTATTTTTAAATGTATCTTTAATTATTATTTTATTAAATTTATATTTTTACTCACTGTTTGTTATGTTCACTTCTACTGGGATCGAACAAAACTCGTTCGGGTTTGAAATACAACGTATCAACCATCTGGCCAAAGCATAGTACGTAAATTAGCTGCACGAAGACAACATAAACTTACTCAATTGTATGCATTTAACATTACAAATTAAAAAAAGGCATGCATGGTCTTGGCTGAAATTGAACATGTGACCTCTCGTTTAATAGTCTAACGTACCAACCACTACACCACTGATTTTAAATGTGTATTTATATAATTTCAATTGCAATTTCCGTTAATTTTACGTACAGAATATTTTGAGTATTTCTGTGTGTGTTATTTCTATGCATGAATGTACTTTTTTGGTACTTATAACATAAACCACGGACTATATTGAAAGCAACAGAAAATTCGTATAATGTGTATTTAGTTTTTTTATTGAATGTTAGAATCAGTTAAAAATATGATTGCTTAGAACTTTAAATGTTTACTCTTTTAAAAATTATTGCACGGAATACTTCTTGAATAAAATACATTTCGTTACTGTCATAATATTGTGAGTGTAGTTGTAATGTTACTGGTCAAAAAAGGTCAGTCATATTCCTAGTTGTAGCAAGACTAGTAACGATACTAGTAAAAAAATAACAATCATATTACTATTTGTATCGAGACATATCGTTATAAAAAATTACAACATTTTTAGGTATACGAATTGTATAGAAAACATATTTTTAGCTCTTAAAAATATAAGTAGAAAGTGGCTCAATGGGTAGAGTACTTGCCTTGAAATATGAGGAATGTGTGTTCGTGACCCGGTTGAGCCAAAGTTTTTTTAAGAGTTATAAAATCTAAATAAACAAACTAGTAAGAGCACTAGTTTACAACAACTAGGATTCCAAGTGGGATATAACTGTATATCCCAGTTTACGAATTCGTGATTTAACAAACGCACAAAACTTTAAAATTTTTTATTATTATCTTTAAAATAGATTTTGTTTTTTTTTTTTTGTTTTTTGTGGTATGCTGTATAATTTTCGTAAGTTTTTTGTAAAGTAAACATCAAAGTTTTTGTTTAAAGTATTTAAATAGAGCATATATTTACTTGTGCATCAAAAGAATGTACTTTTTATTGACAAAAGTAAAGAATATAAGAGTATCGGATATAACGAACTTTTCAATTTAACGAATCGACCTGACATTATATCGTTCGTTAAACCGAGATACCACTGTATATATTTTTTGGTTCCCTCTACCAGAATCAGTCGTTACAACCATTATATTTTTTTTTTGTGTTGTACACTGTAATTTAGCGAAATTCTGTAGGAAAATTGGTTAATTTTTTTTTTAGCTCAATATAGTTGAAAACACTTTAACGGGTGGCATTTACTTTGAGGGCTATGTGAGAAAGGGTTTCAGTTTTGATGTGATAGAGCTGCAACCATCGGGTATTGTTCAAGTGGGAATATGGGATGAAACCAATAACTATACAAGCCAACGTTTGGCCCCCACTAATAATGTATTTGAAAACGTAGACAATTCTTTGGCCAATAAAACTTTTATTATTTTACTTTCAGTGCCGGTAATGAAATGCAAATATGAAAACGTGTTCTTTAATAAAACAAATATATTTAAAAAAAAATTATTTTAATTGTGTTCCTTTTAGAATAAACCGTATGCCAGTTTAGTGGAAAGTCACAAAAAATTGGATGGCAACAGTCAATTTGAAGGTTATAGTGTGGATTTGATCAAGGAATTGTCGGGAAAATTGGGTTTCAATTATACTTTTGTCAATGGCGGAAATGATTATGGTACATTTAATAAGATCTCTAATACATCCACTGGCATGTTAAAGGAAATTATGGAAGGGGTATGTTAAGGATATTGAAAAATTCCTTCTATGCATTTAAATGATAAAAATTTCATTTTTAGCGCGCCGATTTGGCTGTTACCGATCTAACAATTACATCAGAAAGACAGGAAGTTCTTGATTTTACAATACCTTTTATGAATTTGGGTAAGAAAATGTTTACTAGAATTGAAGTAAAAATAGTTCTTGCAAAAATAAATAAAATTCGGCTCCAAAGCTAAGAGAATAGACGTCTGGAAAGACATAAAATCCGAAATGAAAAAATTAAACAAGAGCGGAGATCAGTGTTTGATGCAAATGGTCTTGCTAAAGTGTAAATGCAAAATATCGTAGCTTTTTTATGAAATGTTATTTATTTTGTTGTATCGGATTATACGTTTAGAAATGACTGGATTGTTTCTAAAATGTTTTGATTCTACCCCACTGTGCAGTAGTAATATGACTAACTGCAAAAGTAATTTAAAAACATAAACTTTCTACTGTTCAATTTTAGTTTTATCGCTAACGTCTTTTTAGCGTTTAGCTATCGATATAGTATTCTTACCTTTTCTTTCCCTTCAAGGTATTGCGATATTGTTTTTGAAGCCTCAAAAAGCAGCTCCGGATACATTTTCCTTTATGGATCCTTTTAACAAAGATATTTGGGAGTTTTTGGGATTGTCTTTTATTGGAGTATCTTTGTCATTTTTTATATTGGGTCGCCTATCGCCCGCTGAATGGGATAATCCTTATCCTTGCATAGAAGAACCCACAGAATTGGAAAATCAATTTACTTTAAGTAATTCACTGTGGTTTACAACGGGTGCTTTATTGCAACAGGGTTCGGAAATCGCTCCCAAGTACTAAAAACGAAGATACTTTTACAAAATATAAAAACGATTTTGAAATAAATTACTTACATTTCAGAGCATTTTCCGTGAGAACAATGTCTTCAATATGGTGGTTTTTCACTTTAATTATGGTTTCATCTTATACAGCCAATTTAGCCGCCTTTTTGACCATTGAAACACCAAAGGTTTTAATTGAAAATGTTGACGATTTGGCAGAGAATAAAGAGGGTGTAGTATACGGTGCCAAACGTACTGGTTCTACCAGAAACTTTTTTGTGGTAATTTTTATGATTTTTATTACAGAAATGTTTATATAAAATTGTTATTACTTAATTTACACCTTTCAGACCTCAGAAGATCCACGTTATAAAAAAATGAATGAATTTATGAACAAACATCCTGACCTTTTAACTGACAACAATGAACAGGGCGTTAATCGTGTCAAAGATGCTAAAGACTCCGAATCCAAATATGCCTTTTTAATGGAATCAACTTCTATTGAATACAACACGGTTAGAGAATGTTTTTTAAAGAAAATTGGTGACGCTCTAGACGAAAAAGGTTATGGAATTGCAATGAGAAAAAGTATGCATGTCATTAAAATATAGATATTGTTTTTAAATTGTAATTTATTTCAAAATTTTCAGATTGGTCTTATAGAGATAAATTCAATAATGCTTTACTCGAATTACAGGAACAAGGTGTTTTGGCTAAAATGAAAAATAAATGGTGGAATGAAGTCGGAGCTGGTATATGCGCGGTAAGTTCATTACAAAGCAAAAAAAATTAAGTTCTTAAAAAACATGCATATTGATATGTATAGATATGATAAACTTGAAGATTACAGTACTGCGACAATGAAAATTTCTAGTTAGTCTAGAGTCTAGATTTTTTAGACTCCATCGTAGAATAAAAATGTTAAGTAAAAGTAACTAGAGTACTTGGGTATAGCGGGCAGAAATGATCTACAAAAATATTCGAAACAAAATTTTACTTTAGGTTTTCAAGGACGCCCAAGCTGCTGACTCAACTTGAGCGCCAGAAATCATTCAAAACTTAAATGTGGTTAAGGGTTAAATTCGTACTTATTCGCAATCAGCGCCGATAATACACAGGAAGTCTTGTAAGTCTTACGTTTAAGGTACAAGATGTGTTCAGCACTTTTTATGTAAAACATTACGCAAAACATTTTTGTGGAACATTTTAACACTGTACGTTGTATGGGTCGTTTTGTCCCTTTTCTAAAATATTGACAAAAAGTCCCCTTTAGCGTCAATATAGTGAGCTAAAATATTCTATAAAAATATTTGCCATTAAATTCAACCATAAATAAAAAGTGGATATTTACTAACATGCGCATTTAAAAATATTTAATTCGGTTTTGGAACATATGAAAAAAATTTATTATGAAAATTATTTTTATAAATAAGGCAGTAAATCGTCTAGAAAGGCAAGTTTATTTATAATTGGGCCGAGTATACCTGTTGTAAATATACCTTGTATGTAAGTAAGCAAGAAATACTCTGTTAGCCGACCGTTAGCCGATAAATTTGGGTAGCCGCCGCCGGCGAAAAATTTTCGGCTCAATAGCCGCCGCCGACTATATTTGTTCTTAGCCGGCGCCGATCACCATTTTACATCGGCTTCGCCCTCTGCTCGCGCATTGATCGTTTACCAAAAAAGTAGTTGATAATTTTGCTATTTATATATATATTTTTTATAAAAATAAAAGTCAATTATGTTATTTTACGATTTATTATAAATAAATAAATGCCACATACATATTTACCTCTTATTAAAACAGATTCAAACGCGCAATATGTTTCGTTTGGCAATATAATAAAAGAAAATTATTCCAGCTGATTGTCAAAGCAAGCAAAAAGATGAGAGTTGCCGAACTTTTCGCTTCACGCTGCGTTAAAAGTGCTTTATGTGGCATGTTTCGTATAAGTATGTACATTTCATCTTAGATGTCAAAGCGAATCTGTAACGCAACGCGAAGCAAAAGTTTTATCTGACATGGCCTTAAGGCCCCTATTATGATTTACAACTAAATTGATAGTTGAGTCGTAATTGTCAAATTCTTGAACATGACGCCGGCAGAGCAACTGCCGGCGTCAATTCATCAACTTCTTTGTAGTGGTGAATACGTGCGATGTCCATGTTCTGCCTTATCAATGTATTTGGGGTAGTGCAATAGAAATGGAATATTTAACAATTTCTTTCTATCTCTTTTCTTTCTATTAAAAATGGTTGTTGACAGCGAATCTCATGGCGAACATTGATGCTCAGCCATATTTCGACTATTGTGTTACTTTTGATTACTTTTAAAATGGTGATTTTAGGCGCCAATCTATCCCTTTTGTCAACCAATAATGTTGCCATATCCATAAAAAATAAAATCTCAAGAAAAAATAGTAAGGCCAAACAGCGATGCCATTTTTAGCTATTTTTACGGTATGACAAAAAACGATATGACATCATTGATGCCAACTTTAGCTCGTTTTTACGATATGATAAAAAACGTTATGACATACTGTATTGTCATATCTTAAGTTTTTTACGATATGACAACACTAAGATAGCCATACACGGTGTTGTCATATCGCAGCGTTGTCATACCGTAAAAAACTTACGATATGACAATACAGTATATCATATCGTTTTTTGTTATATCGTAAAAGAGAGCCAAAGTTGGCATCAATGTATGACATACTGTGTTGTTATCAGCGATGCCATTTTTAGCTCTTTATTACGATATGACAAAAAACGATGACATACTGTGTTTTCATATCGTAAGTTTTTTACGATATGACAACACCGTGTATGGCTATCTTAGTGTTGTTATATCGTAAAAAACTTACGATATGACAACACAGTATGTCATATCGTTTTTTGTCATATCGTAAAAAAGAGCTAAAAATGGCATCGCTGGTTGTCATATCGTAAGTTTTTTACGATATGACAACAATGCGATATGACAACACCGTGTATGGCTATCTTAGTGTTGCTATATCGTAAAAACTTACGATATGACAACTGTGTCTAAATCGCTGAGGCTAAAACTAAAAATATTTTGTGATGGCTACTATAGTTTAAAAAAACAGAGAGTATAGATAAGAACCTTATTTTCGAAATTTATTTCGAAAACAACTAAAATTCACAACTCAATCAAGTTGAGCTGCGAATCATAATAGTGGCCTAAAATCTCAACATGTTTTAAGGCTGAATTTCGTACTTACCCACCAAACCAAATGTTCCGATTTCGTGAAGAATTCGTAACGACTGTTCGGCAAAATCTTCCGATTTCGGAACAGAAATCTTGCCGAAATCGTAACGATTTTTGTATGAAAGGGTTGACACGACTTCGTAACGATATATAGTTACGAAATCGTAACGATATGTAGGTACGAATTCGCAACGACGTGTAGGTACGAAATCGATACGACATGTCGGTACGAAATCGTAACGATGTATAGGTACGATTTCTTAACGAATTCGCTTAGAGTTTTCTTCAACTCTTTTAATAATTGTTTATTTAAAAATTATTTTCATCATTTTAATTATTCACTTCAATATTATATGATTTAATTTAAGAAATTTATTATTTGACATATTGTCATAATTTTATTTTAAATGAAGTTTATTTGCTGATAGTTAGTTAAGCATTGTCTATATACATTTCATTGGCGCTTTACCAAATCGTCAGTAGACTTCAACCACAACTTTGAACAGTTACAAACCTTTTATCTTAGGCTGAGACCACATGGGCGTTTTTAAAACGCGGCGTTTCTGCTTTTCGTATTAAATTTGAAATTTTGAAAAATTGAGAACTTTCAAATTTAATATAAAAAAGCAGAAACCCCGCGATTTAAGAACGCCCGTGTGGCCTCAGCCTTATGCATAGACTTTCAAAAACCATTTGAGAATTTACAAATGATAATAATTTTCAAAATCACAAAAGAATAAAATAAGCGTAATAGGCTTAGAAACTTATACAAAAAAAACTTTCCCGGAAAATAAAATAGATTCATATCGAATACAAATTATTTGCTGGTACTTAAAAGTGTACGAAAATAGTTCTTGCAAAAAAAAACCGATTACAAAATAGACGTGGTATCGCCCCCATAATTTATTATCATGTACTTTTACGAGAACTAATTGTGTGTGTGAATTTTGTTAAGAATGGGTTAAGTAGTAGTTAAAATTAATATTTAATTTTCATGGGCGTGGCACTGCCCACTTTTCTAAGCACAATGTTGTATTCTAAAGATAACTAAATGTGTATGCAAAGTTTCATAAGAATCGGTTAAGTAGAAGTAGTTCAAATGTATATTTACTTTTCATGGGCGTGGCATTGACGACTTTTCTAAACATAGGGCCTGTCCCACGATGTCGACAATATTTATATTGAAAACAAAAACAAATGTAAATTTTTTATTATTGTTTTCAATATAAATAAGAGAACGACATCGATAATTTTTTATTGTAACGATAATTAAAGGTGTACGCAAAGTTTCATAAGAATCGGGTTATTAGAAGTTGTTGAAAAGTAATATCTAGTTTGGATGGGCGTGGCACTGCCCACTTTTGTAAATATGATGTAGTATTCAAACAGATACTTAACGTTTGTGCAGTTTCATAAGAATCGGTTGAGTAGCAGTAGTTGAAAAGGAATGTGTATTTACTTTTTATACAATTTTTTGAACGGAACCAATGTGGAAGCATATCCTTTTAAATAAAGAAAAAAATCTGAAATCGCTTCATAAATGGAGGAGTTTTGAGGGAACATACATAAAAAAATACATGACGAATTGATAACCTATCTCCTTTTGTTAAAGTCGGTTAACAAATTGTGTGGCTTATTTATTATATACAAGAAGATATTAATTTTGTTTATTGCGTTATTTTTTCATTCATTAAACTATTTTTTATCTGTGTATATACATATTACTTACAGTCGAAAAAGGAACAAGGTGATGCTAATCCTTTAAATATGAAGAATCTGGAAGGTATTTATTGGGTATTAGTGTTTGGCAGTGGCATGGCATTGGTGCACGGTATAATAAGTTGGATTTGTTTTGTTCTTCGCAAGGCCAGAAGTCACAAGGTGAATAAAACAATGAACTGAGCAATATTAAACAAATAAAAATAAATTAATATAATTATATTAACATCATTGCAGGTTTCTTTGAAGGCGGCATTTGTGGAAGAGTTTAAGTTTGTTTTAGAATTTACCACCTATACCAGAGAACTGAAAAATGCCGCTTCAGTTTATTCACGTAGCCGTAATTCTTCAATAAATATAGAATCTGTAGATGCTGAAATAAATTCTATTGATAACACTAGCTTGCAAAATAAATAAACCTCAAAAAAGAGATAGTTTTTAAGCTAATTTGGAGCTGCTAAACACGAATATGACATTAATTTATTTTTCTTAAAAAGTGTTTTCGGGATATTCGTGAAAACGTGTTTTTTCTTAGTACATATTTGCGAAAGTCTCGAGAAGTGTTCATTTGAATTATACAAATTTTGCAGTGTTGCATAGATATGTTTTTTCAAATTTCAATTTTTTTCAAATTTTTTTCAAATTTCTATTCGAAAATATCAATAATGAACGATATTATAAAAAAATATTATTTTTTTTACCAAATCTTAGGGGTGTACTGCATGAATTTCGATCCGTTCCACATATATGCAACATTGCAAAACTTGTACAGTGAAACTTCTATATAACGAGCTTCGTTATAACGAAAAACTTAATATAACGTATGTTTTATTGATTCCCTTGAGAAAACCTCTTTACTGCAAGGTTTTTCATACAAAAATACACTATAGCTATAACGAACAAATTCTGAGCAAAAAGCCTCTATATAGCGAAATATCCATCCAAATGCCTCAATATAACGAAACCAGAATAAATGGTAAAGTACCGTTATAGAAACACCGAAGTCTAAATATATTTACAAGCGCATTTTTAAAGCCTCTATAAAACGAAGTACTCACACAAAAGCTTCTATACAACGAAGTAAGGATAAAATTTAAAGCAAAGAAAACTATAGTTATAACAAATTTTTTTTCGTATTTCTTCAAATTTCGTTATATCAAGGCTTTGCTGATATATTTATAGCGAAGTAATAGCTTTAACGAAGTATTTTCGGATCCCCTTGGAGTTCCTTATATCGAAGTTTCACTGTATAATTAAGGAGAACAGCTTAGAAAACATCTCTTTTTTGAGGTTATGGCAAAAAGTTGAAAATATTTTAACTGGTGTAATTAACAATACTTGTACGTTTTATAAATTAAAGTTTAAAGGTAAAAGTTTTTTTATTTATAATTTCAAAACATATAAATGAAATGTTAACAATAAAAAAAAGCTAAATTAATTTATAGTAGTACATACTTAATTTATGTATACATACATATTTAAAAAGTTAAATATGTACACTTATTTGAGAAAAGTTTTAAATTAAACTATCAAGAGGAATTAAATTCATAAAACTATAGAAAAATAAAGGCCTAAACAATTATATACTGGTAATGGAATAAATAAAATAGAAAATAAAATAAATATGTAAAAGAAACCAATTTGGAATCTTATACAGTCAGAAATATTTAAGTATATTCGATTATAAAATTGTATCGCTGAGTATAGAAAGCACCTAAAGAGCCGTTAAATGTCTATTTATTTACACACATGAGTGCCATGTCAGTTCAGTATTAGTGGGAAATAAAATATTATTGCCTTAGTTGTAAAGGAAGGTGTTTGTTTACACACGTCCGGCACAGTGCCGTTTTTTAACATCAATGCTGCTTCAGTGTCCCTTCCGTGTTTTTTTTTAATAAGTCGACAATGATATTTTTGTGTTTTGCACTTACGAACTGATGTTATTCTGTTGCAAGTTGTGTTTGATATGGATGAAAAATTAATCAAACATTGGACATAATACACGGATGTGTGTAAATTCGCATCAGTAATCGATGCTGATTTGAACTGATACGGCACTGGTGTGTGTAAAAATATTTGTTTAAAATAAATAAATAAAATCATACATATTGTTACCTAAAAGGCAAACTGCCCTATCTAACATTTTAAAAACTGTTCAGGAGAAGCAACCAACACACATGTTAAAATTAAAAATATTGAGAATTTCAATGCGAATTTCTCCATTATAATAGAAAGAGTTCATTTCTGCATGAATTTTGCATATATTTGTAATATTTTAAGAGTTATGTTAGTTAGAAGTTTTTGCTTCATGCTTTTCTGAAACCAAAAGCCCAATCTTCACTGAAAGTGTACGATATGTAATTATGGTTTGGAATTTGCCGGACTTTTGCACTTCACGGGAAACGGGAAGAGAAAAATCGCGTTCCCGGGAATTCCCAGGATTCACGGGAAAAGTTAATGTTCTAAATTAAGTAGATTTATTAAAGGAAAATTTTCGAAACTTTCGTTGTTCTATTAATTCAAAAATTTCTTTAAATAAAAATTAATATAATAAAAAATCGAAAACAAATTTTTAAAAATTTTTAAGTGAATTCAAGCAAATAAGAGTTTACAATTGAGTGATTCCACGTAAAACGGCCCTATGCAAGGAAGAAATAATTTTCCCATTTTTAATAAAAATCTATCAATTGATGTTTTTGAGAGAATGACAATTATAGAAAAAATAAAAAACACTATTTACTTTTAAATGATCATGCAAGAAACATTTTGCTCTCCCTCTTTGTATGTTTAACATTTATTTCAGGTTTTCTTTTATTCCCTTTCTCATTATTAATAAAAACCGTTATCTCTGAAAAGAATATAAATTTTTTGCTTTTTATTGAATTTAAAAAAATATTCAGCTAGAGTATTCTGCTGTCTATAATAGAACGAATCAAATAACTTCTTATTATAACGTCTTATTATTTTCTTATGAGTTTATCTTTATCTTTATATTATTTATATTAATTAAATCCATAAAATGTTTTATTTCTTCGAATTTTTTAAATTTTCGTACTAGGTCACACCCGCCGATCACACCCGTCTCATTTTAAAAATAGTTTTTTTATAAGAAAAATAATTTTTTGTCAAACAGTAACTACACAATACAATTGAAAACACTTTGAACAGATATCTACACCAAAATTATTGTGTACCTTACACTCAAAATGTTACAGAATTCATACTGAAAGTCAAAAACTAAGATTTGTAAGGTCACACCCGTCTCAGTTTTCTGACGATCATTCTGAGCAGAAATCGTGTTCTATCAGTGTCTACCCGTTATTCAACAACTTTAAGCTTAATGTCCTTGCGAGTCGCAACGTTTTTTTAAGTAAAACATTTTTAAATTCTTGATTTATAACAAAAAATGTGTGTAAAATGGTCACACCCGGCTAAATGGAATTACTCAATTATTACCCTGTAAGAGATCGTATAGACTAATTGAAGACTATTACTGTAGTTATTTAGTTAAAAAACTCATTTTAAGACCTCCAAATAATTTTATAAGCAACTTGCCGTAATGTATCTTATTTTTCTTGGCAAATTTCCGGAAGGATTCTTATCGTTAAATATATACAAGGAAGTTAAAGTACTATACTCAGCTGCGCCGAATTTTAAATGTCTATGATTTTTCATTTTATTTTTCTTAAAATTTCTCCTTCAGGGTTTCAATAATAGTGTCGACTTATATTAAATTTAAGTCGTGGCAACTCAAAGTTTTTACAGCTTCTATGAACTTAAAATTTCCACTAAACTTTCCAAAATATTTTCATTAATTCTGCATAAAATCACACAAAGTTCGTTTAAGATCGAATTACATATTTAGGATACTTTAGGATTGATACTTACACAAAGTATTCCACCTTGTTCTGATATAATGATTAAACGACACTCTAAATTCTAAATTCATCAAGCAATAATTTGTCTGGTGGACGGGTTAGTTAAAATGGCATGGCTTCAATTTCGTTTAATATTTATTTTGTACATTTTTATTTTGTACAAATAAAAAAAAATTTATGGAAATTTTACTTTTTAAACGGCAATAAAATACGTAGAAACTTTAAAAAAGAACTTGAACAATTTCATCGCGTAAATTTAGTCGTATAATCAGTCAAACGAACTTTTGTAATATTTTAAATAAAGAAAACCCGGATTATAATACAAATTTCTTATCCGAATCAAAATGAATTTCGCTGTCACTTACTACATCCCAGCAAAAAATACATGAACGCGTTCGACATGAAATAGTGTTTCATGATTTCTTGATCACTTGTTTCTTCGAATGCATTCTGAATGACATCGTAAATCGTAAATAAAGCTATAGTTTTTGCACTCATTAAAAACGCATACAATTTCACTAGGTAATATATTGCATAAAATATCCACTGAAAAAGGCATGCAAAAACGGAACTAAATTATCACATTAACACATTTTCATAAAACAAGTTTTAGCTCCAACAAAAAATAAGAAGGCAATAGCTCAGTGGAAGAGAGCGTGTCTTAACAGTCAGAAAAGCATGGTTCGTATACCAGCTGGGGCAATATTTTTTTTATTTCATTTGTTTTATATTTACATGAAAAAACGTCATCGAATCAGGGAACTTGCATAGGTTCAAATCATTCATATTAATGACGAGCATGTTTTCTAAATTTTCATGTAAACACATGATCATGCATGTTTCACCTAAATCGAACCAATGCGTCATCACTTGCACCCATGATTATACACATGATTTGTCATGTTATTTTTTGCTGGGATTTTATAAATATGTCAAATAAATCTCATATATTTATAAAATAATGTATACTTTTAACTTCCCGTTTTCCCCGGGAAAATCTCAAAATTTTCCCGGGATTTCCCGAATCCCAAACCCTAAATGTAATGTCTTAATAGTAAAAATAGATTTTTTCACACCGCTCTATCTTGCGAACCGTAAGAGGTAGACACTTGATATTATTGCAAGGTTTGCATTACAATGGCCGCTTTAACAGCAAATACTAAAAATAAAAGAAAGTTGAAAATTAACGTGTGTCATAAAGCATGTTGTGTAATTTTGACATTGGGCTCTATCTTGCATACCATAATAGGCAGGCACTTGAAATTTTCACGTGGATGTTTTACTATGGCCGCTATAATAATAAATACCAAAAATTAAATTAAACCTAATATTTAAGGGATGTCCCAAAGGAAGTAGTATAATTTTGACATTGGGCTATATCTTGTGAACCATAGTAGCAGCTATATATTTGAAATCTTCAGAGGATGTGTACAGCTATGGCTGCTATAGGAAAATAAAAGAAAATTAAAAAGTAAATGGGGAATAGAAAAATAATGTAATTGATCAGTTTTTTTTTTGTGTCCCATTTTTTTTTTATAAAAATCGCCATTTTAGTTCCGGGAACTCTGTTTTTTTTTCTTGATGAAATACATTTGAATTTATAAAAATTCGATTTCAATTTTTTGTTAGTAAGGGCGGTTTGCGTTTCAGCCAACGATATGTATGTATGTATGTACTTAAGGACTCCTTTAAAATTAAAATATATCAACAAAATTTGTTCATAGATAAGTAACATATCTTACAAGAAGTTATTAGAGGATGCATAATAAGTAAATGTTAGTGGTAAATAAAATAATGCTTGTGTTTGCGATAAACACATTAGCCCAATTCACAATATTATGCAAATGGTCTTGCATCGTAGCATTTGCAAAATATTATAGTAGCCCTATTCACAATCTTGTGCAAATGGTCTTGCATCGTTGCATTTGCAAAATGGTATAATATCTTGGCACTCACCACTAACAATTGTTAAGTGGTGAGTATCAATATACTATACCAATTTGCAAATGCTACGATGCAAGACCATTTGCACAAGATAGTGAATTGGGCTAGTATATTAATACTGACCACTTAACAATTGTTAGTGGTGAGTATCAATATACCATTTTGCAAATGCTACGATGCAAGATGCATTTGCACAAGATTGTGAATAAGGCTATTGTATGTAATATTAATTTGTGTTTAGAATTCTTTTGCTAGCCTTGAGATTTTAACTCAAGTCCAATTTTTGGCTTTCCACAGTAAAACATGTATATGATTATCGACATCTTGTTGTTGTTGTTGATTTCTATATTGTTGCTTCAAATGTTCAAAGGCATGTGTGGGTGTAGCAACCACTTGATTTGTGGAAGATTCCAACGAGTCCATATAACGAGAGATGAGAGAACGATAACGTCTACCAATTGTTGCTATAAGAGGAACATTTTGATTTGGTACTGCTATAATTGTTTTGATCTGAAAAAGAAAATATATATTAAGCAAAATTTACAAAACTTTTGCATACATATATGAAGAAAAAACTCACTTCGTTTTCATATGGACGAAAAACAGTGATTGGTCGTAATGTATTGATTTCGGCTATAATTAAACAGCCCCATGTTGTTCCAATATATAGTTCTTTGCCATGTGTACACAAGGCTGAAATTTGGCATTTTATCAAACTGAGATGCTCATCAATTGCTATACTTTTTAATGATTCTGAGCAGGGCAAAAGTTTTGAACAATCTAATTTATTTTCAATTTGCTTATTGACGGCATGCCATTGATACACAAAGAAGCCTGGATAGAGACATGTAAAAACGTAGTTTTTATTGCTGCACATTCGTGCCACCTTTAAGTCTTCAATGGAATTTGGTTCATCGCTATGACACAACGCCTGATGACCACATACTCCAGTTGTGCTGAGAGGAAATACATTAAGTTTGCCAGCTATTTCACCACACCACAGCTCGTAAGTTCTTAAGTAAAATAGAAAAAAAGGAAATATTAAACTAGTCGTATTCCGCTGAAACAATTAAGAATAAGGGAACTTATAGGGCATGGTCTGAAAACCATTTCGTTTTGAAATCGCAAAAGTTCACAAACGAAAAACGGTGTTCTTTTAATTGGACAATTTAGTTCCGTCAGTTGTTGGGAATATCAATTAAGGAGTCTGCTAATATTGTAAAAAGTAAATAGTTGGTATTCCCAACAGCTTCAGGGAAAAACGAATAAATTATAAATATTTTAAACACTTACCCATCAATCATTACAGCACACGAACAATGCAATATTAAACCGGAACAAATTTCTGTTAATACAAACGAACCTTCGGCAAATGCACAATTTGAGGGAACCTTTGACGAATCAACGAGAAACACTCGACCATTGTGCAAACCAACAGCAACTCGTTGTATATCGCACAAATATACAAGTGTTATAAGTGGTGATTTGATCGCTGGATCTAATATATATGAAAATATATGACTATAATCGGCTAGACTATATGAGTGTAGAGTGCCAGAAGCATCGCCAATCCATATGCATTCATCGATAATGCAACAACAAAGCATATTAATTTTTGGTAAACGTGTAGCAGATGGTGTACGTGAGGATGAGCCTGAACCGGCTTGCAGTGACGAAGGCGTATTAATGGGTGAAGAGGAGGACGATTTGTGATGTACCTCTTCGACACGAGGAGATTTTTGCTCTTGTGGTGAAAATTTGTTAGTGCATTTAATACTACTTGATTGTAAAAATTGACCTTGTACAGTGGTATCTAATATATCAATGTGTGAATTGTAGGCAGGTAACCATAATTCTAAGCCGGACGTATCATCTGTGGCAAAAAAATATATAAATTATTTGTCAAATGTACATACAAACATACATATGTACATATTTTTTTTTAATGATAACATTGCGCAAAGTTGCCCAAACTTAACCGAAAGCACTGTTCAATACAAAATTGAGATATATTACTTTACGTGCCCGAAGTTACCCAAACTGAAACGAAAGCTATTTTCTTTGTGCACGGAAGGGAAAAGACTGTTTGTATTAAAAAAAAACCCCTTTGGGTGAGTTTGGGTAACTTTGTGCACGTACGGGAACATAGTGTATGATTTACCTTCACTAATTTTTGTACTATTATAACTAAAGGCTCCACACACAACTTTATCATTGTAGGGCAGTGCAATGACATCTAACAGATGTATACATTCTGGAGCAGTTAATATGGATACAATTTGACTGGCCGTTGGTCTTTTTTTAGGCAATTCATCCCAACACAACACCATTAAATCTAAACAATATGTAGGAAATTGTGTTTCTCTTTGGGTAAGCGCTGGCCTGCTGCCTTCCAATATGCATTCTTTGATAGATTCATGCCCCTCAAACGGCTGTCGTAAACTAATATTCTCGTAAATGAACATGCCAAAGGAAAAACAATCCACCTGAATAACAAAAAATTTAAGAACAATGATATTGGATTGCAGTTTCAATAAATTTGCATTAAATGTATTATGTACTTACTTTCTCTGTATATTCTTCTTCTCCGTTGTAGCGTATTATTTCCGGAGCCATAAAACCTTCAGTCCCACCAAATCCTTTAGAGCCACTGGGAGCCGTTTGTCGACTTATACCATAGTCGGCGATTTTTATGTGAACACTATTTCGAGGACTGTCTTCTCTGTCGTAAAACAAACACAAAAAAAATTCATTTGTTGTAGGATTAAAGAAGAAAAAATTTTATGTGTGAAAATTTTTAATGAAATTTTTTTGTTGGCGAGAGAAACATTTTTAATATATGTTCTTGTAAAAAAATCGACTACAAAACAGGCGTGGTACTGCCCACTTTTTTTTTTTTTTATAATAATGGTGTATTTTCGCGAGAACTAATTGTGTGTATGCGAAGTTTCATAAGAATTGGTTTAGTAGAAGTTGTTGAAAAAATATTGACTTTGCATAGGCGTGGCACTACCCATGAAATAGCCCCGTCCCCCTTATTCCGTAACTATTTGTCGACGTCACGTCAAGACATTACCAAAAAATTGTCAACTGTCTACGCGCTGTCGACAACAATTTACTAATATCAACATCGTGCCATTTTCTACGCCTTGTCTTGACGTAACTTCGACAAATATGGAATAAGGGGGAATAAAAATTGTTTGTAACAATTTTCTCATAGAATTAGTGTGGCCTGACCCACACTAACGTTTTTAAAACGCACGTTTCTGCTTTTTAACTAATTTTGAAAGTTTTAAATTTTGATGCTTTCAAATTTAATACAAAATAGCAGAAACTTGCGTTTTAAAAACGCAATTGTGGCCTAGCCCTTAAGGTGCGCTTCCGCAGGCAACGAAATTGGCGACGAAAACTGAAACTGAGAGACGCAGTTGTTCGTCACTGTCTCGTTTCTGAATCATTTTCAGAAACTGAAACGTAATTACGTAGGCCCCAATTATGATTCACCACTAAACTGTAGTTGAGTTTTAGTTGTCAAAAAGAAACAAAAACACAAAAAAATTTAATAGACATTGCAATTTCCGGGATGTTAACAATTTTTCGCGATCTTTTGCCATTTCCGTGATCTATCTATTTCCTGAGATTTTGTTACTCTTTACAGTGTTAGTGATTTCTTCAATAAAGTTAGCAATTTTTCGTGATCTTGCGATTTTTTGCATTCTTTCTGATTGTTTTTTTTTATTTCTAACAGTTTTGGCGATTTTTAATTAATTTTAGGGCTTGTTCCGATTTTGAAATTTTTCGCGTATTTTTGAAAATAGATATTCGCGTTAAGGCGAATTTTTGCAAGTTTTCAGCTTCTTTACAGTTTTCGTGAATTTTAAACAATAGCCCAATTCACAATCTTGTGCAAATGGTCTTGCATCGTTGCATTTGCAAAATGGTATAGTATATTGATACTCACCACTAAGAATTGTTAAGTGGTGAGTATCAATATACTATACCAATTTGCAAATGCAACGATGCAAGACCATTTGCACAAGATTGTGAATTGGGCTAATATGTATTGGACTTTGCTTTGATGCCGCTGTTAGCAAATTTTGGCGCATTTTCGCCATTTTCGCGATTTTTACAGAATTTTTGGCATTCCTTACAGTTATAGCGACTTTTAATCAATATTATGGCTTGCTTAATATTTTGCAATTTTTCGCGAATTTCCGATATTTTCGGAAAAGGCGTAATTTTTCCAAAGTTTTTGGTTTGCTTATATTTTTAGGAACTTTAAAATTTTAGCAAGCTTTTAAGAATATTCGTAATTTTCGCGGTTTGCCCTTACAGATTTAGCGAGTTCTAAAAATATGTTGGTCTTGTATCCAGTACTGTGATTTTATTGCATGGTTTTGCCTTTTTAGAGTTAAAGCGTCTTCTAATCAATTTCAAGACTTGATATCGAATTTTGAATTTTTTGCAAACACAGTAGTCCCTCGATTTGCGTCGCGCTTGGTTCCGGAAAATGGCGATGTAATTCGAAACAACGTAAATCGAATTTGCACATAATAAAAATTGGATTTACATGTATGTTTACTTTTTATAATTGAGACGACTTATATCGAAATGACGACGCAAATCGAAATAATGGGAGTAAACAAAAATTCCGCCGACGTAAATAGGGACTTTATTATATTTTAGTCCATTGCATTTGAAGAACAAAATAAAAATGCATGCATGTACGGGTGGAAATATGTAGCTAAAACCGCACAAAAGAAACGAGAAAACAAAGATTTTAACTAAACTCCGGGATTCCCCAGATTTTGCTAACAATTTGTAAGCAACCAAGGCGACGTACTTAAATCGAATGGCGACGCAAATTGAATTTGAAGGTACAAAAACTTTAACGACGCAAATCGAATGGAAATGCAAATCAAATTTAAAAGGTACACAAAATGTGACGACGTAAACCGAAGCAACGTAAATCTACCTACTCGATGTTGTTTTCGTTCCGTTGTCAAATGAATAGTTTTTCGTTGCTGAACGGCGCCGTTACGTTCCTAATTTTCCACGCCGATTTCTGGAACGAAAAATTTTTCGTAGCAAATTTATGGAATTTCGTTTTCGTCGACGATTTCGTTGTCTGCGGAAACGCAAATAATTTTATTATTAAATTTGTAATTTATAACATTAGGGGAATTCATGCTTCGTAATAAAGCGCCCTTTTAAATTGAAACCCCTTTTAAAGACACTATATTTCAAGACTACAACAACAAAATAAATGAAACATATACGGTTGATCTTGCGTCTTTCAATACACTTGGTCAATTCACAACCTGTTATATGTGTTGTATATCGTATAATTGTTGTTGGTAATTTCCAAATAAACATTTGTTTAGAAACATGTTTATGTGAAAATTACCAACAACATTGTTACGCTCTACAACACTTACAGCAGATTGTGAATTGAGCAATTATGTTTCAATTTGTAGTATGAATAAAAAAAAGTATTTGCTTTTTACCTAAAAATTTGTTTTAAAACCCAAAATTCTTCATTTTATATTCAATAATTTCCAGAATTTTGTGTTTAAAAATAAAATTTTTAAGTAAAAAGCAAATAATTTTTTTTATTCATACTACCCTATATACATATTTTTTTGCATTGTATTTGTATTTCGAAATATAATTTGTTTTTTAAAAGGGTTTTAAATTTAAAATGGCACTTTATTACGAAGTGTGAATTCCCCTATTGATAAAAAATTTACTTACGCATGAGGTTGAGGAAAATCCCACACCAAAACGTTTTCCGATTTCAAATCTCTGTATATTATGCGCCTGCGATGTAAATACTCAATAGCTCGAGCTGCTTGTAATACCAAGATTTGAAACGTGTGTGGTCCTATGTGAGCACCACTGCGACGATGTTGTTTTAGAATTGAATCTAAGCCACCCATGGGAGCTAGTTCCAAGACCAAAGCTAAAGGTTTAATACAAATACCCACCAGTGGCACTATATTGGGATGTTTAAGGGTTAAGAGTACTGCCAGCTCTTGGCGCGCCGTACAATAAGCTTTACAAGCATGTTGTAAGGGATCGCGATCCCATTTTCCTAAAGCCACTTTATAAGCCATAAGAGCACTTTCTTTGGCTCTGGGTCCTGGTGGTACAGGCTGCAGCATTTTCATGGCGACCGCTCTAAAGGAACGAGAATTTTTTATTTTACAAGTGGCTTTAAAAACAAAACCAAATGCTCCACGTCCCAAGAGGGAACCCTTTATAATGCTCTCAGAGTTTATAGTATATTTGTCGGGAATATCGGCAAATATAACATCCGGTGCTAAGTTTAACATGTACATTTCCAAATGAACAGGACAAGAGATTTTTGTTTGATTATAAACGGACAATATACATTCTTCTATCATCCAGGTATAACAGACATTCGAAATATCGGGTATGTTATATAAAGGATGGCTATCCACAGAAGTGTTACGCGATGAGCCAGCTGAATCTGGACCCACACCTGAATCAGCATCTGAACAAAGAGAGTCCTAAAACAACAATTTCGGTAAAAATAAATCGAAAAAAAATGTTTCCTTTAACTTACTTCTGATCTTCTTTCTCTATGCGCTGTGGCATTTAAGTAAGCCGAAAATACATTTAAAGCACCATCATCGCCATTTTCGTTTTGAAAATATAAAGGTCTTTTGGCACGATACTTATTTGTATAACCAACAGCACCTATTGACGAAGCATTACTATCTGATGTCTCCACATTCGTTCCACTATCACCTCTCTCCGATTTTCTTCCATTTAAAGTCAACTTTTTCAGACATTTTGGACACATTACCAAACGTGTAATTAAAAATCTACCCTCTGAAGTGTGCACGAAACGTGTACCCAATGAGGGATACCAATCCTCGAGCAGCAAATCAATATGATCCACAGATAGTGCTAACAATTTAGCAATGACTGGCATATTTGGTTCGATACGCGCCAAATGCTGTCTGCCACCATCATCGAATTCCTGTTGTACATCAATATGTATAAGAGGGAAAAAGATCTCCAATATACTAGAGTTGCACAAATTTATATCGCTCCAGACTCCATCGAGTTTAAGTTTAAAACGATTACTAGCATTACGAAACGGTTGGGTATTGGCAGCTGATTGAAATGGTACTTCCCATATTTTAAAGACCAATACAGGACCGTAATACAGGGATAATCCAGTTTGCCATAAATTCCATTGGGTATCATGCTCCAAAGATGTACGCAAATCAAAATCAAGAAATTGCTAGAAAAAATATATGAAAATAAAGCTATACGGTTGTATTCATAAAAATAAAAGTGATAATATTGGCACAGTGCATAAACTTTTTTAAGTTACTCGTATGGTCCAATTTTTTTTATTTCATTTTATCAAAAGAGCAAAGATTTTTTTAGGAAATAGCACTGTTTTTTGTTTCAAAATATTTTGTAGTATGAATAAAAAAAAGTATTTGCTTTTTACTTAAAAATTTGTTTTAAGCCCTAAAAATTCTTAATTTTATATTGAATAATTTCCGGAATTTGTGTTTTAAGCTAATTTTTAAGTAAAAAGCAAATACTTATTTTATTCATACTGCCTATTGTTATAGATGAGTAATTCCATTTAGCCGGGTGTGACCATTTTACACATATTTTTTGTTAAAAATCAAGAATACAAAACTGTTTACTTAAAAAAAATGTTGCGGCTCGCAAGGACATTAAGCTAAAAGTCGTTGAATAACGGGTATACACTGATAGAACATGATTTCTGCTCAGAATGGTCGTCAGAAAGCTGCGACGGGTGTGACCTTACAAATCTTAGTTTTAAAGAATTATGACTTTCAGTATAAATTCTGTAAAATTTTGACTATAAGGTACACAATAAATTTGGTATAGATATATGTTCAAAGTGTTTTTAATTGTATTGTGTATTTACTGTTTGACAAAAAATTATGTTTCTTATATAGGTACCCCCGTAGTGTAGTGGATAGTGTGCTAGACTATTAACCGGGAGGTCGTAGGTTCGATTCCTGCCAAGACCCTGGGTGTTTCTGCAGAAAAACCAATAAAGGCTCAAGCAGTATGTGTTCGTTTTTTTTTAACTATTTTTAAAATGAGACGGGTGTGACCGACGGGGGTGACCTAGTACGAAAATTTAAAAAATTCTAAGAAATAAAACTTGTTATTGATTTCATTAATATAAGTAATGTAAAGTTAACTCACAAGAATATAAAGAGATTAAATTATTTGCTATCCGTTCTATTATAAGGTCCGTTCGTTTACTTTTGCAGTAAAATGCAGTAAATGAGTAATTACTAAGTAAACTGAAAAATTTACTCTCAAAAAATGATATTGTCCAAAAAAGTACGCGAACGGAAAAATAGTAAAAATTCGTAAGATTAAGAAAACAGCTGATGGCAAATAAATCTAGTGCTGAAAAACATTTACACTTTTGACTACCCAACTCATTTTCTTATTGGTAATCACACATACAATACTTTTTATAACACGAAAATTGTAAGAAAATATAAATAATTCATTTTATGTAATCTTTTTCATTTGCTTTTTTTATACTTTATTTGATTTTTCTAATTTGTGTCTAGTTAAATTTATTCAGAACTACATGATCATTTGTGTTTGCTATTGATTACCTTAAAAACAAGTGCAGTACTAAGTAGTCAATACTTAGCACTTTCACAACACAAGCAAATTAAAATAATACAAAAAAAACAAATCAAATGGTTTCTAAAACGTTTATTTCCTTCTTAAGGCCGTGTCAGATACAACTTTGTCGCTTTGCGTGACGTTTCTAACTTTGATAGAAAAGTGTAAAGCAAAAGGTGTATGACACAATGAAAACTTTGACAACACTCGCGCATTGCTCGTTTACCAAAAAAAGTAGTAGACAATTTTGCTATTTATTTATTTTTTGTTATAAAAATAAAAGTCAATTATGTTATTTTACGATTTATTATAAATAAATAAATGGCACATACATATTTACCTCTTATTAAAACAAATTCAAACGCACGATATGTTTCGTTTGGCAATATAATAAAAGAAAATTATTTCAGCTGATTGTCAAAGCAAGCAAAAAGATGAGAGTTGCCGAACTTTCCGCTTCACGCCGCGTTAAAAGTGCTTTATGTAGCATGTTTCGTATAAGGATGTACATTTCATCTTAGATGTCAAAGCGAATCTGTAATGCAACGCGAAGCAAAAGTTTTATCTGACATGGCCTTTAATGATATGTGGTTGAAGTAACAAGCGAAAAATCTCATAAGAACTGTTCACCTTTTATTTTTGTGCCAGTTTTATTTAATTTTTTCCCCTAATGTTTTTACAAATTATATACTTTTTTCTACTTACTTTTGTTTGTTTACCATTTGAATCATATGTTTCTCATCTTACTAAATTTTACTAGCGAAAATTTCTGCAGTAAAAATTTGTAAATACTCAGTCATGAACTGTCACTTTACGCTCTCAATTTGTGTTCTCATTTACTGTATTTTGTGTAAACGAACGCAATTTAGTAAAATGCAGTAAAGTTCAGTAAAAATTTGTAAAAATTTTTAACAACTTTTGGGTACTCGAACGGACATATCGACAGCAGAATACTCTAGCTGAATATTTTTTAAAATTCAATACAAGGCAAAAAAAAGTATATTCTTTTCAGAGATAACGGGTTTTATTAATAATGAGAAAGGGAATAAAAGAAAATCTGAAATAAATAATTAAACATACAAAGAGGGAGAGCAAAATGTTTCTGCATGATCATTTAAAAGTGCCTCAAATCGATTAAAAAATATTAAATATGTAGTGTATTTTTTATTTTTTCTATAATTGTCATTCTCTACAAAACATTAATTGAGAGATTTTTATTAAAAATATTTTTATCGACATTTTAAGGAAACTTTGTATTTAAAAACTAGCTTTAGACCGAGCAAAAAGAGAGCATACAAATATTAGTAAAATCACTAATGAACTGAAATCAAAGTAGTTTCATTTCTGATCATTAAAGGGCGGAAGTGTTCGAAATAGCGATGAAAAGGTTGTCTAGGATATATGTTGCTGCTGACAAAGAGCAGTCTTAGAATATTAAATTCAGCCCTTTACTTCTTGGTATGCAATGAAAATTCTTTGCCCTTAGAAAATTTGTACTTTTATATTCTTTGTTGCAAATGGCTTTTTAAAACAGTCAATGTATTAATTGTTTCATCACACAAGCGGTTTATTATTTAAATAAAACAATTTTCAATTGTTGAGTAGCCTTTCGCTAGCGACAGAAGTTACCCGAATATTCAAGAGGTCGTTGTATAAATTATCAATATTTCTGGTCCATTTTCCGCTGTCTTCAAATAATTTCAGCTGGTTTGTGAATAGCAGCGTTTAACCTTTCTTGAAAGTCTTCTCTTTCAAAAAGTCACTTTCATCTGAAGTAATATCTATTTCTCCATTTTCTTTGTCATTAAATGCATCAAATATTTGGAACCTACAAAGTATTCAGTTTAATAATTAAACTGATTAATGAAGTGTATTAAAAAAGCGTAACGCTCAATACACAAGACTGCGGTAAACAACAATTTTTAAAAAATATATATAATTTCTAATATTTTTCAAAATTGTATGTGTAAAATAAGAGGAACAAATTCACATATTCTAAAACTTTTATAAATTTAATCGCGTTTTAGGAACAAATCATAGTTTCTTAATGTGGGAAATCAACAGCATGCATTACGGACACGTCGTTTTGTATGAAGAGAATAAAAACAGTATTTTCGTTCTACATTTTTAACACATAATGGACAGTCTTACACAAAAAAACTTAAGTACATTTATTTTCAATCTATTACATAATGCCAATGAAGTTTTCATTTTAAAATTTATGCGTTTATTTTATGAAATATTTTTATTTTACTACTTTCAACGGACGAAAAAAGCTTTTGAAACGAGAATCACCCATAGAACTCAATGTAATTAGATATAGCTCCATTCACCGCGCCTAAGGTTGAGCAACACATTTTCTTTTTTAAATGTGTTTGAAATAATAAAACAACAATAAACTTCATAACAGCATCTGTAATGAACAACAACAGCAGCGACATAATTGCTCAATTCACAACCTGTTGTAAGTGTTGTAGTTCGTAAAAATATTGTTGGTAATTTTCACATAAACATGTTCCTAAACAAAGGTTTATTTGGAAATTAACAACAACATATATACGATCTACAACACATACAACAGGTTGGGAATTGGACAAATGAATGTGTGATTTTCGGAGTGCTTCACACGATGAAAGCTCTAAAGCAGTCCTCGGCAATTTGAGATGAGGAAATGAGCATAATAAAACAAATAAAATTTTATTCAGTAGCATTCTAGCTATAAACAAATCCTGTATCTTCATTTGCCTGGCATTACTCTGAAAACATATACATACATACGTATGTCAACTGCATGAAGTTGGTACCATAAGTTGGGTTTATTACCTTGTAGTATTTCCTACAACCTTCGAGTAGCCTAATGTCGACAGTGTTCAACCCACGACGAAATTTGAATACGAAATTAATTGAAATCAATTTAAATTTTTGATAAAATGTTTGTATTGAAATTTGTTCAGGAATAATATTTTCTGTCTAAAGCGAAGTTTTTGGCTAATGCGAGTAGGACTTTTGTGAACACTGCATCAGTTTCTAGACTATTCGTAGCTGTAAGAATTCTAGTACTTTGCGTTTCTTCATATAACAGAATAAATCCGTAATATACATCTTATAAATATTCATTGCATACATATAATGATTTATTTTGAAACTTACATCATTTGATGACACATAAACCGATTTTATTGCTTCAGTAAGCTGTTCATCTGCTAAAAGTCTGGTTATCAAACGAGACCAAAAACCCGAAGGAAAATATGTCATTAATAAAATGCGTCTCAGGCCCATTTCCAAAATATTGGAATCACTATTTGAAGATCTGCTGTGCTCCACTCGTTTATAAATTAAACTATTCAAATTGATTTCATTCGAAACAGAACATCCTAAGTTTAAATTACGACCACGACTGCGTTGAGAAATCTATATAAAAGAAAGAAAACTTTAAAGAGAACATATCGTCCCATAACCACAAAAAAAGCTTAAGCATCCTTGATTTACATCGAAGTAGAGCCTTAATATGTATTGGCTATATAGGATTGTAGTGTAATGTTAATAGTTTTAATAAATTTCCTATAAGACAACGCATGTGTGTGTGGGGGGTTAAAATATTTAAAGATATTCTTGATATCATGAAAAATCAGTTAATTTAATCAATTAATTTAAAAGTAGTAATTAGCAAGCTGTTCTTTAACTGTTTCAATGATATCCTTGCAGTTTTTTACACTAATTTTGCTCTACTTGAAATAGAGAATTTTATCTTAAGCGACACTTTGCAGTTACAAAAAAAATTTAAAGGGAAAATGCGCTTAAGCTAAAATTTCTTTTGGTGTATATCCGTAACGGTACTTCAAATGACTTTGAAACTTTAAAAGACAGTCCGAAATAATAGATTTTCGTGAAAAAATGATTTTCGAAAAGCATGTCGCTTAAGCTATTTTAGCGGTAATGGCTCGATATGTATATATGTATAAATATTTGTGTGAAATATTCACCTTAACTGTTGTCCCCGTATTGGGTGTGACATCCTCATTTTGTGGCAATAACGAGGGTATTAATAGAGTTCGGGAGTCCCATGTCAGGGCCACTTCGAATTTATTCAAAAGACTGACTATGTATGAACGATTAGTGTTCATTCCCTGTTGGCTATTTGTATTGCGAAAGAGTAAATTTAAATCATCTAATTTCATTATACCAGTACGAGCAAATGGATTAATTTCTCTAACAGTTACCACATGAGCCAACATGTCACACAACCATTGAGGATCTAAGAAATAATAGTCCCTCAAAGTTGCATCATCATAATGTAATATTACACCGTTGTCATGTAAAAACATAGTAGCTTGATTAAGTTCTGACGAATCTCGAAAACTTTTATAATTGTGCAAACGCATTTCTTCCGTTACAAGTTTTCTATAGTTCTCACAGTCTAAAACAGGATCCAAGCCAGCACCTCTTAGATTACACGAAATCACATTGACAATGTCCTCCAGGGCAATATAGCTGGCGGGTATTTTTTGTAATAGAAGAGGTTCTTTCGAACCAGGCGATCTTAACATAAAGGCCGTATCGTATATAATATTGGCCAAAAGGCGTATGTTATGCAAAGTACGACAACTTATTTCTATAGAGTCTATAACACGAGGTAGACCAATTTTCTCAGCATCTGGTATGGCAATGAATTTTTCCCTAATAATTTGTTGCAATTCCTCGGCTTTTTCTGCGGAAAATGTCTCACCAACAGCATCGAAATGGGTGCCCACTATAATTACGGGAGAATTGGGAGCTCTAGCCTGAATATTACCCAACCATTGTAGAATCTCAGCAAGACCTTTGTGACCATCAGTTATTTTCCACAGAACTAAATATAAGCTACGCTTAGATAGAAAATATTGATGTGTCGCATAATATCTAAAACAAAATAAATTTCTTTAATTTCTTTATTCAAAATAAAAATATTTCTTCATACTCTTTTTGCCCGCCAAAATCCCAAGTACGAAACATTACGGGGCCATGAGAGCCAGGAGCCTTTTTTCTCTTCTCACAAATCCAAGTACCAATATCCACACCCACTGTAGAAATATTTCCACCTTTTTGAGACTTTGACAAACTCCTAGTATGTCCCATTCGTTTAGCCCAATGATTTTCGGATGCTCTAGATCTCTGAGAACCAACACCCTGCCGCAATAAATCCAATAATGTTGTTTTGCCAATACCCTGTACACCCACCACCATCAATTTCATGCGAGCATAGGGTTGTGCATCTTCATAAATTGATTTCAAATACCCAATTATATCCATAGTTTTGTACTTTTTACTTTCGATCATTGATTTCAGGGGATCTTGTAAAAGACAGCCGCGTGTATTCAAATTCCAAAGACGTGTTAATAACCCCAAATGTGGTGGCAGATCCATAACATTCACATTGCCGCTTATATTTAAAACGCTAAGGCTAGTAAGTTCATGTAATGAAGTGGGAATTTCCTTGAGACAATTATTGCTTATGTCCAACATGGAGAGATTGGGAAATATAAGTTTGGATTTAGTTAATCCTATCACACTCCAATCAGAATCATCCGAATCATTGAAAAGTGTGGTCACATCATCCGTGGATAATTGAATGCGTGTCAATAGATTATCGGCCAGAATTAATGTTCTTAGCGATTCTAGTCGCAAATGCCTTCTATGGCGACAAACACTTTTTAGCACTGTATTCCTAAATGACAAGGACTTGGGATTATTGGGATTATGTTTGGCAAACGAAGGTATTTCATCATTATCACCACCTTGGTTTTGAGCCACAAAACTATAGCACAATAAATGAGGATCCGATTCTGTTATACGTGGTAAACTTGGCCAACATGATATTTCATTATGACTTAAATCTAATTGTTTAAGTGCAGCCGGATAACTGGTCACATGACCCATGGAACGTAAACTATTGTAGGACATATTTAGACGCGTTAAATTGACAGCCAAACAGGGTAAAGCTGCTGGTATACTGGTGAATAAATTATTGGCTATATTCAAGCTATTAAGTTGTGAAACTCCCTCCTCCTTTTTCGATTCATTCCATTTCATATCATTGTCTGTCACTTCCAAACTGGAAGACCATATATTACGATGTACCAATTGCTGTAGTGTTAAAATACGAGTTTTATTTTTGCCATCGTTACCATATACATCAAAATTTGAAAATGGTTCCATGTCCAATTTATCTAAACTCAATTGGGACGATGAGGTTTGCATGGGAGGTACAGGCAAGTCTTTAAGCAAATTAAAGGCAATATTTAATTCTCTTAATTTAGGAGCTTTCCACATATCAAATGGCATTTCTTGTAGCTTATTATTTGATATATCGAATATAGCTAAGGCGGGCAAGTGAAAAACTTCAGCTGGTATTGCAATCAATTGATTATCTTGAATATAGAATTCCTCTAAGACCGGTAATGAATAGGAAGCACGGCTACCTGGTGTATTAGCGGCCGGTGTTGGTAATTGTGTTATTTTATTTTGTGCAACATTTAAATATCTAATTTTTCAATGAAAATTATGTTTATAGTAAAATAACAACAAAAAAATCTGAATAAAAATTGTCTTACTTTAAGGAAACTAAACAGAAAATCTCTATGGGCAAGCCAGTAAGATGATTATGAGAAAAATCAATACGTGTTATGGCTGTCAGAGCTACTTCCGTGATTTTGGGATGACCTTGTAGTTTAGGATTTAATTGTAAAACACCATTAACCATCCAATCGACCCTGAAATGTAAAATTAAATACATATACATACATACATACAATATTAAATAGCCATTGTCAGACAATGTAAAATCTATTGTTTATATTACACTGGTTTGTAGAAAAGAATAGCCTTTACATAAAAATATATGCAATATAGAAAGATTAATGCGCTAAACTCAAATTCGTGTTCAGTTTTTTTCTATCTCGTACAAATTGTTTTTAATAGGCACATCAGAATATTGCACCATAACTCGAGAGCGGAAGCACATCTAGCTTTCAGATTAACAAAGTTTTTCCACCTTCAATTTATTTGTAAATTTTTGAAAACAAGAAAAATATATTTAATTTTGCAACAAAAAAATCGCCCGTATTTTCTGATATATATATATTTTTTTTTGCTTTATTTCTTCAAATCGTAATAACCATTCTAGAGTTAGTCAGAAATATACTGATGTACACAGTGGAAATAATAATCATGCCCATTAAAAAAATCTAAACGCAGTAGAAAACCCCTGAAAACGGAGTTGAATTTGGCGCATTAAACTTTTATAAGCAACATTTTAAGTTTTCATATTTTTTTAGTTTTTTGCTCATAACTTTCTTAATAATGGTTCAAATTGAACAATTTCTTTTTTGAAATTTTTTTTTGTAGAAAAAAATAGAAAAATTAAAATTTTTTATTTTGATTTTTGGACTTGAAATTTGTTTGCCTAATCCGATTTTTTTATTTTGGAAAATTTGCAATTTTGAACTTCTACCCAGCCAACAACGTTTGAGCCCGGTCCGGTAGTGGGCCTTCCATAAGTAATATTTTTTCGAATTTTGAAAATTGGAAAAAAATCTATAAAGAATGGTAGTCTGTTCAACATTTCACGCGAAATGTTGTCAAAATACATATAAAAAAAATTTACATGAATTGTTCATGAAAAAATGTTGCAGAAGTATTATTCTGTTCATGTTATGAAAAGCATGTGATATGTACTTAGCTTCAACACTTTTTTAAGTTTTCATGCGAAATAATATGAGCGGAGTTCGTTTCGCATTGAATTTACAACAAACACATTTGGTTTTTTATAAACCTAAGAAATTGCAGCATAGTTTCAAGGGCTAGTTAATATTTGACTGGGATACACTCGGCCTGCCTAAATTGGTCATATATTTCGACAGAATGGACCAAATGCTCCGTGGTCTTTATCCCCAAAGGGGTAAAACTACACACGTAAACCCGAAAGATGTTAGACCCATCAGCCTATCATCTTTTCTCCTTAAAACTCTGGAACGGATAGTTGATCTACACCTCAGATCAACAATTTTTCCGAACCTTCTATCAACCTCCCAACATACCTATACGAAGGGCAAATCAGTTGAGACGGCACTTCACTCGCTTATAGGATTTATTGAAAAATCCTTGGCAAACAAAGAATATACATTCGTGGCCTTTCTTGATATAGTGGGCGCCTTTAACAATGTACGAAATGAATCCATTATTATGGAACTGGAAAGACTGAACATTGATCGGTCAACAATTAGCTTCATAAGGGGGCTTTTGGCAAATAGGGTAATTTCGTCTACGATGGGGCAAACGACTATTCAAAAAACGATTAGGAACTAGACTCTATGAGTTTTAAATCAGTAGCCTACGCGGATTACGTAGCAGTGACAGTATCTGGTAAATTTCTAGATACTCTATCTCAACGTTTTCAATCGGCATTAGGTATCATAAGTAGATAGAGCGCTGAAAGTGATCTTAATGCTAACCCTCAAAAGACGGACCTTGTTCTCTTTACGAGAAAATACAAGACACCGACTTTCACGTTACCAACTCTCAACGGAGTCACCCTTAGGTTATCAAACAGCGTGAAGTACCTCAGTATTATACTGGACTGCAAGCTATCATGGTACCCCAACGTTCAAGCTAGGGCAGCCAAGGCTGCTATTGCTCTATACACCTGCAAAAGGGCGATCGGCAATAGGTGGGGCGTAAGTCCCAAAAGCGTCAATTGGCTTTTTGAAATGGTGGTAAAGCCCATACTAATGTATGGGGCTGTCGTCTGGTGGATTTCCTTAAATAGTGTCACATACTCTAAAATAATTGAAAAGGTTCTTCGAACATCTGCTTTGCTGATTACGGGTGCACCTCCTACTACACCATCCAAAGCACTGTTCACCATACTGCATTAGCTTCCTGCCGACCTCATGATCAAACAACTGGCCATGAACTAGGCGGTTATACTAAATGCTTCAGGTGCATGGAAGCGGGGTAACGTAGGCCGTGCGACAATATTAAGGCAAATCTCAGATCTTCCCGACCACACTGACTATTGCTCACCTGCTCTGCTTCCCGACAAGATTCGCGGAGGGCTTCTCGGGCACATCCTCTGAGACAGACTACATACACCAATATTAGGATGTGCTCGAGACCTACACCGACGGGTCTAAGTTGGGCATTGGAGTAGGCGGGGGCATATACATCCCACACATGCAACGTAGCATAAACTTTAGGCTAGAAAATCAATGTAGCATCACTGAGGCTGAAATATCAGGAATCAAAAGGGCGGCCAAGTGGTTAAGGTACTACAGGGTATTCGATCAGGATATCCGAATTTGTACCGACAGTAAGGCTGCACTACATGCTCTATCTGGTGTTTACACAACATCGGAATTGGTTAAAGAATGACGTGCGTCTCTGAATGAGATGGCGAGACATACAAACCTAGGGCACTTCTGGGTACCGGGCTACGCTGGGGTGCCCGGTAACACTATCGCGGACGGTCTAGCCAAGGCTGGCGTCCGCCTACAGGAAAATGACATCGACGGGTTAGTAGGTGTTCCACTAATAAGCTGTAAAATAAAAATTCAGCACCAAGTATTTCGAGAAGCACAAGCCAGATGGACAAATGAAATCAGTTGTGAGGTTTCCAGATCCATCTGACGCCAGCATAACTTCGTTCTGCAACCATACTGGGGCTTCCTCGTCAACAGCTGCGTATACTCGTAGCGGTCATAACGGGGCACTGTCTCATTCGTGCCCATGCCAGAAGATTAAATCTTCCTTTTAACGATTTCTGTAGAAGTTGTCAACACGAGGAGAAGGAAGAGACTGTCAAGCACCTCCTCTGTCGATGTCCAGCACTATTTAGAAATATGGCGTCATAGTAGCAGACCTGGGGGAATGCGACATTAGGGGAATAAATTCATTCATACGATACTCAGGTTGGTTCAACACCGACCCAACATCTGCGATAGGCAGGGCACATTCTTAAATTTCCCTACTATCCATCACAGGCAGCGATGCCATTTATGCAGTTTTTTACGATATAACAAAAGAACGATATGACATACTGTGTTGTCATATCGTAAGTTTTTTACGATATGACAACACTAAGATATGACAACACCGTGTATGACTATCTTAGTGTTGTCATTTCGTAAAAAACTTACGATATGGCAACACAGTATGTCATATTGTTTTTTTTGTCATATCGTAAAAAACTGCATAGATGGCATCGCTGATCCCAGGCATCACAAAGGGACCAAAGGACCCAAGTGAGCCAGTTTTTAGAAACCGGCAACCTCACGAAATATTGCATAAGCAGGGGGTTACTCTGTATTTCGAAACGAAAGAAATGCTTTCGCATTGCAATGTAAATAACATACAAATACGAACAGTTTTCTATTCGCATCGCATTACAGAGTAACCCCCCAGGTTTAATTCGCAAACTTTTGTAGGAGTTGTATATTGTATAAATGCTGTTGGTAATTTCTACAGAAACATGTTTCTAAGCATATTTATTAATTTTTTTATAAACATGTTTCTAAACGTCTTTGGAAAATGTTTATATACAAACTAACAACAACATTTGCACTAGAGCGTTGCATAAAATATCTTCATTGCGTGTTTAAAACATTTATTCTGCATACTGGAGATTGGAGTAAATCCTTGGTGTTCTGCGTAACAATATTGCAGTCACCCTTATTACCTACTTTTGGGGAAAACGAATCATTTAAAATTACCTTGCAAACGGCAATTGAACATTTGTGTGGTTGTGCCAATCAATTATAACCGGTGTGTTAGGAAACATTGTACTATAGGAAATATTTGTAGCAGAAGGCATAAACACTTTAACTTCTACGGGAGTTGGCAAGCCTTTTTTATTGATCTTATAATCGGCGTCCGGATAGACACGCCGTGCAAGTAAAGAATTTAATACTGACTCATCCTCTGATGCAACAGCTACACTCAAAGCCGATCCATTATCATCACGCGCACCATACCTTAAAAACAACAAAAGCAATAAACATTAGTTTTGAAATAAATAGTAAACACTTACAACCTAATACACAACAAAATTTTATTAATAAGAGACTTATAAAACGAATTTTTGTATGAAAATTTGTTTTATTAATCTGTTATAAGTTAGAAAAAATTTTTATGAATTAATGCATTATTAAAAGATATTTTAAAAGTTTTTGTTAAACTATTACTTGTGATTTTTATTTTTGCTAAAATTCTCCCTTTCTAATGAATAAGGAAAAGTTAATTAATTCCAACATAGACGGCAAAACATATCGAAAAAAAGCTAAATTAAAATGTTCTTAATTTAAGGAAACTAAACCAAAGATCAGTTCCGTGATTTTAGGATGATCTTGTAGTTTAGGATTTTATTTCAGCCTCCAAAAACAACGTTGTTATGTTCTGCTGTTTATGTTGGAATTAATTAACTTTTCATATCCAATTCGTTATTCATAAAGTTACGAACTGTATCCTAATATTGAAATTACTTTGGACTAAGACTACTTACTTCAACAGTAACTCCACCATGGGCAGAGATCTTTGTTTGCACGCTTCCGCTATAGGAACATTACTCAGTCCATAGATTTCTTCACTACATTTCGGATCATTATGGTCCTCTACCGGTTTAGCAATAATATTTGGATTTGCACCATTTTGCAAGAGCACTGTAACGACATCCAAAAAACCGCCTCTAACAGCCGCCAACAATGATGTCTCTCTCGCTGCACCACACAACAGATTGACATTAATTGGACATTTATTGCATTCTAGAGAATCTTCTTTAATTGTTTGTTCTCCGTCACCGCTTATGTTTAATTTTGACATAATAGCTTGTATGCCAAACGATATACGTTTGCGTGTTGGTGTAATGGGATTACTTTGAGGACTTTGAGCACAAGTTTTACGAGCTTTTATTTTCCATTTTACCAAAATATTAACTAGAGCTTTGTTGCCCAAAATGCTGGCTATATAAAGACTAGTTTGACCCGTGACATCTTGAGCATTAGGATCAAACGGTAAACGCCATTCCCATATGCCTTCTTCATCGCGATATGTTGAGTAGAGGTATTCAGGATAATTAAAGTTGATAAGTAGTTCGAGCAGCTCAATGTGACCATTAATGCAGGCCGCATGTAAAGGAAGCCATTTTTCAACTGTTGGTTGCTGGAAGTTTTTAAATTAAATAGTGTTTTTATTAAAACTCATAAGCAAAGGAGCGTAAATTAATTTTGAAAAAAAAATGTACAAGAGAAGCGAAAAAACTGCGTAAAATTAAAAATAAACCACAACGTTTAAAAAAAAATCTGAGGTATTTTTAACCGACTTCATAAAAGAAGGAGGTTATCAATTCGTGTATGTTTTTTTTACTTATGTTTGTACACGCATAACTCTGTCATTTTTTAACCGATTTTCAAAATTATGTTTTGTTTGAAAGGCTTGCTTGCAGATTGGTCCCATAAATTTTTTTCGAAAATCGGGGGGAAATTTGTCCCCCAAAAAATATTAATTATCGCATAACTACTCCATTTATGCACCGATTTTCAAAAATCCTTTTTTTGTTCGAAAAGCCTTGCTTGCAGTTTGGTCCCATCTTTTTTTTCGAAAATCGGTCGTTCAATCGGACGGGCCCCCCTTCTCCCTTTCTCCCTTCTCACACAAATATTAATTATCGCATAACTCCGCCATTAATGAACCGATTTTTCAAATTATTCTTTTGTTTCAAAAGGTTTGCTTGCAATTTGGTCCCATAACTTGTTTTTGAAATTCGGTGGGGCGATTGACCCCCCCCCCCCCCCCCCGAAATATTGATTATCGCATAACTCTGCCATTTAAGGTCCAAATTTTAAAATTTTTATAATAAATGACACACAAGATTTGGTTCTTTGTATTGAAGTCGGTTTTTTTGCCAGAATTATATTATTTTTTTTCTCGAAAGACGTAAATTATCTATTTGTTTTATAAATTGTTTGTACTTGTACTGGCGGCTTTTAGAAATTTGTTAATAAGTCCCGGTCCACACGTGCAATTTTTGTTGGAGCAATTCTCCATTTTTCCATTTTGAAATTTAAAAGTGGTTTGATTGCGAAGAAAATTTTCGTTTTTTGTTTTCTGAAGAAGCAACTTAACAGAATTCAAACCACTTTCGAGTGGTATTTTGTAACATGACTGTTGGTATATTCATTTTGTTAGCTATGAGATTTAGAGAAAAGTTGAGCCTATTCGGAAATGCATCACTGCAGTGCATCAGAAGAGCAAACTTTTATTTTAATGGCAACAAAAATCTAATTATCGGCCATGTCACATATTCCCATCGGTTATTTTGTATTCGATTTTACAATGATAGTTTTTATATCCCTAGTCGTTTTTTTAATCTTGTTTTTACAAGCAAAGCTCATATTAAGGTTTTTATTAACATGAAAAGCTTATGACCAAATATTTATTTGACGCTCCTAAAAGTATGCACGTTTTTTATATAGTTACTGCAAATGAAGTTAGTACAAAAGTCTTTGTCAATTCCACTTTGAAGTTTAAAAGTGGTTTTATTACGAAGAAAACTTTCGTTTTTCGTTTTCTGAAGAAGCAACTTACGGAATTCAAACCACTTCCGATCGGTATTCTGCGACGTGGGTGTATAATTTTGTTATTGTGTGACTATTATTTTCATTGAGCATTTGGCAATTTTTTTATTCAAATCTACTTCACTAATATACATAAAAATATTTCAAGTCACTGATGCTGCGCAGTGATGCATTTTCGAATAGGCCCGTTGTAAAGGTAAAATATTTTTTAAACTTTACAAGCAATATTTTTTTATTACATTTGTTTTTTGTGAAATGAATATTTTTGAAGTTATTATGCAAGAAAATTTAAGTTTATGGTTTTTCCCAAATTTGAGCGGTATGGCTTCAAGTCTACCCCCAACCGATGGATCTGAAAATTTTTGGCAGGATCATTTTTTATCAATATTCACCAAACTAGTGGGTGTGAAATCTAACTTTTATTTTAAGGTTCATTCTAGTGTGCATACATATGTATGTATATAAATATGAATATAAATTTTACCTGCACCAAGTCTGGAAACTTTTCCAACATTGTTTTAGCAATATTATAATATCCATTATGTACAGCTGCATACAATGGTGAATATTTTGTCACAGTATGGGAACGGCCATCTGAACCAGCATCTAATAAACGATTTGTTATACTTTCATAACCAGATTGAGAAGCCCTACATTGAAAAATATTAATTAGCAAAATGTGTGTACATATTATTAAAACTAGAAAAGATGAATAAAATAACATACAAAAATAATAAAGTATTTGCACCAGCCGGTGCCATATTGACAATAATTTGTCGTTCACTTCCTAAAGCCTCCAAAAGAACACGTACAGTTCGTTCATCACCAGTGGTCACTGCCTGTCGTAATTCTCGGTGTTTAATCAAACGTACCTGTTCGCGAGCATCTGAAATGATATGTTTTCACATAATACAGTATTTAGTTTTTTTTTTCTTAACTTTGATTATGTTATAATTTCTTTTTGCTTTATGATTCACCTAAAGTTTTTGTAACTTCAATGACCTCATCGAGAAAATAATCACAAGCGTCTAGTGCAGTCTCTGTACCTGACTTGGGTTTCTCTACAAAACTCCAGTCCATTTTACAAAACTTTGCTATTTGTTATATAAAGCTATTTATTATAACAATAGATAAAATATCCCTCCTTATTAGCGCTTCTGTTGCCAATAATTAATTTTTTATTCCCCAGTTGTTAACACCCTAAGCCGTACAGTTCTTTAGACCAACTAAAGTTTGCAATCGTTTTTCGTTAAACAGAATACCATCGTTAGTTTTGGTTAAAAATCAATTCGCAACATGTTATATGAAACTCTCAAGATTTCATTCATAAAACCAGTCGACCAGCTGAGGGGTTGCGTTGTTTATGGTAACAACCACCCACCCATCGACGATAGCTTTGTGGTGAAGAAGGTAGCTAACAATAACTGCGCAAGACACGCACAACAAAATTGCAAATCAAGCAAGTCAACAAATCAGCCAATCAACCATCTGTTGCACGTGTATGTACGTACATACATATATCATATTGCACTATAGCAGTGAGAGCCAGTTACAGCAAAATGTATTGATATCGTTATTTAGGGAAATTATCTAGTAAATATAATACATGTGTGAGATTTTTTATCATTAGTGAATAAATGTGCATAATTACCTTTAAAGATTAAATTTAAAAAGAAAACTGGCTTGTACGATAATGTAAAACATTTATTAAAGTGAAACTGTAGGAGATATACTCTGTATGTAAGTATTCGCATAAGTCTGTAAGCTTATTTTCTTTATACTTAGTTTGTATACAATTATTTATAATTATTTATAAGATTTTTTTCCAATGAAAAGTATTTTTATACGCATTCTTGCGTTCAAATTAAGCCTAAAACTATGCTTTATAAATTATTAAAAAATATATTCTTATTTTTTTAAATGACCCGTTACTTTTATAGCGGCATATAAAATTTTTGGGCCAGAAGTATTTGTTTCTTATTAATTTATTATAAGCTATCATTTACACGCGACTTCGTCGGCGAACTGCTAAAAAAATTCAAAAGTATCAAAAGTAGCAATTTTTAACCATTTTACCAGTGATGCCAACTTTTTGGACCCAAAACGCGCAGAAATGTTTGAAAACTGGGCTAAATTGAAAAAAGATACGTATGAAGCCTAAAGCATGGTACTTGTTCATCATTTCGTGCGAAGTGCTGTCAAAAGTCCATATAAGAAAAGTTGACACGAATTGCTCACGAAAAATTGTTGCAGAAGTAGTACTCTGTTTATTTTGTGAAAAACATATGAAATTTTTATGTATCTACTAGTTATGTTACGAGTATTCGTATTCGAATCGCCGAATATTCGCCTCTTTCATGATATTCGTATTCGCCAAATTCAAGCGAATATTTCACGAATATTTTGTGAATACGTTTCGACGACAAATGTTTCCCAATGTAAACAGCGTCGTATCAAATTAAAGTGAATTAATACTAGGTGGCCTCAATAGATCAGGTGACGACGAATTGTTTACCATATTTGAACTGCCAACTGTGTTAATGTATCAGCTTTTTTCACAGCCCAAATATAAATTCTGCACGGCGAATTTATATTTCGGCTGTCAAAAAGCTGATATATTAATACAGTTGACAGTTCAAATATGGAAAAATTTTCTAAGTACCTGATCTCTCGAGGCCTCCTGGTATTAATTCGCCTTGCGTTGGTATTAATTAAATTGACATTTAAAATACGACAAAATTACGATACAACAAATTTGGTTGTTCACAAGTACATAAACAAATATCGACTTTTTTTAAACGATAAAACATACGACTGAGCTTGTGAATTGAACAAATATTATGTAGTAGGATTGTATCTTTCATATAAATTGTATGTGACTACGTTAGGGTGTATCAAAAAACCCAACAATTTTTTTTTTGCAAAAGCTCTTGAAATTTCGTTAGAGGACACCAAAGTACAAATTCAGTTAAAATGTGAGCCCTTAATATTAATATTTAGTGATTCGAATTTTTCGATTTTCCATGTACAGTAATTTTGACTTAGCTGCACAATCAACTTTTCGAGATTTTTAGTGCAGATAAGTCAGTTATCTTAAATGCACTTACCTGCCTTAATGTGCACGTAAACACAATTATTTAATGTGTGCAGTTATCTTTGATTTTTTATATGAAAATAATTTAAAACTGCAAAAAACATGTTAAATGAGCAGGTATACAAAGTGCATTTAAAACAGTATTTTGAAGAATAGTCACAGAAAACAAATATTTTGTGCACTTAAGTCAAAATGCAGCTAAGATTGATTTTTTATATGAAAATAGTTTTGAAATACCAAAAATTTAAGGCACTTATCTTAAAAGTGCAAGTATAAAAATTATGGGATTTTATAGAATAGTGACACAAATTTATAATATTGTGCAGTTAATTCAAAAGTGCGCTTAAGCAAAAGGCAGTTAAATCAAAACTACTGTACATACATATGTACATAAATAACATGGGAACAAATTTCTATAGACTTTGGATTTCTTTCTCTTCATTGAACCAACTTCATGGAAAGAATTATACATATTCTTATTGGAAATTGAACGCTGAGTAAAAAAGCTCTCTTAAAAAAATTTGTCCTAAAAGTTAAAAAATCCTAAAATTTGCTATAAGTTCAACTTTACCTTGAATAACTTTCGTAGGGTTGAATTTATCAAAAAATTATATGAAACCTTTTTTACTCAGCATTCAATGTCCTATAAGAATAGGTATAGTTCTTTTCATGAAGTTGGATCAATCAAGAGAAAAAAATCCAAAGTTTATAGAAAAATGTTCCCGTATTATTTAAATGGAAAATCGAAAAATTCGATTCGCGACCTCTAAATATTAATATTAAGGCCTCAAATTTTAACTAAATTTGTATTTTGGCGTAACTCTAACGAAATTTCAAGAACTTTTGCAAAAAAAATTGTTTTTGGTTTTTCTGACACACCCTGATGTACTTACATATCCAGCAAAAGCTATGTAGACAATTTGTGTTTCTATGCTGGCTGCTATGATTGTCGTTTATCTCTTTTCTGAATTTCTGGGAGAAAATGTGCCATATTCCTTCTTTTCGAATGAATGTAGCCACTATAAATTAGAATGTTGCGGGCAAGTGGGCTTATACGAAATTCAACCTTTTTCAAACATTTTGCCATATGCTTCGGAAAGTCAGTTTTAAGCGTCGGCACTTTTAGAATTTTTGTAAATAGGTCTGTTCAATAACTGAAAGTTGTTACTAATTGTTAATAGTTGTTACTGGAAAGTGTTCACGTACTCGAAAAACTAGCAACGAGAGAGTGAAAAAAGAGCATACAAAGTTGAGAGAAAAAAATGTATTGCAAGTTTTTGCTAGTAAAATTTTTACTAGCAGGAATTAGCCAAACAGCTGTTTATATCTTTTGTTTACAAAATAAATGTTTGAAAAATTCATGAAAAATGTAACTTTTTCCAATTTTTATGAATTATTAAGAAATTAATACTTTTTAAGAAGTCAAAAATATTAAATACGGTAAGATTGGATATTTTTCTTTAATTTGACTGCAGCAGTGGCCGTTAAAAGAGCTTAAAACGCTTGAATTGAGTGGTAGAAAATGCTCAACCTTAAGGCTAAATCATAAAGGTTACACTAGAAATATTATGTGAGTCAAATATAAGAAAAAAACCTGGCAAATTCCTGCAATTAAATTAATAAAAAAAAATCCACAATTACATTGAAATTAACTTTATTTCTACTGTGTACAGATGATTTACTAAAAAATCCTTATGTATAAGCAGTTGTATTTTTATTTCTGCTATTTAAATACTTTACACATAAAGCTTTATTTACGGACAGTTAAAAGATAACACTTTTTACCCTAAGCTGTGTTCATGTACCTGAAAATGATAAGATGTTCATATATTTTTTACGATATTTCTAACTTTTCATACAAATTACTAACAGCTAATGTAAAATTTTTTGGGTGTACAAACTGTTTATTGTGTTACTTGCAAATTTTTGCTAGTAAAGCGCTCATTTACTTTTTCATTTCTGGGAGAGTAATTTTACAAATTTCCGGTTTACTCTCTCGTTGTTAGTTTCTGCTAGGAAAGTAAATGAACAGACCTAATGTGTAAATTTTTAGCATCTGTTATCGTACGATATTATAATAGCTTTGAAGTCAAAGCATACAACCTGGGCTAAATGTAGAGTTAGTTTCTCCGAATAAGTTAATAAAACTTTATCATATTTTTACTGCAAAAGTACCATGAAAATTGTATATCTATCCTTTTTTCGAAAATAAGTTTACTGGGGAGCTAACTGTTATACCAATTTATTAAAAATCTTGTATTATACATTGTTATTTTGTTTAAACATATTTTAATTTTATACTAAGAAATGTACTCCAGTAACACGATTTTGGCCTTGAAGGTATGCTGTGTTCCATATAAATAAATGAAAATCACAAAATGTTGCTTGCAAAGGAAAACAACGTTTCCTATGGCTCTTATCACACAGAAAAAAGTCACTTTTTCACGAAGCATCATTATAAAAAATACCTTTCCCAAAAAATAACATTTGTACAAAGTATTTTCTCCAAAAAGTACATATTTAAAAAAGGATATTTTTAAAAAGTACCTTTTCCAAAAAGTACTTTTCCACAAAATACATTTGCTTAAAATAAATTTTTGAAAAGCACCATTTTCAAACAGTACATTTTCAAAAAATTAAAATTTTCCAGAATGGTCCTTTTCCAATAAGCACTTTTTTCAAATAGTGCCTTTTTCATAAAGCATTAAAAACACATTTTCTAAAAATATATTCCATTAAATTTTCCAAAAAAGCTTTTGAACATGCGTAGCAACCTTACCCAAAAATAGCTTTTCCATAAAGTACCTTTTCAAAAACGTACTATTCAAAAGTTATATTATTAAAGAATGTCACAGAGTTCAATTCCATTAAAAACGGAATACAATCTACCCCAAGGCGGCGGACCCTAGCGCCTTTACAAAAATGTAGTACTATTGTATATAAGCACCTTCTCTAAACTTTAAATACATATATGTATGTATATCCTTAGTTTGCACAGGTTGCCAGTTTAGAAAGTTAAAACCAGCACACTTGGGTCCTTATTGGTAAAAAAAACAGACTCCAAAACAGAGACATACAGACAAATGAACAACATTCAAAAAACTTTAGTGTTTTCAGTTCAACTTCGAATTTTTTATATATATACCATATGGTATAAGAAATAGAGAAAGAGTGTTGAAATAGAAATATATACTTTATCAACTCCTATCTCGCTCTTTCTCACTAAATAACGCAGAATTGCTGCAACATAAAATTGCACGTGTACACCGGCACTAAGACGGGGTTCACACAGAGCAATTTTTGGTGCGCAACTTTTAATTCAGCCGCGAGAAAGACAGAGAAAGCAACACAGTTATTCTCTGTCTTCCTGCTGAATTAAATGTTGCGCAATAAAAATTGCTGTGTGTGAACCCCGTCTAAACAATAATTGTTTAATTTTTTTATGTAGATGAATTTTAATTCATGTTCACACACAGCAAGTTTTCTTGGGCAAGTTTTAATTCAGCTGGGAGAAAAAAAGAGAAATTAATACAATGTGTATATATTTCTATTTCATCTTTCACAAAAAAATTAAAAACTTGCGCAAGAAAATTTGCTGTGTGTGAACCTAGTTGACAGCCCAAATGTAAATTCTCCACGGCGAATTCTCTTGCGACTACCTGGTGTTGATCTAAATTGTTCAAGGCTTGAAATAAACTATAATTCAGGGCTTGAATTAAACTTTTTTACAACTGTAATGTTTTACTTGAATTCAAGTTCCCGTTTTACTGGATAATGCTATTGAAATAAAGTGAATTTCAACCCTTGAAACTGGATTGTTTGACTTGAATACCAATTGTTTTACGCTTTATTTCAAGCAAAATTGCTTTTGGGATATAGCCAACGCGGCGAAATAGTCATATGTGCTTCAATCACGACCTGTATTATTGGATCATGTGATATCACCTTGTATGGATTCGTCTTGGTCACAACTTTCTTTGCTCAACGCAAAGCGAACAAAGCGAATTAATATCAAGTGGCCTTATCATTAAAATAGCACACATACAAAGTAGGTGTAGGACTAATTTTATTTGTGCTCTAACAGTTCCGGATAAAGTTTTTCTCTTTTCTTATATAGAGTTTGACTGATGGGGTGTAATCAGCTGATGATCATCTGTGATGATAAGGCTACCTGGTACTGAATTCGCCTTGGCTCAACGGTCGCATCGCATGATACAATTGTTCCCGTACTTTTTGGGTAAAGTTCGGCAAAATGAGAGCAAACACATATTTTTCTCATTGAGAGACAAAAATGTACAGAAGTACGGGAACGCAAAAAAACCAAATTTCTATCCCGAAAAATTACATGAAAATGATGCGAAAATAAACATAAAAATAAAAACCAACACAATGATTTTTAATGCCTTTTTCAGTTTTAGGTATTTTCATAAATACATACAACTGTATTTTGCTTTGAATTTTCTTAAACAAGCAATTATTTCTTTAGTATTTTTGTTGCCTAAAATTATAATTTTTAATTTGGTATTGTTTATTTTTCAAACAGCTGCGCCCAATTTTGAGTACGGGAACACACTTAATAATACAGGTACATGCATTAGCTAAGATTCTCGTCAGCTGTGTTTTGTATGTACGTGTTTGTTTGTGTGTACAACGAATTTTGTTGTTGCTCAATATGTAATTTTTGGCAACTCACATGAAGATTTGACAACCTGGATGAGAAAAATTTTCTAATGCATGTACCTGTATTATTGCAGGATGGTCGCATCGTATGTGCTTAACATAAAATATCAAAAAAGTCCAAAATATGTACAGCTTGGCAGCCCTTTTAAATAAGACATTAAAAATTCCGCAAATATCGCTTTTGTTTATAATATTTAAAGTACACATATATATACATACATATTGGTGGACTCCGCAACTGAAGTAACTTTAAATCGACAAACAAAAAATACATATGCGTAATGTAAAAAATCAATAAAATTATTTCGTCATAACTAAATTACAATCCTTTATAATTACTGAAGTAGCTCACCTTCGTCAGAATCACTCATTTTCTTCGTTGCCAATATATGATATTAATGTATATTTTTTGAAACTCTTATATTTGCATAAGCTAAGAGCACATATTTTTAAGCATATTGAATTCTTTGAATATTATTCCACCTTTTACTGAAAATCAAGAAAAACTTGCATCTCAAAACTCAAAATGTTTATTTTCGACTTAGTATTAGTATTGATAACAGGGATTTTCGTACGGTTTTAATTAATAACAAAGTTAGAGCGATTTTGAGTCGACGTTTCCACAGAAGGTACGACAAGAACTAAAATGTATTTACACAAGTCTGTCTTTTGGGTATGAAAGCGTCTACACGTATTAAGTTTTATTGCTGAGCACAAGGAAAAACGTCGGCAGAATCATGTAATTAATGCCAATATGGTAATTTGCGGTCCACTAAAGGTCGAGTTAGTAAAAGCGGATCGCGTACGTTGGAATCAGCTTGCAATACCTGTAACGTAAACTGAGCACGTTGCTTTTTAGTAAAAACGTATCGTTTCTCTTGTCACGTAGGAAATCAACAGAAAATATTTTTACCTTTCAAATGTCAAACCACAAACTAATAGCTCACAGAATTTGCTTGTGGTGATACATTTTCAATAGCTATCAGCTAAAGTTGAACGGTGCTGAAAGGTCTATATATACGCGGTAAGTTTTTACTAACTAGAACTTTAATCAATTTTATGGAGCAAACGAATTTGACAATAGCGTCCAAAAATATTGCCCACACGCAATATAGCATCTACAACTGCGGCTAGGACGGCGTCCACACAGGGCAATTTTTGTTGCGCAAGTTTTAATTCAGCTTGAAGAAAGACAGAGAAGAACTGAGTTGCTTTTTCTGTATTTCTCCCGGCTGAATTAAAAGTTGCGCAACAAGAAAAAATATATCAAATCGGTAACGCTTTTTATGAATAACGTAAATAAATAGGAGACAAAGAACGATGTAAATGAGCAATATCAAAATTGACCGCTAAACTTTTGTGTCGTGCTGTTTTGTTTACCCTTCTTGCTTCTCCAATTTTGAAATGTTTTGGTGCAAAACAGGCTACTTGAATTATTACACTACGTCGTCACGAGCAAATTTTTTGTTAAAACAATGAACAAAACGTTGGCAGAGCTGTTAACAATAAATTGTTAAGGTCTTTGTTGTGGAGAGTACGTACAATGTTTTTGCTAGACCTAGTCATATTATTTTAAGGCAGAGATAACAAATTTCTTTTGTTTAAAACAATGCTTGTTGTTAAAACATCGTTGTTCTAACAATTTTTATAATAACGTTGCCATAACAATGAGAAAACAGTAACAACAGCGGTCCAGACGTGACAAATTCGTGACCTAACAATTGTTATAACAAATAATTTGCTCGCTAGCACGCCCTGTTATGATCATATGCATGTGCATGCTTGCGCAAAAAACACATATTTTAGCCCAAAATTCATATATGGAAACGCGTTATCTTTTGTAAAAAAAATTCTAAATTTTTTAAACTTTTCAATCAAAATTTGCAGTTTTTTTCATAAAAAATTACATATTATTTTGTAGAAAAGAAAAAATCTTTTATTTTTATCATTATTGTATATCTTAGTTATAAAATGACAGAGTAGACAGCACTGTTAAAATCCACGACTTTGATATTGCGACACTGTGGCTAAAAATGTCAAACAAACTAAAAACTATGATAAAACTACGCAAGTAGACAAATAGAAAAATAAAAAATACGTGAAAGAGGAAAAGTTTACGAAAAAAGTTTATTATTCTTTTTTCCTAAGAAAAAGCTATAAAAATAATAAAGTTATCATAAAATTTAAGTGTTTTACTACGGATTTCAAATTCAATATGAGTTTTAATACGTTTTTTGAAATTATGCTTCCAATTATTAAGTAAAAAACAAGTCAGAAAGTTCTTAGAAAACAGTGAGTTGCGCTCTACTTGGCCAGTTTCGTGAAAAGAAAAAAAGGAACATTTATTTCATTCCGTTGCATATTTTTACCAACAAATACACAAAAGTTGATCAAAAAATAAGTAAGTTTAATTTTTACTAATAAAAACAATATGCACACTATGATATAGTGCTGTTTGGAGATTACTTTAATAAAGATGAGTGTGTTAACTTTTTTCCCAATACATAGTTTGGGTGCGACATTAAATTTTTTTCGACAACGTCAAGAGACTCGGCGCGGCGTTGACAGCGCTGCTTAGCCAAAGTACAAATTACAAATGTAAAAAAGGGTTCTTTTTTTTTCTTATTACATGTTTTTGTAAGCAGAAATAGAATGAGGAACAATGATGGTTTATTTCATCCTACTGCTTATATGTAAAAGTCTATTAACGGAATAAATTTACTTTAGCTATACTTCTCCAAATAAAATAAAAATTTCCTATGTGATAGAAAATTTAATTCTAAGAAAAAAAGTAAAGGACAAAAAACCTCAGAAACGCATATTTTCGGAGTTGCGGACCTACAAAGTTTTACAGATCTTAGGGACTTTCTTGTAAAATGTTTAATTCAGTGTATCAATATGGGTATCATAAATGAAAGCTTATCAAAATTATTCCATGAAAAACATACATATATGTATTAAAAAAAATTTAATACATTCAGGACCGCTATTTTTTCTTTCTTGTTTTTTTTTCAAAATTAAGTGTACTCTTTAAATAAATAAATAAACAAAATAAAATATATATAAATAAACCAACGGCACTTTAATTAGAATGCAGAACAAATTAAATCGCATAAACACGACAAAGATTCTTTGCCTTGACGGCCTTCGGGCGGGCTTAATGGTTTTCTCCTCTATGTATGTCGAATAGTGCCTTCGTTGACTAAAGATTTTTTGCATAGCCGGCCTTCGTCGGGACTTAAAGAGTTTTCGCCTCTATGTATGTCGAATAGTGGCTACGCTGAGTAAAGATGTTTTTACTTATGGGTTTTTACTCTATGTATGTATGTCGAATAGTGGCTTCGCCCTTATCTAATAGCCGTTTAAGACCGGCCGAAGGGCTATTAGACACGCATACTTGTCTGTAGACATGTACGATGACATACCGAAACTCACTGCCTTATAGCATGTATGTCGAGTACGTCAGACATGTATGTTGGTTTTCAAAAATTTTTGATTTTCTGATGTCTGTCGCATAAAGTAGTATGAAGTATGCCGTCAGCATTCGACAGTGTAATAGCTAAACCTAAAGTATGCCATCGTACATGTCTGCAGACAAGTATACGTCTGTCTCTATTAGCCCTTTAAGGGTTTTTCCTCTATGTATGGCTAATAGTGGCTTCGTTGAGTAAATATTTTGAAAAAATGCAAAAAAGGAAAAATACCTAACGGTATCAAATTCCACAAGTGGTATTTTCAAAAGTTTTTGAACAAACGCGAAAACATAAACAAAGCATATCTAGTCATTAAACTGCACTAAGAACGTGAACATTAAAAGGAAACACGTAAAATTTACGTACATATGAGTGTACATTTCAGCATTAATTTTTATTTAGCTTTTAAAATTGTTTTTGTTTACCTTAATATAAATTATAAGAATAATTCAGCCTAAGGCTGAACCCACACCAACAAAAGTCACAACTTTATGTCTTTCAAGTCAAATATACATGTTTGATGCTAACCCGCACCAAAAAAATATGTCAGGCTGAACCCACACCAACATCAGTCAATACTGTTTTTTTTTACTAATACGACAACAGTACATTAGTTCTTATGATACAACTCACACCAAACGAAACAACCGCAATACTGTCTCTTTGACTTACTGCGAAAAAACAATGTTTCAGAAAATACATGTGGTTTGATACAACATACCCACACAGAGTAAGACAAAACAGACTTAAACGAACCTCGTTGCACACAATTGCGTGCTTTCTTATGATGTAACCCACACCAATTAAGACAAGTCAAGAAACGAAAAAAATACAAAAAAATTTTTGCTTTGCTGTCTGATTACTGGTTGTCTTTTTAGACAAAAACTTGATAAGACATATTTTTTTTGTGTGGGTTAGCATCAAACAAGTAATTGACTTGAAAGACAAAAACGTTGTGTATTTTGTTGGTGTGGGTTCAGCCTTAGCCTGAACACACCGCAGAAGACATAACATTTTTGTCTTTTAAGTCAAACAATCTCGTATGATTATAACGCACACAAAAAAAAATTGTGTGTGTTGTCTCATAAGAACTAATGTACTGTTGTCGTATTAGTAAAAAAAACAGTTTTGTCTTATGTTGGTGTGTGTTAAGCCGTAGTTAAAGTTTTTTGTTGATTTTTTGCGATTCTTCGTTTTTTGCAATTTTTTTTTGTTTTTTTCCGATTTTTTAAGTTTTGGCGATTTTTTGGTTATGGCGTATTTTTTGATTTAACGTTTTTTTTCGCTTTTTTACGATATATTTAGTGTTAGCGATTTATTTTAGTTTTGGCGCTTTTTGTAAGCTCTTGCGCTTTTTTCGGTTTTTGGTGATTTTTTTAGTTTGGTGCTTTTTTTCGTTTTGGTGATTTTCAAATTTTTTGCAATTTTTTTCGTTTTTTACGATATTTTTAGTTTTAGCGATTTTTTTATGTTTTAGTGTTTTTTTTCTTTTGACGAATTTTTTCGGTATTTAGCGTTTTTTTTAGTTTTTTAGTTTTAGTGAGTTTTTAGTGCTTTTTTCATTTTGGCGGTTTTTCGGTTTGACATTTTTTTTAATTTTGGAACTTTTTAGTTTTAGCGTTTCTAAAAATTTCAAGAGTTTACCTCTTACGGTTTCCAAGATACAGCATGTTGTCTAAGTTTCACTCTAAAATTACATTAACTGATAGAACACCCATTAATTTTTGTTTTAAAAATCAGTGTTCATTGGTATATTCTATAGACTACACCAATTAACACTACCTTTGAAAATTTCAACTGTCTATATATAAGTGTCTGTATATTACATTAGTATTTTAGCTCCAAGACTGGAGTGAATCCATTGGGCCATTTTAAAGATATTTGATCTTAAACATTAAAAGCCGTCTCCTGAAAAGTTAAGTTTTGCTACACATGACAGCCGTATTTTGAGTTAGCGATATGTCTTTAACCGACTTAAAAAAAAAAGGAGAAAGTTTATCAATTCGTTGTGTATTTTTTTTAAGGATGTTCCCTCAAAACTCCGCCAATTGTAAACGGATTTAGAACCTTTTTTTATTTAGAGAGTTGAATTCCCAGATTGGTCCAGTTGAAAGGTGGGTAGGGTCACGCCCATACGAACTAAATACACAGGTCTTTTCATATACTTCTACTCAACCGATTCCTATGAAACTTTTCACACGCATAAAGCTTCTGTTTGAATAAAACATCATGATTAAAAAAGTAAGCAGTGCCACGCCCATTCAAAGTAAATATTCTTTATCAAAAACTTCTATTAAACCGATTCTTATGAAATTTTGCATACACATTTAGTTATTGTGACAATACAACATTATGGTTAGAAAAGTGGGCAGTGCCGGCCCCTGAAAAGTAAATATTCATTTAAACTACTTTTACTTAACTATTAGTTCTCGTGAAAGTAGAGCATTATGATAAAAATTATGAGCAGTGCCGCCTATTTTGTAGTCGGGTTTTTCGTGCAAGAATTATTATAAAAACATTTCGTCAGCTCATTAATATGATTATTTCGAACGTATTTGCTTTGTGAATCTAAACTGATTATTAGGCTAAGGTGTTCGTAACGTTATATTCAGAAAGAATTGGGCATGATTAATATTCCAAGGAACAAGAGAAAAATTAACATCAACTTAATTTTTCAACATACATAGCAGAACAGAGTAGCGCTTTCGGAAGCCGCTACACTTCCATCGTCAGTGCTCACGTGTATTTGCTTATCCCCACTTGTCAGCTGGCTCTGTTGAATGTGATTTTAATTCTTATATATATGTACAACTTTTTCGTGAACATTGAATACGAGAATTAATTCACTCTCAAGCTGATATTAAAGTGCACTTTCCCAGCGTTGCCATCGGTTTATTTTTCTTCATTCCCATTTTTCTGATTTTTGTTTTACTCAAGACAAACTTTTTTGGTTTGATTTTATACTTAAGTATATATGAACATGTAAACATGTGAAAAGCTCAAGCCAGAAGCTAATTGTTTATTAATATGATTATTATTTTGGCGCATATTTCAAAAAGCCGTTGTGGAGAAAAACGACAAAGAAGATTTAGATGGAGTTTTCTCAAAATATGCCCCATATAATTTTTTTGTACTTCCACCACTGCTTCCGGCATATGTTTTGAAGAAAAATTTAAATTTATGTGAACTTTCATGAATGTAGTTAAAAGTTGATATTCTTTTATTGAAAGTAAAAAATCTTGTTTTGTGCCGCATACGCCATATTTTTAATTTATTTAAAAAAAGTGGCTACTGCTGTGTATTGAGTAAATTCTTGCTGAGATGAAAAGTTCTACCATCTGATGAAAATAAACTTAAAAATGTTACTAAAAATATATACACATTAAATAATAGTTCTTGCAAAAAAACTGACTAAAAAATCGGCGTGGTATTGCCCATAATTTTGATCATAATGTACTTTCACGAGAACTAATTGTGTGCGAAGTTTTATAAGAATCGGTTAAGTAGAAATAGTTGAAATGAATATTTACTTTTCATATGTGCGGCACTGTCCACTTTTCTAACCATAATGTTGCATTGTAACGATAACTGAATGTGTATGCAGTTTTATACGAATTGGCTTAGAACTTTGTGTGGGCGTGGCGTGGCGTGGCACTGCCCACTTTTTATTCATGATGTAGAACTCAAATAGAAGCTTAATATGTATGCAAAGTTTTATAGGAATCGGTTGAGTAGAAGTGGTTGAATAGTCATGTATATTTACTTCGTATGAGAGTGACCCTGCCCATTTTGTAACGGTTCCAAACTGGAAATACATATCGCGACCTCATTGCTGGTTTAGCTCATATGCCAAAAATTCGGAATGGAGAAAAGCGACAAAGAAGATTTACATGAAGTTTTCTCAAAATATACCCGATTGAATTTGTTTGTATTTTCACCACTGCTTCCGGCATATGTTTGGAAGAAAAATGTTTATTTTTGTGAACTTTCATAAATGCAGTTAGAAGTTTGTGCTGCATTAGCCACTTTTTTTATTTTATTTCTTAAAAGGTGCTCCATGTGTATACTAACTGCTGTGTATTGAGTAACTTATTATTGAGATGAAATTTCCTACTGTTTATTGAAAATGAGCGTATAAATGTTATTAGAAAATATATTTACATGGAATAAAAAGTAAATATTGATGAAACTTGGTATATTACTTGATTTCTGTTTTTTATTGTTTTTATTTAAAAAAATTACAAAAAATTTATCAAAATTGATAATATCGAGCATAATGAATGCTTGATATCTCCGAAACCAGAAACAATTTCGCTCAGATTACGGATTCTGAAAGAGGATATTCAAAATATATGTACCCCATACCTAACTCATTTTATTTTTAAATGGTCGGTGGGCCAAAACAGCAATGAGGTCCCGATACATAATTTAAACAAAAAAAAAATCCGAAATCGAGATATAAATGGCGGAGTTTTGAGGGAACATCTATAAAAAAACACACGACGAATTGATAACCTTTCTCCTTTTCTGAAGTCGGTTAAATCGTCAAAATTTATGAGACTTGGAATATTATTTGGTTTCTGGTTTTTTGTTTGCTTTTTTTACATTTTTTTTACAATAGCGGAGTTCAGAGTTTGATGCAAAAGTGCAAATGCAAAATATCGTAGCTTTTTTATGAAATACAACAGCAAAATGCAAAAGATTTTGGCCCTTATCGTGTTTGGCGATTTTCGCCTTCGACTACGACATTTTTGTAATAGAAAAATGTAGCGCGCTGTATGTAATCTATTACAAAAATGTCGTAGTCGAAGGCGAAAATCGCCAAACACGATAAGGGGGCTTATAAAAAAAAGCTATGATAATTTGCATTTGCACTTTCGCAAGACTATTTGCATCAAACACTAAACTCCACTAATAAATGTTGATGATATCGGACAAAATTAGTGCTTGATATCTCAGAAACCATAAAAAAATTCGGGAACCAGGTTTTTGATTCCGAAAGGGGGTATTCAAAATATATGTATGTACATATATACATACATAGCCCTAACTCGATTTTTTTTAACGGTCGGTTGGTCAAACCAATAATGAGCTGACGATTTGCATTTAATATTATAACTTATCACAGTTAAAAAAAATATTTTCTTCCTTTTTCTTCTTTTATACTAAAGCAGTAAAATTACAAATTAAATAAAGCCAGCGTCTTGCCTTTTATATTCAAATAAGGAAAAATGGCACCGTTGGCATGTCCTTCATTTTCAATAGATACCTGGAAGAATGATCCTCCAGATGTAGAACTCAAGTGTTTTTTGCCAAATGGAATATTTTTGACATTGAATGTACCCGCTACTGCCACCATTAGAGAAATAAAAACGGTAAAATTTAAACAATCAAATAAACAATTGAAGAATAAAATTGAAATCTTATTATATTATAAACTACAGGAAATGGTTCAACAATCAAAAAATTATCCACTTCACAATCTAATTAAAGATGCTTGTGATTATGAGGTCAGTGGTATATCAGCCATTGCTCTTGTGGAACCATTTACAGATGAAACAAAACGTTTATGTGAAGTCCAGCCTTATTTTTGCCTTTTGCGTTTGGGCGAACGTACTAATACGGCAGCAATTTCCAGTGACTATGAACTATCAAAATTGGTCAGTAATATGATTGGTAAATCATTCGAAGACTATAGTGCTTTACGCAGTCCCGAAGAGGATGATTTTCGTCGAAAAATGTCATTGCTTTGCGATGAAATTGAGCTGGAACGTTCCAAATATGGTTGGGTGGAGAAATTATTATACGAACATCCCTTACGTTTGGCAAACAATCCTGTTATGCCGGAGATAATACGAACACGTTTTCGTAATTCAAATTTTTTAGTTGTTGTTAAGCTGGAAAATGATGAAACATCATTTACGATCTCGGTCAGTGATCAGCACACACCACGAATTCTTGTGGAAATGGCCCTGTCGAAAGTTCGTAAATCTCAAATAAAAGTATGTGATCGCGCATCTGATTATATATTAAAGGTGCGAGGTCGAGACGAATACCTATTTGGTGAATATCCTTTAATACAATTTATTTATATACAAGTAAGTTAAACTCTCAGCCTTGCCATTTGGTTGGTAATAATTTTAAAATGTTTTGCTTGAATATCATAGGAAAGTCTTTCTGGTTCTGAAGTTCCCAATGTCGTACTCAAACCCATACATACCTTACCTTCATACATTAGCTATAAACAGGAATTAAATGCTGCCCCTAAAAGACCACCTAAACCCGAAAGTCTGCGCAATCAATTAAAAGATGAAACGGTTAAACGAAAAATTAAAAGTTCTTGGGAAATTGAAGAAAATTTTCGATTGCGACTGCATCGAATTGATAATGTTAATTGTGATTTAGCTAGAGGCATTAAGGTGGGCGTTCACATCGGTCTATATCACGGTGAACATAAAATGTGCGCTCAACATTCTGTTGACATTGCCAGCAGTAATAATCGATCATTTACATTTGACAAAGACATTGTCTTAGATATTCCAATGCAAAACTTACCACGCATGACTAGACTTTGTATGGTCATCTATGAAGTGACTAAGACATCACGCTCAAAGAAATCATCAAACACTAGCAAAGAGAACACCATTCTTAAAGATGGCAATGTAAATATCAACTCATTAGCCTGGGTTAATACCACACTGTTCGATTATAAGCACCAATTGAAAAATGGTTGTTTAACACTGCACACTTGGACATATGCTGATGATATACAATCGGATGAAATATTTCATCCATTGGGCACTGTTGAACCAAACCCACGTAAAGATGAGTGTGCTGTCGTACAACTCACATTCCATTCTTATGGTTACGATAATATACAGTATCCTTCCGAAGATGTTGTTTTGCAATATGCCTCAAAATTATCCGCTGGTAAAGAGCCCCTTAGTCGCGGATCGTCTCAAGATGCTGCGGCTACCGTTAGCAAAGTTCTATCACAGTATTCACGTACTATTAATAAACTTTATGAAATGCATGATCAGGATCGTAATGATATTTGGGAGAAAAGGTGAAGTATAATTGTTATCTTAATTTAAGGACAGAATCCTTACTTATTGTTAAATTGTGTAGATATGCTATAAAAGAAGATGAACCCGAAGAGCTTTCCATACTATTGCATTGCGTTAATTGGAATGAGCGAGATGAGGTGGCCGAAATGTGGCATTTGCTTAAGATATGGCCTAGAATATCCGTAGAACGTTCACTAGAATTGCTAGATTACGCTTATCCAGATCCAGCAGTTAGAAATTTCGCCATTCGATGTCTTAAAAACTTGAAGTAAGTAGACAATTAATTATCGATGTAAGTTTCAATTAATAAACTTTTCTCATTATCAACAGAGACGAAGAACTTTTATTGTATTTGCTACAATTGGTACAAGCCATGAAACATGAATCTTATTTAGATTGTGCCCTTACTATATTCGTTTTAGAACGAGCTTTGCGCAATCAACGTATTGGTCACTATTTCTTTTGGCATTTACGTTCTGAAATGCAAACACCCTCAATGCAAACACGTTTCGGTCTGTTGCTTGAAGCGTATCTTAAAGGTTGTAAACCGCACGTAGCATTGTTGCGGAAACAGTTGCATGCTTTGGAAAAACTGAAACATGGTTCGCTGCTGGCGAAAAAGGGCAGCAAGGAAAAAGTGAGAAATCTCTTACAAGACTTTTTACGCAATCAGCGAAATAGTGGCGTCTTTCAAAGCATACAGAATCCATTGAATCCTAGCTTTCGCTGTAAGGGCGTGAGACCTGACAAGTGTAGAGTCATGGACTCAAAAATGCGACCTCTATGGATTGTGTTTGAGAATGCGGATCAAAACTGCAATGATATTTACATTATATTTAAAAATGGTGATGACTTAAGACAGGATATGTTAACCTTACAAATGCTAAGAGTTATGGATCAATTGTGGAAGAATGAAGGGTAAAAATTTTTGCTTAATCCACGAGAGTCATTGCAGGAAAAATATGTATGTGTTATTTTTTAATTTTTTAGCATGGATTTCCGCATGAATATATATAATTGCATTAGTATGGAGCGTCGTTTGGGTATGATCGAAGTTGTACTCAATGCCGAAACTATAGCAAACATACAAAAGGAAAAAGGTATGTTTTCGGCTACATCACCATTCAAAAAAGGTTCTTTATATAGTTGGCTTAAGGAGTATAATAAAACCGATGAAGAAATGAATCAGGCAGTGAAAGAATTTACTTTAAGTTGTGCTGGTTATTGTGTAGCCACGTATGTTTTGGGTGTGGCTGATCGTCATTCTGATAACATTATGGTTAAACGAAATGGTCAAGTAAGTTTATTTTTAGTTTCTTCTATTTGAAAAGGGTAACTATAATGATAATTTTTTTCCCTTAGCTTTTTCATATTGATTTTGGTCACATATTAGGCCATTTTAAGGAAAAGTTTGGTGTACGAAGAGAACGTGTACCATTTGTTTTGACGCACGACTTTGTCTATGTCATAAATAAGGGCCGAGCCGATCGTATGGCTGAAGAATTTCGTTTATTCCAAGAGATGTGTGAAAAGGTTGTGAATTTTTAATTTTTTGCAATAGTGTTTTATTTTACATGTTTATTTAACTGTTTCAGGCATTTTTGGTATTACGTAAACATGGCTGCCTTATACTATCATTATTTAGTATGATGATATCAACGGGACTGCCAGAATTATCATCCGAAAAGGATTTAAATTATTTAAAAGAGACTTTGGTAAGTGTATTTCATATACTAAAGTTTTTATTAATTTAAAATTTAATTATACATCGCACATTGACTATTTATTTAAAACATTTGATAGATTAATAATAATAGATTTGCGTGAATACTTTTGTTCCACTCTGTATATCAGGCATGTCAAACTCATTTCAGTGTGAGGGGCGAATTCTTCGAAAATTATAGTCCAAACCCTCTTGCTTTTATTTATTAAAAATTAAAATTTTGAGTGGATATTGAATATAAATAACACATCTTTACAAATTTGTGTAAACTTTTTCATTCCCTAAAACTAAAAGTTGTCTCTTTAGTTATTGGAGACACTGAACGCTAATCTGCAGTCAGATTTTTTATCAGCTATAGTTTTCGCGATATAACAGTATGTCAAAATCAAGGCACTTGCACGACATATATTGGCATATCTTGAGAAGGGATTGCTATGTTGAATAAAATAAAAAATCCAAATTTCGCCAACAAATTAATGTTTACGATGTGCAAAATTTGTTTCTAAATCTGCACAGTAGTTTCAGCGATATCATAAAAGTTTGAGCAAAAAATAAATAAAATTTTATAAAAACTCTTAACATTTTTGGTTTTAAAACTTCCCAGCAAAAACTTGGTACCAAAATAGTTGTGCAGTAGCCTAGTGAGTAAAACACTTGGCATAAAATAACACAATAACTGAAAACGGCATGAGTTCAATGCTTAGCAGAGACATTTAATTTTTATTATGTTTTGTGTATTCAATGCCTTCTAAATATTGAAATTTATAACTTGTAATTTATAATCAAATGTGGTAAGTACTTGCCTCCAATGACATCACCATGTTAAAGTAATTGGTTAAAATGCCAAAGTAGAAGTAGTGAAGGGTATGTTTTTTAGCATTTTAACTCATACTTAGCTAACTAAATGAAATAGTTCAGTAAAGTGAGCTAAGCGGAAAAGAGCGCTCACTCAAAAGAGGTGATAAGCACAACTCTACTTAAATTATCATTAAAAAAATGCAACACGATCTGCACAAATAGTACTCAGTCTAAATAAAAAGCCCTTGACAGAAATATGTAACTCAAGCATTAAAAGAATGCTTGGTAGCAATGCACTAGAAACAGACTTGGGCAGTAATGATTACATTTTTTCATTGATTACACATGCAATTGCAAAATTTTTGTAATTGCAATTGAAAGTTTTCAATTACAATTACATTTTGCTGTAATTGAAAATGAAAAGAAACAATTACATTGGGTGACCCTGTGGCTGAGTTGTAGCGATGCTAGCCAGGCACGGATACAAGGGGATATTTCCCCCAAAAAACGAGTAAATTTCTATAGAATTTTTAAAAGAAGTTTGGAAAAATAGTATGTTTTACTTGGAGGTTCCCCCCCAAGAGCTCAAACTGGAACCGCGGCTGGCTATACCGCACATCCACTCGGAGACTGAATTGGATCCATTGTGATTCCCTTCTATTCGTACCCGTTATGAAAACCCCCTCCCGTACCCAGAAAACAACGATTACGTCAGATGTAATTTGTAATTGAAATATATGTCTAATTACAATTGAAGGTCTTCATTTCGTAATTGTAATTAAAATTTTTTTCAATTACAATTTCATTTTTGTAATTTTAATTGAAATAAATGTAATTCAAATTGCTCAAGTCTGACTAGAAAGAATGCTAAGTATTTATGTTCTGAAGTTGGAACTGTGGTTAGTTTTATTTGTCGTAATGTTAGTCAAGAGTTATTGCTCTTGACTTATCAATGAAAAGTGAATAATATGAAAGGTATTTGTTTAAAAATATAATCAAAAACGTATAATTAAAAATATTCAGAGTACCAGGATTTAAACAGTCGAACAACAACTAACACATTACCACGCTAATGCATATCAGAAAAATTTAAGATGCTGATGACTCCTGGCACAAGGATTGAACCCAGCATCATTTGCTTTGTAGTCAACCACTGCTGCTAACAGCACCCTTAAAATGTTTCAGATACATTTCATATGCTTCACAGGAAATGATCAAAGTGCGACTTCTGCAACATTTGGTTCTTGAGCAGTTCACACCAATTTTTTATATGTATAGGTATTTTGACAGCATTCCGCTTAAAATGTTGGACAGAGTACCAGGCTTTAAATCCTTCCATTCATACAATTTATTTTTAGATTATTCAAAATGCTTCAAAAACATAACATAAATCTTTTCCATTTTAAAATTTCAGGTTTTAGAGTATAGTCAAGAAAAAGCTGTTGAACATTTCCGTTCGAAGTTTAGTGAGGCTTTAGCGAACTCCTGGAAGACTTCACTCAATTGGGCGTCTCATAATTTCTCTAAAAATAATAAACAATAAATAAAAATAAAGAAATAAGTCCAAATATTTAATATATATATACCAACAAGCACTGCATGATCATCTCGAAAAACTAACAATTAGAACATCAACAACAAGCAACATCTTAAACGATCGATTATATTGAAAAAAAAAAATAGTACATTGAAAAATAAATCATTTTTGGTTTATGTTCTTTATCATTATTTTTTAATTTTATTTATATATATTTTTTTTGTTTTAATTCATTCTTAATCTAATTTTCGTGGATATATTTTCCGTTAACTAAATTTGTTTTTCATTTGTAAAAATTTCCTCATAAAACAATTTTTCAATAAAATAAGTAAAAAACTATTGTAATTATGTATCTTGAGAAATAAAACAAATTAAAAACAAAACATGCATTAAGTAGAAAACATACATAAAAAGTGTTCAACACAAAAGTTTAGACTTTAATAAAGAAAACAAAAATCAACTTCATTATGAATAAAATAAAAAAATCACATTTTAATATTAAAATAAACTAATAAAAAACATTATTTTATTTAAATGTTTTAGCTCTGTATGTGCGCAGCACTGCCCACTTTTCTAATCACAATGTTATATTGCTACGGGAAGTCAATGTGTGTGCAAAGTTTCATAAAAATCGGTTAAGTATAAGTAGTTAAAAAAGATTATTTATTTCAAATGGGCGTGTATCACTGCGCACTTTTTTCATCATAATTTTTTTTGTGTATCGGCATCTCAATTTGTGTACAAAGTTTCACAAGAATCGGGTAGATGTAATTAACTGAAAGAGAAAATTTACTTTGTATGGGCATGACCCTGCCCACTTTTCTAATCATAATGTTGTATTGTCATGGAAGGCCAATGTGTATGCAAAGTTTCATAAGAATCGGTACAGTGGAACTAATAGAAAAAGCTGTCGCAAGATTTGTCATTAACAAACAAATAAACAAACATAGCAAGTTAAATAAAAGGTCTTATACAATGATGGTCCTGCAGACGTTTTTAAAATCATATATCTAACTATGCCATGTGATCGAAATCGATTTTGAAAACGAAGCAATTTGAAAGGATATTTATGTCGTCGTCGTCGTCGTCGGTACAATGTGTTATTATTTTTACTGCGCAAAACAAAATCTATCACGTGTAATATGCATGATATCAAACAAGTTTGAAATTCAAACAAGTTTGAGATTATGTCATACATAATGATGAATACAATGTTGTGTTAATTAAAAATACTTTATATACAATAATAATATTTAAATATTATTAGTATGGTGTTAAAGTTATTTCGTGATGGTTATACTTTTCCTGGGCATAATTATTTAGGACCTGGAAATACTATTTATAAAGAAGACGAACCAGTTGATGACGTTGATTTTGATGCTTATATACATGATTTGGAATACGAATTAGCAACAACTAAAGATCAAATAAGAGAAGCAGATCGAAAAGCAATTACATCATTTATAAATGATTATAGAAAAAACAACTCATTAGCAGAATTATCAGGAATAGTTGGTTTGTCAATAAAATATGGTTTTGAATCTATTTTTAGTGTACAATATCCTAGTATGTCTGATAGGCCAAAAACATTAGCACAAACAATATATGCATTAAGAGAACAGCACATAGCGCAAGAGTGGGCAAATATAAAAGATACACCAGATAAAGGTGGATACAGAAATTTTATTGATTTCAAAACTAAATCTCTTATTGCTAAACAAATTTACGATAGTTATAAAAGTGGAGGCTATTATTACGAAGCAATAAAAAGAGATTTTGATGCTACTAGAGCTAGCTCCAGAACCGATAACGAACCCCCCACCAAACGACCAAGACCTGAAGAAAATAGTGGATCAGATAGAGAAAGTGACGCCGATACTACTTTCGTTGAAAAACCTAATCATCCTAATTCTATTGCTGCTAGTATGGATGTTGATCAAGAAAATATTCATCAACAAAGTGGTTCAAGTCGTGGACCGAATACGGGAGCGAGGTCTAGTGCTTCGGGAAGTGGAGATTCCCCTTCTTCCAATGTCACATGGATAAGACCAAGTACACCTTGTTCAAATAATTATATGCATTTTTCAAAAACAAAAATTTTAATAAGTTATGGATATAGTACGGAAAATATTCAAACATCAGAAACAATTGATCAAATAACAACTTCTATGGCATTAATACCTGTTGATTTTTTACCTTTTTATTTGAGTGAAGCTGAATTCGATATGTTACCTACTACATCTCAAGTTACAAAAGTAACATGTCAAATAACTCCATTAGGAACTAGAACAGCTTTTGATGTAGGCGCTTCATTGAGTGGAACTGCAACATCCGAATATGTTCCAATTGGTTTAGTAGCAGAAGGTTTAAATAAAAAATTTTATGGTAAAAATGTTAAATATACTTCATCAGACACAGATCCAATGAAAGTTATTGGTGTTGAGACAATTGATGTAAAAGAAATGTATGAAAAATATTATAAACATATACCATCTAATGCATTATGTGTTCCAACTGCAATTTCCGAATATTTCACACATGAATGGAATAGAGAAAAAACACCAGATCAAACTAAATATCCAGATTATATTGTTCATAATAAAGGTAGTGTAAGAATGGATGAGAAAGTTCATCAATTTTTAATAAATCAAGCTATAGGTATACCTATAGCGAATTATGAATATAAACCTAAAAGTGGTTTTATAAAAAAAGGAAAAGAACATTTTGTACCACAAACTAGAATAAAATATAAAGTTCATTCTACAAAAGTAAGACCACATTCTCATGCATTACAATTTTTTAAAGCTAATAACAAAACTATTTCTGGAGACGTTGGTTTAGGTAAAAGCCCTACTATACCACTTGTTATAAATAATATTAATGATGTTTATGCTAGAACAATTGAATCATATGGAACATATCATCCATTAAAAGGTGGGTTTGGATATGATACTCAACCACAATTACATGTTGGCATGATTGCAACACCGCAGTTAAAACCTACAAGCTCTTCTATTACTTATTTAAATAGTGCTTGTTATTGGAAAATTGAATGTTCAATTGAAATTAAATGTAATATTTCTTCAGCTTTTGGTAAAGGAACAAGTGTTAGTTGGCCACTTGAAGTCAATTTTTGTGCTAATTATGATAGAGCGTATACTGACGGTCAAACTCTATTTGGTGTAACAGATGATGACAACGGAAGAGTATCTGAAAATTTATACCATGAAGATGATGAATATGTAGTTATAAATAAAACAAGATCTTTAAATTTGTAATTTAATTTATTATATTATATTTTATTAATAAATGATAACAAGCTAATGGATTTGGTTTTTTTTTATAAATTTTTAATTTTTTATAAGATCTCCATTTATAAATAAACATTCTTGATCTAAAAGCAATATCATTTGGAAAAACATCATTATTTGATAGCACAATGACAGGAGTTCTCATTATTACTGCATCATTAGAATATTTTACTTTTGCTGAAACAGTATCACCGCCAAATAACATTTTTAAAGTCTCAGTGGCTGTAGCTTCTAAAATTGGTTCATTCCATAAAATTATTCTTTTATCTACACACTCCATTAAAGGAAATGAACAGTATCTATTAAAATTTCCAACTTGTCCAAAATTTAAACAGAAATGAATAAAACTATCAAAAAAAAAATTTTTACCTGCATTAGGAGGAGATAATATAAATATAGTATTTTTTTTAGGAATATTTTTATCAATTATGTTATATAAATCAGTTAAAAATTGCAAAATTTTTTCTTCATTATTATAAAATTGAAATTGTAATAAATCTTCTAGTATTTCAACTGATTCATTAATATTATAATAGTAATTATATAAATTTCCAACAGGTGCATTAAATACTAAATTTTGTGGTTCAATTGATTTTAAATATATATATAATTCTTTAAAAGTTAAATTATTTATATAATTATTTATAATTCTAATACAATTTTTTATTAAAGTACTATTTATATCAAAAAATTTAAATTCTGATGATAGCCACATTGCAGTATTTAGCAAATGATGTGTTGGAGCAGTAGGATGTTCTTTAAAAAAATCAATTATTTTGTCTCCCTTTCCTCTCTTTTTATACCCGGTATTTTTTGAATTTGATTGGTCACAGCCAACAATAGTTTCATTACCAATTGATGATTGGGATCCAAAGGTGACTGGATGAGAAAAGTTGAACGATAATTCGCTTCCTTCCACCAATCTGTCTTCGGTTTTTTCGAGATCTTCGAAAAATCGTAAACATCTAGCTTCACTACTTGGTAACCACGTTCTCCTGGCGATGTTATAGTAGAGATATTTCCTGGAATCCTTCTGGAGATAGACTGACAAATTAACCCAGTGTTGGATCGTGAATTTCCAACTTGGAAAGACTCTTCGAGAATATCTTCTATTGACTTGTCTTGGTAGGTATTGGATAAAGGCACACCGACAGGAGTTGTTGGAGTAGGTACAATCGTGGATAATGTGGATGTGGTTTCCATGATGCGAGATGATGAGGACGGCCCCATAAAATTTTCGGCATATTTGTTGGTGATCCAATTTGAAGTTTCCAAAGTTATCGTCGGCTCCAAATACATCGTGGACCACTCGCTGCTTAAGAGGATATTCACTAAAACTTTGAGTGAACATTTCCCTAATTCTTTTTTCTGGAGAATTAAGGTTTTCTGAGCTGATTGAAGGGAGTCCATCAATATATGTAATATTTTCTTCGCCTCGTATTCCTTCTCCTTCAAGGAGAGACAAATCAAAGTCTCTATAGTCGAAGTTATCTCTAACATGAACCACAGACTACCAGACGAGACACGAGAGTTCCGATATTATGTACCTATATCTATCTCCCTCATACGAACTATATGACCAAAAGAAAATACAAAATTTTCATGTTTGTTTACATATTAATTTTCTAGCGCAATAAAATTAAAACGAATTTTCACAGGTAAGCGTAAAGATGGAAAAAATTTTAGTTTTGCTTAAATAAATGTATTTATTCCTATTTTATTTCAGAAAAAACGGAAAGTGATCACCAGAAACTAGTTTTCAAAGTCATAATACATATTTTTATATTTTTCAGCAGCGTTGGACATAGTTTTTGGTTGGACAAGCAAAATGTGAGTATATTCATACATATGCATGTAACTTTAAAAAGCAAAGTTAGATTTTAATAGTTCATTTCTCTTTTTAGGAAGTGCATTAAGGGATGTCCTCCTGGAGATGATCTTCACCACAATCTTCACTCCTTTCCGAAAAACCCAATCAGGTAAGTTTGCTTGTATTAACATATATATTTGTGATTTGTGAAAAAGTGCGTTGCAGAGTTTTCAAATGAATGTTTCTTTGCAGTGATACATTACAACTTATTCCTAAATGTAATGATTAAAATTGTAATGTATTCTGCTCCCAAATGTTAATAGGCATGGAAGAGCATTATAAAAGTATGACTGTCTTCCTAAATGTAGAATGTTTGCTACATATGAACATATGAATCTATACAGCACATACTTTTATAATACATACAGAGTCCTTCATCATTGAACACTGCAAAGAAACATGCATATGTATACATATCGCTCCTTTATTGCAACGTAGTCATATCTAAAAAAAACAAAATTTTTAAGTTACTTAAGAAAAAGTCTTTAGACCTTCTTTATATGTAAACAAATTTTCAGAAACATCTATCTGAACCGAAGCTATAACCACTAAAAAGCTAAAACCGCCCATATACTTGCTAACATTTTTAAAAGTTTAAACGCGTTTTGCAAAGTTTAAGTTTTTTTGAGATGTGACTACGTTGCAATAAAGGAGCGATATGTACTTAGATAGTCAAACTAACTTTGCAATGTACCAATACGGTTCCAATAATCTATTGATACATTGCAAACATACGTTTATGAAGTCAGGCTGTTTCCAAACTTTTGAGATGGTAATTCCTTATGTTCAAAAAGAAATTTTTGGCCGTTTAAAATCAAATTTGGACGGTTTTCTAATTCCAACTCCGTATTTCAACTATAAGTTTGAACAATATCTGATTTCAAAAAGGTATAATAGATTCTGAAACAGAAAAAAAATATATACACTAGCCGAAATTGTATTAAACAATTTATATACCAACTACGACAACGTTTGCCAAAGAACATAAAAAGATTCTTATCAATGCTCTGTTTTTTGAAACCATAGTATCCAACACAGAATTTTTCAACTATTTTTAGATTTTTCCCTTACTATTTTGCTTCATATTATATGTTTTATGCATCTGTTTTTAAAGTAAATAAAAGTAACACAATAGTCGAAATAAAGCAACATAATTTTTAATTTAGTATTTTGTATTAAATTGTAGAAAAATTTTATTTGTTAAATGATATTAAATAGAAAGAGTTTAAATTTTACTGGAATGCTTTTATTTTTGCAATTCGATACCAAATTTTTTTAAAGAGGAAAGTTCACTTAGATGTCACTTTCCTCTTTGCTTGCGAATTGAAATAGCTAAGTTTTTTGTGATTGCGATTTCCAACACACCAGTTTAGTGACTTCGAGTCGAAATCGTATTTCTTTTGCGAAATGCTATTTTCAGCACTTGGGTGGTTGTTATTGATTGAATGTTTTTCATTTAAATGACCCAAAAATATATTTTCATATTATTTATACCTACATAAACACCATTTAAACTATAAACAATTTTAAAATAATGAAAAGTTACTATTGCAAAGCTGTAAAAAAAAATTTTTGCTTTATTTTTTGGCCTTAAAATTCCTTCATTAAAACCTGATTTAGCTTTATATTATTTTAAAATCTGATCACACTGTTACTGAACTAAAAATTCTTGTATGCATTTATTTCGTCCAAATAAATTAATTGAATAAAAATTTCAATGAACTCATTATTAAGGATTCAAAGGGAAGGAATTTCAATTCATGTCTTCATTCATACATATATGGTGGAAAAAATAATTTTTCGAATGAAAACTGAATTGCAATTCTTTTCATTTAAGCTCTCAATGAATTCATTCAAACTTTAATTTAATCAATATTTCTGTATGGAACGAATGCATGCGGAATTATGAAGTCATGTGGAATTAAAATTTGCGGAATTATCAAAGCATTGTTGTTATAAATAATAATTTTAGGAATAATTTTTTCTGTGAATCTATGAATCATTCAGGCAAAGGATTGTTATATTTTAAATGCATTGGCATTGCCTAAAATATGAATTTATTTAAAATATGAATGAATTCATAATGAACTAAAAATTCTTGTATGCATTTATTTCGTCCAAATAAATTAATTGAATAAAAATTTCAATGAACTCATTATTAAGGATTCAAAGGGAAGGAATTTCAATTCATGTCTTCATTCATACATATATGGTGGAAAAAATAATTTTTCGAATGAAAACTGAATTGCAATTCTTTTCATTTAAGCTCTCAATGAATTCATTCAAACTTTAATTTAATCAATATTTCTGTATGGAACGAATGCATGCGGAATTATGAAGTCATGTGGAATTAAAATTTGCGGAATTATCAAAGCATTGTTGTTATAAATAATAATTTTAGGAATAATTTTTTCTGTGAATCTATGAATCATTCAGGCAAAGGATTGTTATATTTTAAATGCATTGGCATTGCCTAAAATATGAATTTATTTAAAATATGAATGAATTCATAATGAACTAAAAATTCTTGTATGCATTTATTTCGTCCAAATAAATTAATTGAATAAAAATTTCAATGAACTCATTATTAAGGATTCAAAGGGAAGGAATTTCAATTCATGTCTTCATTCATACATATATGGTGGAAAAAATAATTTTTCGAATGAAAACTGAATTGCAATTCTTTTCATTTAAGCTCTCAATGAATTCATTCAAACTTTAATTTAATCAATATTTCTGTATGGAACGAATGCATGCGGAATTATGAAGTCATGTGGAATTAAAATTTGCGGAATTATCAAAGCATTGTTGTTATAAATAATAATTTTAGGAATAATTTTTTCTGTGAATCTATGAATCATTCAGGCAAAGGATTGTTATATTTTAAATGCATTGGCATTGCCTAAAATATGAATTTATTTAAAATATGAATGAATTCATAATGAACTAAAAATTCTTGTATGCATTTATTTCGTCCAAATAAATTAATTGAATAAAAATTTCAATGAACTCATTATTAAGGATTCAAAGGGAAGGAATTTCAATTCATGTCTTCATTCATACATATATGGTGGAAAAAATAATTTTTCGAATGAAAACTGAATTGCAATTCTTTTCATTTAAGCTCTCAATGAATTCATTCAAACTTTAATTTAATCAATATTTCTGTATGGAACGAATGCATGCGGAATTATGAAGTCATGTGGAATTAAAATTTGCGGAATTATCAAAGCATTGTTCAAATTCATTACTGGGTGGCAAATTAATATTTCGGCCTTAAAATCTCTTTGGCAGTATATAGAAAAGGAAGGTTTTCATTCTCTTCAAACGCGTAGACTAACGCAGGATCACCTGGAGCATTTCTTTGGACAAATTCGTAAAGGATCTGGCAACGCAGTTTCTATTACTGCTCGAAATTTTTCTAGCTCTTTCCAAAAGAGATGGGGACTTCACTTTATAAACACCGTTGTTAATGGCAATTGCGAAAATATTTCGCCAAATAATCCAATAATCGATTTTTCAGTAGTGGAGGAGGCATTTTCGGACGGCAATACGAATACACTTTGGGAAGAATTTCATTCTTTACCCAACCCTTCTTCTCATGTTGTAGCAAGTAATATTAGTGTAGTTCCCCTAAATGAGAAGGAGTTTTTGGACAAAAGTGCCTTCGTGTATGTTTCAGGGTATTTTTACTTGAAACTTTATAATATGCATAAATGCAAGTTACCAATACCCCATTTCGACGGCAAACCCATTTCACCTGAATTTCTTTTCACATTTGAAAAGCAATTCAGCAAATGTAACTTGGTACAACCACCGCAACCATTTGTAGATTATCTACGCCAATTAGATAGTGATTTTGAAGACATATTTAATAAGTATTGCCATCGAGTTGGTGTTCGCCAAATTATTTTCGACGAATTGGTCAAAATTGCACCATATCTATGTTGCGATAATTTAAAACACGAAGACCTCTTAAATTTGTTTATTCGTATTAGGATTTATTTTCTTCTTCGGTTTTTCAATGCTAAATTGAAAGAACCAAAATTCAAAATAAAATATCTCTGCGTTGCTCACAAGTAATCTGATGGTCATCGGTGTTCTCTTCGACTTTACATATCTCTGCTGTCTTCGATGTATTAACTTCTTCGATCTGCGTTTCGGGATATCTTACTGGATTTTGAATTGAAAGAACCTAAAATATCTGCGTTGCTTATACATTTAGGTGCGTTTTAAATTTAATTTCACTAAACTTCAGCTCATCGGTTATTCTTATTATTTAAATTAAGTTCCGCATCAGAATTAGTTTTTAATCTTCAATAATATTTTTACCCTGCTGACTTAGGTTTTGGATAGCTGACTTACGGACTTAACGGATAGCTTTTGCCCCGTTGTTGCTTGATCATAATCGCAGAAACAAATCATGTTAGAACTTATTTACTAACACAAAATGTAAATTATTCTACATCCATTTTAACAAAGAGTTTTTAATTTATTTTTATTGAATAGTTAATTTTTAAATGAATTTTATTGAATTTTTTTTATTTTTACATTGAATTATTGTTTGATTATGTTTGAATTATTGTTTTATTAATATGCCTATAATTATTGTTTTTATGCCTTAATTTATACTTTTTTGTTATTGTTTTTATTGTTGTTTTTTATTATTGTTGTTTTTTATTTTATTATTATTGTTTTAATTAGTTATTGGTTTTCTTACTGCATTATTGGTTTTGTCATAATTGAATTATATTTTTATATAATTAACTTGCTTTTTATTTTACATTGTGAATTAAAATAGCCATCTTTTACATGTACATACATACATATGTAAATATTTTCATTTTTTATCGAATTGAAATCATTGAATTATGAAGTGATCTTACACTATTTTGCATTTTTTTACTGTAATTTTATTTTTCTTTTTTTATTATTGAATTGAAATCTTTCAATTGTGAAAAGTGATATTACGTTATTTTGTATTTTAGTTAACGATATGTATATATTTTCCATTCATCCACAGTCATCCATTCACTTCCATTCATGTACATTCATCCATTCATTTCCATTCATTCACAGGTCGAAGTTGTGACCGCCTTGGCGCCTAGGATTTTAATCGTGACAAAACAGGGCTCAAATCGTCACATCCGTGATCGTGACTCGTCAATCGTATAAACTATATGGGATTATAGTACGTTCACGTATGTCGTAATCCGAAAATGGTGGTTTTACGTGATGAGTTGTACGTTCACGGATGCGACGATTTGAGCCCAGAGTAATTTTGTATTCATCACGACAATCCAGGGGTAAGTGTAGCGAATATAAAAGCTTCTCCTTGCCCAAGATCATCATGCGTGGTGAAGAGCCACATCCTACTTGAGGTGGTGCTGTTTCTAGCAAAACATGATGGATCTAGACCAGAGAAGGTCGAAAAAAAATCTAAAAACTGTCCACCACACCTTTTCAAAGAGATTGTTTTCCATCACATACCTGAATCTTTTTCTTTATTTGTTTGGCTTCTGTTAATAAATAAAGTTATTAAATTAAAATAAGTGTATTAATAAATAAAGTTATTAATACAAAAAATTGCAAACCACTTCAGGTATGTGATGGAAATCGGTTTTGAAGCAATTTTAAATGCCGTTTTTTATAATTTTTGTGATAAGATCGGTTTTGAAAACGAAGCAATTTGAAATGCCGTTTTTAATACGCTTCATCCAATTTTTATAATTTTTGTGATAAAATTCTTTTTAATAAAGAAATATTTTTATAATATTTGCAGTTATTTTGGCGGTGGTACATTCGATTTTGCAAAATCATGATGATTTAACGAATCAACAGGAGCAACAATCTATGCAAAATATAGCCACTAGTGCTGCATCTAAGGCACAATCTGCCAACCAGCAGCAAACGTAGCTGCAGCAGCAACAACAGCAGCCACAAACAACATCAGCCAACATCAGCAACAATTACATCAAATGCAATTGCAGCACCAGCAAATACAACAGGAATTGCATCAGCAACAACAACTTTTACACACATTTCTGTAATAATGCTATGTATCTCAAAATATAATTTTTTTAGAGAAAATAAATGCTAACGCCCACAGTAATTAAAAAAAAAATTTTATTTGACTAAATTTTTATATTTGACTAAATCGGGAAAACTGTAAGTACGCTGAAAACTTGCAACAAGTCGCTTCTATCGCAAAGTTTGCAAAAAATCGCGAGAAGTTGCAAAATCTGAAACAAGCCCTAACATTTAGTAGAATTCGCCAACACCGTTCAAACAGAAAAATTTGGGAAAAAGCATTAAATAAATCAATTGTCAAGTTTAAAACATATTTTTATAAAAGAATTTATTAATATTTAGATAAACTTTGTTACAATTCCAACTACTCTTTCATTTATTGTGCAAAATTTCTCAAGGCTGCTACCACTCCCATACCATACATAAGTTTTTCCTCCACTTTTTTCCACATTGTTTCTTGCACTTCTGACAATTCTTCCAAACTAGCCATAACTTCTTGCATTTCTAGTAAATTTCAACCATGCGAGCGGAAAAATACACTTATGTAAAGATTTTCCTCAAAGTCAATCATTGAAGGTCCTAATAGTTTCATATGTTGCACACTTTTTTCATAGTCTTGAGTGTCGGCTGAATCTTCTAATAATTTTCCAAAATTTGTCAAATTGTTAAAGGAATTCGCTTGAAGAACTCGTGAATGTAAGTCGTCATCTGATTTCGTTGCTTTCACATCGAAATTTATTTCTAAACCTGCCAGTGTAGGTTGGAAGAATGGAGCTTGTTTGGCACCTTGGGCGGTGCTTTCAGTTTGTTGCGTTTCTTAATTATTTCCAAATCTAAAAGATTTTGCCATCTAGAAACCGACACACCAGACACTTTCGCGATGACAACGTATTATTGAAATACCATCTTGAAACTGCTTTAGAGCAAAAAGTTTATTACCTAAAGAAAAAATAATAATTTAGTAAAATTTTGATTTGTTTTTGCCCTTTTAAATACTCACTTTTCTTTTTCGAAGCCTTTTTTTATTATAACTAGCATTGTCCAAACTTCTACTCAAAGTTTCCTATGTAGAACTAAAAGCACTTAAAGAACTATCCTCTACAGATGATAATATAGTTCGACCACTACTGCCATCAGGAGATGTTGTATAAATGGTTCGTTTGGCATGCATGTGGCAGTTGTGACTGAGTTTTCTTGAGCCTGCACTTGGCTGGCAACCTATAATACGTACAGGGTTTTATAAATAAATATATGTATTTATATCTAAATTTGCTAAATAAAAGCTTACCTTTTTTTCCTCCAAATTCCAAAATGCAAAATAACCATTTGTACTAGAAGAAGCCATAATTGGTGGTCCGTCTTTGTGACCCCTGTAAATATGGCTTATATGCTTGCCAGCACGCCACGCATAAATGCATTTATTGCAAGCTGTGTAAATATCACAGACTACTTTGTGGTAAATATGAAAACGATCCGTAGCCACTGCGGTGATTCATCCGGATGTTGGCCGCTGACATGAAGCAAACGAAAATAGGTTGATGTGGAAACTTGAAATGAACGTGTCTTTCAGGTTATCTATTCCCATTTCACTACCGTATTTCATTTTAAATCTTTTTTTAAGCTTTTCTTTTAAAATATTTTTAATATTCAACAATTGTTATAAATTATGAAAAACACGCGGAACTGAATTTGCTGCCACAGAATATGGAGTAGTCTGTGGCTCTGGTTTGCTTGGATGTAGTCGAAAACAAACACATCACTTGAAGCAGTTAATTTTTATTTATTTCTTTTATTTAATTCTTTTTTTATGCAATTATGTTATTTATTTCTTTTATTTGCATCACAAACACAGTAGAAGTTCTACATTTCATAATTTATACACACATTAAATTTTTTTGTTTTGTTTATTTCTACTTCTTCGTAGAACTATATCTGTCCCTTTTTAATAAATTATATGCGCAAAAAAAGCTGATTTTTTCATTTTGGAAATGTCAAAAGTGACCCCTCTGTCATACTTTGTGACAGTAGAAGTTCTACATTTCATAATTTATACACACATTAAATTTTTTTGTTTTGTTTATTTCTACTTCTTCGTAGAACTATATCTGTCCCTTTTTAATAAATTATATGCGCAAAAAAAGCTGATTTTTTCATTTTGGAAATGTCAAAAGTGACCCCTCTGTCATACTTTGTGCATGAACTCTTTCGTCCAAATTATTAATATTAATGATAGAAGAGATATATGAGTTACTTCCTCCTTCATTATACTTGCTTTTTTCAATTCTTCCTCCACATCGATCTTTTTCTTCTTGGGTGATTCTGTTACTTGATCTTCCTGTTTCGATTTCCTTTTCTTCTTGTTCTTCTCCATTACTGCTTTCTCCTTCTCCTTCTCTATAGCTATCTCCACAGGTGGCGTTATCAGCACAGCTGGTTGTTCAAGGAACTGCCAAACTTTCCTCATAAATTTTTTCATTTAAATAAATTGCTAAAATTTTAATGTAAATTCAATACTTAATTTTGACAATTGCTTGAACAAAAAAGTTGCTTCGTTGTATCAATTCGCCGATAACTATACCTTATTGATCTACCTTGGGATATTTTCAATATTTCCCTCCAATTTTTATAATTTTTGTGACAAAACTATATTTAGAACGATTTTCCGTCATCCCACGTCAAATTTGGTTTGTAAACAGACCGGTTTCGGCTATGTGCCATCTTCAGTGTTCTATTGTATTCAATAGAACACTGAAGATGGCACATAGCCGAAACCGGTCTGTTTACAAACCAAATTTGACGTGGGATGACGGAAAATCGTTCCAAATTCAAAAAACCCCATCGGAAGAAAAACACAACACACAAAATTATATTTTACGAAGAAATATGTTTAATAAAGAAATATTATTAAAGCTTCAATTAGACGTTCCATAACCATAACCATAGAAAACAGCTGTTCGAACCAACCTTATGTACGACAATGTAATTAACTATATGTGACTTGCCATAACGCCATAGCCATAACCATAGAAACCAATTGAATTTTGGTTTAACCACACTTTTGTTAATTCAAAACAGCTGATGTCATATGCTTTGTCAGATGTCGTCTGACAATGTTTCATATGTTTCACACGGCATGTATAATTTTTACAATGGGAAATTTGACAAGTCAGAGTGTAAAATACATGTCGTCTAAAGTCAGCATAAGCAAACGTGAAAATTCTCTTGAGCAGCCGGAGACAGCGTAAGTACATTTGTTTTACTGCGCGGTCATATTTAACGCTTCTTAGCGATTCATTGCGAGTTTATCTGAAGGGCCCTGTTGGAAACGACTCTAGGATGTTTTAGATGATATGGTCAATGTTATGGAGCGGTGGCTAACCATTATCCATCCACATACATCCTTTTGCGGTGGTCCTGCGCCATTTAGTGATTCAGCCAGCTATTGCCAAAGCCAACTGTGCATGGCTTATCACGCTTTATGGGTCTGCTAGCAAGGTCTGAATATTTTTCAAGAAACTTCATAATATGCAGTTGTTGCTGTTATTTGTATTCTTTCCCTTTTTTGAAAATAAAATATTATGCATATACATATATATATTATAATATACATATATATATATATATATATATATATATATATATATATATATATATATATATATATATATATATATATATATATATATATATATATATATATATATATATATATATATATATATATATATATATATATATATATATATATATATATATATATATATATATATATATATATATATATATATATATATATATATATATATATATATATATATATATATATATTTTTTTTTGTAAATTAACATTAATTTACTTATATTTTTACAAAAAAACGACGCTTTGGCTACTTGATTTATTTCCAATAAAAAAAAGCGACAGCTCTTAGCTGCTTGGTTTATTTCCGATAACAAAACCGATGACATTGGATTCTGTGACACCTAAAACCGATACTAATTCTAGTTCGAACATAAAACCGACAACATTGGATTTCATGACACCAAAGTATTTTTTGTCGTTTCCAAATCCTATACCGACAAGATTGGATTCTATGACACCACCGAATTTATGTAACTGTAACGGAACGAAACATCTGATCAATATTGTAAAAAATTTATACTCAACTAAACAGGATATACGAACATATTGAAAATAATATTTTATCAAGATCCTATATAAAATCACCTGATATAGTGTATGTACTCAAAAACCGGAACAAAAAACCGGTTAACAAGGGTTTTGTTTGGGTTAGACAGGCAGCTTTCGCACACTTGGGTTCAGGATTGGTCCCCTTGCGTTACATTTAAAGAGCGTACAGATGAAAGGGAAATAAGAGAAATATCGTTAGCTGAAACGCAAACAGCTCTACCTAACAAAAAAATTAAACCAACTTTTTTATAAATTCAGATGTATTTCATCGAAATACATTGCCACAAAATAAATCGGAGTTCCCGGAACTAAAATGGCGATTTTATTGAGAAAATAGAACAGAACGCCAAAAAGAGCTGATTAATTACATTATTTTTCTATTCCCCGTTTAATTTTTAATTTTATTTTCCTATACACACAGAAACAAAATGGATGTAAAATCAACATGACGAAATTGAGATTTGGAATCATATTAAATTTACAAGAAATAATTTGTCGTTTAAGTAAATCCGATCCCGTACTCAACATTTAGATAACGCGGGATCCCAATTTGCACGAAAACTGTTCCCGTCAGGGATGGCAAAGTTGGTACAATTGTACCATTTTTGGTACATTTCGGATTTTAAACAAACAATTTTAAACAATTAGTAATTTGTCTATTTTTTTAGAAAACCTACATATTGCAGTTCTTTTATTGTGATAAAATATTTTTCCCTTTTTCCGCTCGTACATATGCCACTTTTATCTGAATTAAATTTTGCGAAGTATTGAAAACACAGTTTGGCTTAAAGTGGTCAAAAAGGTTAGCTCACAAAACGTCTCTATAATTTCAAGCTCTTACATATTACATACATATTTTGAGTCTGGAAAAAATTAAATAGTATAAACTTATTTGCAAGGTAAATTTTTCGGAACTTTATTGAAATTATGTATATCGTTGTACCTTCCAATAGCTAGTATGTGAGCTGTTTTAAATTATAAATTGCAATAGCTAAATCCGACTTAAACACAGTTTCCCTTTTGCCACAGATATATCTACAGAAAAGTAATGTAATTTCTGTACTTAAAAACTGTTTCTGGTTTCAAAAATCTGTTTTTGTACAATTATGACCAAAAAAGTAGTTTTAGAGAACAATTGGTACAGTTTTAAAATACCATTTGCCATCCCTGGTTCCCGTTCTGCAAGATTGGATAAATGAGAGTGAATTTGAGAGAATAACATTCTTCTTGCACGAAACAGCCCCTACTTTTTCTTCGGGCAGATTGTGCACAGTGGAAAACAAGCAGCTGTTTGAAAATAAGCAATAACAAATGAAAAATGTGATTTTTGTCCACAAAAGGAGTGACGAAATAATTGCTAGCTTTAAGTATAAATTATTTAATCCGCAACAAAGCCTTAACCCCCCCTCTTGAGCATTACGTAATATGTGAATAGCCCCATTGCAAAATTCAAAGCAAAATACATTTGCATATATTCAACAAATTATCTAATAACTATAAATGTTATTAAAAATCAGTATATTGCTTTTTATTTTATTTTTTTTTGTTTATTTTCACAACACTTTTGTGTTTAGTGAGAGTAATTCTTGCTTACTCTCATTGTACCGAACTTTACCCGAAAAGTACGGGATCGGAGCTAGTGTGTTAGTGTTTATTTGCTTTGTTCATTGCTACAGTTGTGTTGTGTTCACTGTTGACTTGTTGTTGTTTATTCTTACATGTGTCGGCTATGTAGACGAGAAAAAACTAATAACCAGCGAAAATTTAATGCAGCTGGTTTAAAATTACCATTGTTTCATATTAATTTTAAATGAAAAATTATTAATCTAACCTTAAATCTCTTTGATTTAAAAATTTTCACAGTTAAAACAACTTTGTCATAAACGTTACATTTAATTTTAAATCAACATGACTATAGCTTTAATTTCAAATGTGTTATGTTGAATAATCATTTAAATCATGTTGAATTAAAATGAAATTCATTTTACATACGATGGGTATTTATTTAGTGTATAGCTAAGGTAAAGTTGGGAGCTGTTGTGGCTGCAGTGGTTAGCGCGCGGACTATCATGCAAGTGGCACGAGTTCAAATCTTGGCTGGGGCAGCCAACTATAACACAATATTTTCTGATTTGTATTCTGAATTATTAAAATAGCTGCATTAAAGTCATGTTGTTTCAGCTTGATATAACTATAATTCAACATGGTTCTTAATGTAGTTTCAATATCAAATTCACGTTGTTTCAACTTGAAATAAGTTTGATTCAACATGATTCTTCGTGTTGTTCCAATATCAAATTCACGTTGTTTAAACCCGAAATAACTTTGATTCAACATTTTTTGTATTATTTCAGTATCAACTTTATTTTGATTTTACTGTACTGCAATATTAAATCAGCATGATATATAGTTAATTCAAAAGGATAAATGTTCGTTTAAGCTTATTGTAAATCATGTTGAATTAACATGAAACGCCTATGAAGCAAAATCACTGACGAAAAATTTTTAATCAACCTGGTTTTCGACGATTTTACATTGAAATTTTTCTGTGTGTAGCAGCCATAGCTGTACACATCCTATGAGAATCAACGGTATAGCTATTATGGTTCACAAGATACAGCCCAATGTCAGAATTATACTACTTGCTTTGGGACATCCTTTTAATATTAGGTTTTATTTAATTTTTGGTATTTATTGTTACAGCGGCCATAGTAAAACATACCATGTGAAAATTTCAAGAGCCTGCCTATTACGGTTTGCAAGATAGAGCCCAATGTCAAAATTACATTACATGCTTTATGACATTACATGCTTTATGACACCCTTTAATATTAAAATACACCATCAAAATGCTTGATGTCAGATTCGTATACGTGTGCTTGACTAAAAATCAAAACCAAGAAGATTTTCCATCAACCGTCGTCGGTGTCACTAGTAACGAAATTTCACACATACTATTAACATGCTTGTTAAGCATATTGATGGTGTATTTTGCCCTTTAGTATTTACTATGTCCTATTTTATGTACACTCTAAAAAAACACTTTTGTTGAAAATTAGGTCGATAATAGTCGGCAACACTTTACAGATTATTATCGACCTAAAATCACACACGCATTATTTTTGAACAAAATGTTTTTACTAAAAAAAGCAATTGGCTGCGAGCAGGCACAGACTTTGTGGAGCAGGTTTGAGCCGCGACCTCCTGACTGATAGTCTGACGTATCTACCATTCAGCCATAGCCGTACTATACTTCATGTTACATTTTTTTCCACTTGGACTAAATATGTTTATTTTGAAAGGTGTTTTCTTTAATAAAATAACTACAATATCGATGTAATTTTAGACAAGGAGAAATTTTCAACACAAATTTAGACAATAAATGATCGTAAATTTGAAGTAATGTTTTAGAGGGTATATATTAGCTTCGCGGCATTACTGTTTTAGATGATGATGTTGAGGTAGTAAACGCATTGACTTTTAAACAAGTCAGGTAATAAAATTCCTTAGTTCGAGGCCTAAGCGTGCCAGTCGACAAAATACCAATAGAATAAATTAAATTTTCAAATATTCATTAATATAATGAAGAATATATTATGAGACAAATAAAATTTGTAACAGTTCCAAAAAATGTTTTTCTACATTGCGAACATCACTTCATATCTATTGAATAGGAATAAAAAAAACAAAAGTGTTTGCAATGACAATCCTATGTAGCAGCATTATATTCCGGATCATAAGTTCAGGATCTTATTCGTATTACGAACACATACGCTGTACCTTTTTAAGTTGAAATTGAGAAAAACAGAAAATGTGAAAACTGCCTATTTCGCATGTTTTCCTTTCGTTTTGCATTCACCAGACTGTTTTCAAGTGGAAAGATTAAGAATTTGTATGTTCAAAAGTGAAAACAAGGACATAAGAAAATGTGAAATCGTCCGTTATCAAATTAGTCTTTGGAATTCGGATACTAGAAGATATGCTGTTAATTCTTTTCTTCATATTTGTACGTAATTATTATTCGAACTGAAAATTGGTTTAAGTCGGAAATTATTATTCGGCTTAAGTTCAATAATTGAATTAATGTAAATTCGAATTATTTTTCAGAGTGGAATATTAGAATATCTAAGCAGACTAGCTAGCAGAACGGATTAGTACTACTAATTTCGACAGCCGCTATACTGTCATTATGAGCGTCCTTTGTTCACTTTTACCATGTTTGATCGTGGATACTACATAGTATTCAAGGCGAATTGATACCCGGTGGCCCTATTAGTAAAAATGAGCATCAGCTGACTTTACCAAAGTGTCAAACTCTATGTAAAAAAAAACTAAACAACAACTTTTTATATATGCATTTAACATGACAGATTGGTAAAGTCCAGTTGTTGTTGCACTAATAAGGCCACTTGGTATTAATACGCTTTGATAGTATTAATGAAACATCAGCTATTTAGCCAAATTTTATGACGAAATAGAATATAAGTACTCGTATCTTATTCGTTTTTATTAATAAGGTAAGCATGAAATTTCACCTTCTGATTATTTATTCCAATTTTCCAACTCTTATTTTATTTTTGGTTTTGTTTGTGCGTAAGCTCCGCCTACGATCAATCAAGCCATATTTTTGTCTATGTTTATAGCAGTCGTCTTCACAAAGAGAAACACTTAAAATTGAAAAAGTGTTTTTGCAAGTTTCATAAAACAAAAAGACATGAAACTACTTAGTTGAGATCTATTGTTTTCTTTTCAATCTCAACTATAGCCCAATTCGCAATATTGTGAAAATGGTTTTGCATCGTAGCATTTGCAAAATGGTATAGTATATTGATACTCACCACTTAACAATCATTGATATTGTTCTTCATATTGTGTAAAAATTTCATACAATTATCTTGTATACTCAACTTCACACGCAAAAATTATGCCTGTTTATATAAAATCTATAACAACGTAATAAAAAAAAATACATATTTTTTAATATTTTTATTTTTTATATATATATTTTTAAAATACATAAACATATATATTTGTTTTTCTACATTTATCGAAATTAAAAATATATATCTTTTGTCTGTTTTCATTATTACAGCTAAAACTATATGTAAATAAAAGTTTTTTTTGATTGTTTTTAATTTTAATATAAAATAAAATTAGTTTAAAAACTAAATTAATTTTTTGCTTTGCCATTTTCTTTAAATTTATTTCTTTTTTTTATAATGAAATTAAATATAACATTAGCAATAATAACGTTACGAAACCTTATTTAGTTAGTTTGAAAAATAAGGATGAATACATAGACTACTACAACTAAACATTTTAGAAAGTAAAAATACAAAGATAATTAAATTAAAAATATAAACATAAACTAGTCGTCGTTTATATTTAGCTAAATAAAATTAATAAAAAATAAAGTAAAATATGTTACAAAAATAATTATGATTTTAGATTAAAATAATTAAACTAACATACTTAAAATGTACATTATTTATTAAAAAAAAGTTAAATTAAAAAATATTTACGAAATATAAAAACAACAACATACATTCTTTATTTAGTATTTGGATGAATGAAAAAGAAAATATTGAAAGAATATAAAAAATAATAAAAATAAGTATGTTGTTATAAACTAAACCATATATAAAAATATATATTATATTAATAAACATTAAAGTAAATACATATACATAAAACGCGCTGTTTTTTTTCTTTTTCATAAAGTTGAATGAACGTATTACACATTGTGTGAAAATCTGTAATGGAATAATTATTTAACTTCTATTTATGTAGTTTTGTAAATATGCATACATCTATCTATGCTGTATAATAAGATTAAAAAAAATTAAGTCTTTCAAAAGCGTAGTTGCCCGTTTTTAAATATGAAATAAAATTATCCATTCGTTTGGGAATTTGCATTGCAACCAACAATAGAATGTAATGTGCTGTTTATAGAACCCAAACAATCAACTTGAGATAAAAATTTGTGTGCAAAGCATTCATTTTTTTTAGTGGTTTCCATACTATCGAAATCGATTGTTTTGGTTCTATAAAACAGCATATAATTTTTGCTTGTTTTCAATATAAATTCCCAAACTATAATTTTTATTTTATTTTCAAAAAAACGGGCTGTAAATATTTGTAACCCTACGTCTCTACGTAGCAATTTTTATTGCGGCAATTGCCGAGCTTCATATAAAAAATACACAGTAAAAAAACAATGTAATTTTCAATATAAAATTTGACAATTACTGGCAATAAATATTGCTACGTGGAGACGTAGGGTAATATTGTTTGGAAATTTCTTAACAAATAACACTGTATAAGAAAATCTAAATGTTTTAAAATATCAAAGTTCTAACCATTAAACCTGGTAGAGGGTATAAAAAATATACACCTGTATCGACGCTTTCAAAATTTTAACGTGGGGAAGTTAAAGTCACTCCCTTCTCCCGAATTTTGCACAATATTATTGTAAATCGGCAAAGGAAATCTTGTAATAATTACCAGCACTAAGGGGGACATTTTTGAGGCACTTTTTAAACATATATTACTATGTACGTCTTACTCCCCCTTATTCCGTAAATACTTGTCGACGTCACGCCATGACAATACCAAAAAAATTGGCACTTGTCTACTCGCTGTCGACAAAAATGTACTACTATTAACAGCCTCTTCCCATTTTCTATGCCTTAGAGAGTAATAAGTGGCTGTCAGTAATAGTAAATTGTTGTCGATGACGAGTAGAAATGAGCCAATTTTTTGGTATTGTCTTGACGTGACGCCGACAAATAGTCACGGAATAAGGGGTATTATAGAGCAACAAATCTGCTTCCTTTTATCAGTTAGGTGAAATTAAAAGAGGACTGCCAAACTGAGTGTTCGTTTAGCATTATCATGCTGTTGAAGCGCATGTTGCCATGCTAGAGTATTTAGAACCTTATTTTTTTTTGTGTTGAATAGTGTAATTTAAGATATGAGTGTAAGCATGGCAAATTAATTTTACAATGTGGCTATATTGTTTGGTTTACGCTTGCTGTCAAAGTCGAAACATATGTATGGATAAAAATGTCTGCTTAATTTTTTAATTAGACCTGGCGACTAATTCTCAAAACTACAAGATACAAATCCACAAGTAAAACACACACAAAACAACAATACATTTTGTAGAAGTGCCGTTTTGTAGATATTACACTTGTAGATTTGTAAGTTGTAGTTTTGAGAAATGGGACCATGTTCTGTACTCTATCAGTCCTATTCTGATACAGTAATAATAGTCAACATGGTTATAATTTGTAACCTAAGTTATAAGAATAGGAAATTGGTATTCTGATAATTTCTTATCGTAACAAAAGTCAATAAAACTATTACCAAAAAAAAGTAGGTAACAAGAATTAATTTAAAAAAGTTTTATTCAATTTGTTATTAAAGTTGGCGCCCTTAAATTCATTAAACATCGCTCAAATCAAGTTTACCGCGAAATTACCGAAAATTCGCGAGAAATTGCAAAATTGTAAACGATCCCTAAGTTTGCTTAAGAGAAGCTAAAATTGTGAGGAATTCGGAAAAACGCAAAAATGACGAAAATTCGCTAAATATGGCGGAGTCTGATATTGATTAGACGCCGTTAAAATTGTAAATGCTCCAAAAACTGGCAAACGACGAAAATTGCGAATTTGAGTAATTTTCGCAATTTTTTCCGAGCTTTTGGCAGTTCTTACAATTTTAGCCATTTTTAAGCAATTTAGGATTTGTTTGCAATTTTTTCCAAATTTTCTTCGACATTAAATGCATAAAAACCACGTGCATAAATAACGTGCTTAAATAACTTCCGACTTATACACGTGCATAGAGATTTTTTGCTTATTTATTTATCGTACATTTTGCAGTATATTGAAAAACATTGCAGTTTCTTTTACTAAAAAAATTTGTTTCTTTTAAATAATTAATTACACAATTTTTTTCTCTTCATTCTTAAATCCAAAATAATTTAAGATACATACACTTTTAGCCTTCGTTGCTTTCTTTCCCCTTACATAGATATTATTTCATGATGAACGATAACAATTTAAAGAAAAAGAGTTTTTGGATACCAAAATCAGTACACAGAAAAAAAATAGACAAGAATTATATTTAATAAAACCATGTTATTAAAAAAAATATGAATTTCAATAACATTTATCTTTAACATAATAAAATATTTCGTTGTAAGTATTTCTTTTCCATGCCGGTTATTTCTTTTCTTTTTATACATAAGTACTTAAAACAAGTTGTATCCCATAAAAAAATAAATGGGATATGGCTCAGCTAGAGAGTGTATGCTTTACGTCCGGAAAGCCCGGGTTCGTATTCCAGCCATGTCAACATTTTTTTAATTTATATATATATTTTTATTTTGAAATAATTTTGTTATCAATATAGGGGAATTCTTTATCACAGGAAATTTGAAAAAAAAATTATTGAATACCGGGATTTTTGTTATCAAAAACGAAACTTATTTTTTTCTGTGTACTTTTTATGTGTAGAAATGTATTTTTAATCCCGGGAATTCCCGGATAAAATTCCGGGGAAAGCGGGAAACGAAAATAAGCGACGGGACGGGAAATCCCGGCAAAATACCCTAGTTCTAATACATGCTTCCGATTTTGCAATTTGTTGCGAATTTTTACAATGTTTGCGATAAAAGCGACTTTTTGAAAATTTTTATCTTCTTTGCAGTTTTTGTGAGTTTTAAACAATATTACACTTGACTATTCGCAAGTTTTTGCGAATTTTCGCCATTTTTGAGATTTTTACCGAATTCTTTGCATTCCTTACGGTTTTAGCGATATTTAATCAAAATTATATCTTGTTTAACATATTGCAATTTTTCACATATGTTCGCTATTCACGACAAGCGTAATTTTTCCATAGTTTTTTATTTCTTACATTTTTATAACGCTTTGTTTGTAATCTTTAAAATTTTAGCGAATTTTCATAATTTTCGCGATTTTTTCCAAGAGTTTGACTTCGTTACATTTTTAGCGAGTTTTAGTCAATTTTAGGGCTTGTTGGCAATATTGCGATTTTTCGACATTTTCGTTATAAGCATGATTTATTCAAGTTTTTTTTTTCTGGGAATATTTTTCCTTTTCGAATATTGCAAGGCTTTCTTAAATGTGTACGTATGAAATAAACTTGAAAAATCTCCAATCTCGTCAAACAATTTAAAGTGGAAGTACATACATGTCTTGTTTTTTTATATCATGTTCCATATGGAGTTTGACAGCGAGCGTACACCCAAAATGGCTGTTCTTTTTCTATTGTTGTGTTTGTAACCGTCGTGCTGCCACCTTGTAAAAATAATTTGTCTTGTGTGTAAGTTTTTACTTTTCTGTAATTGTAAAACAAAATTTTTTTAAATAGCTGGAATTTGCCTTTTCAAGTTAATAAATAAACATATAAACGAGCAAAATCTATTACTGAAAGACTTATTTGAATGAGCAGTTAGTTTGTTGTCTTTTATAAAAATACTGCATATTTTTAATTATAAAAAATAATGTATGATTATATAGACATTTCTAACGATTTTTTTATAATATAAAATTTTGGTTTATAATTAATAGTTTGTCATTTTTATATATGTATAATATATCAATATTAGTTCTTTTTTTATACATAAATATATTTTTGTCTTTATAGGAATTTAATTAATTATTATATTTATTTGTAGTTAGTTTTTTTAATTTTTTTATTTATTTATTTATTTTTTTTTTTGTTAATGAAAAATGTCATCTAACACTGCATTTTGTTTTATATTTACGTTTTGGAATTTATTTCGAGGTGCCGGTTTAATAAAATACATATATATTTCTTTTTGTACATTTTAAGTCCTTGATGAATTTTCTTTTATAGTTGCGTCATAAGATCTTATAAGTGTAAAAATGTGGTGAAAAACTTATGGAAATTTTACAGAAAAAAAATTTAATAAAAAAAAATTATCTTAAAAATCATTTGCAATAAGAAAATTTGATTTTTGAGAAAAGTTTTTTTTACATGTGTATTTAGAAAACACTGTTTACGTAACTCTAACAGATGAACTGAAAGTGATAGTTGCATAGGAAACTTTTTTTAAGTAAGATAAGTTAAGTAATATTTTGAATTTTTAAGAGAAGTTTTTGCTATATTGTTTCAAGAAGGACGATTAGTGTGACATTTTAATTTTTTACATATTACGATAGTATTTTTATTTCCTACAACTACAAGTTCCTAAAGCCCTCTTATCCTGTAGTTCTCTTAGCTAAAGAAATGTCGATCGTTGAAATGCTGAATGAAAGCCATATATATTTCAAAATTTTAGCAATGATATCAAACGCTGAAATTGTTTAAGACATTACCAAATTTAGCAATACACGTTCGAATATTTCATTTGGACCCAAAAACCGCTTAATCAATTTTATTGATTTTTAGCGATAGAGATTTATTTTTGTCGAATTACAGAATAAGGGATCTGTTCTGTTAATCGACTGGTTTCGAATCGAGCGATTTCCAAAAAGCGAATATTTCTTAATTTACTAATTTTTTTAATCGAACGTTGAAAGTATAGTCTGAATAAAATATATCGAAATTTAGAACAAAATTTTTAAAAACTTTGTTTATCCCCATGTTAAAATTAATTATTTCCGTGATAGTAATTTTTTTACGCGGTCACACTAACCGTGCCTCTTAAGGAGTCGGAATATTATAATAGTTTTAAGAATTCAGAATATTAAATTTCTATTTATTATCAAAAGATTTGTTTCTGGCATATGTATGTATCCTCTTTTAGATTTGTGAAAAAAAGATACTACATTTGTCAAAACAATAAGAAATACAATATGTACTACATATTTTAATATTTATGTCTCTTTTAAATCTTCTGGAATTATTATTTTTAAATGATAGACCTAAAGAATGATTATTGTTTTCTGATTACATATTTTTAAATAAAAAATATGTAGTATGTATAACATCAATCTGGGGTTTACTCTGCAATTCAATTCGCAAAGAAAACTGTATATTATTTTAATTGCAATTCGAAAGGATTTTCTTTCGATTCTAATTACAGAATAAACATATTCTTTAGCTGAAGCATTTCCAACGTAATATATTTAATTTTGTCCGACCGAACGCACTTTTTTCAGACCGAACCCGAAAAAGAAAAAAGAAAACTAAAATTGTTATTTACTTTTATTTTACTACAATACTTGCCCGAGTCCAAACTGAATTGGCTTAAAATGGTTAATATGTGACCATTTACACGATATATCTTTTTCTACTATTCACTACTCCTTACTTTTGGTACCACTCCCATTTTCTCAAGTCATAGGACGAGTACCTTTGGAGTACCCCGGCACTCTGTTAAGCGTGTAATATATAAATTACTCTGGTACACCCCCCTCAAAGAAACCAAATGGACTAAGGCAAATTTAATTACAAAAGGAACAAAAATTTAGGAGTACTCAAGAAGTTTTGGCTTCCTGGACCGAAAACCTCTGTACCCTGCCACTCACATAAAGGTTAATAATAAATCAGCTTTGCTACAGTGCTGTCACTGTCATAAAATAAACTGATTCAAAAATAAATTCTATTAAATTTTGTGCAAATTGAGTTTGAGTTGCAGTAGCACGCAGCTTTCTGAGACACCATTTATTAATCACATATAGCAATCCGTTAGCGCCAAATTATCGTAAACAACATTTTCTAAAATAATTTTATTTTTATTTTGTTTATGTTATTGAAATACGAAGCAAAACTAGGATCACCATACATTACTTTGTTGCTTCAACGTTTGCCGTGATCGTATGCAGCATTATCAAAATTATTGACAACTTTAACAAAAAAACAGGCTGAAATGAAAATAATGTTCTCCTAAATGAAATATTTGGATTGGATATGGAACTTACCATAATTTGTGGCTAAGGATGTTTTCAAGTATATTTTCTGAATTTTCATGAGTTTTTCTGTTTTCATTTTTGTGTTTTGTTTTCGAAAAATGATGCGCCTGCGCGGTATGCGAAATTAACAGTTGTTATATTATAAAATTTTTTGGAAAGCTCATAAAATAAATATGTATGTATGTTATGTATGTATGTATGTTATGTATGTATGTATGTTATGTATGTATGTATGTATGTATGTATGTATGTATGTATGTATGTATGTATGTATGTATATGTTTTTATGTAGTTGATTTTGTTGAAATAAATTTGTTTCTAATTTATGCTGTACACTGATTAAAATTTTGATGGAACATAAAAAGTTTAAATGTAAGTTATTTATTTTCGTTAGTCAAAATAGTTTCTTTTATTTTTATTTTGTCAAGTATTTTTTGTTTCGTTTTTGTTTACAAAAAAGGCACGATGATTTGTTTTTTTTTTTAAATTTTATATAAAAATGTAGTAAAATCTATAAAATGCAGTGATTATATTTTTTGTTTGTTTGCGTATAAATTCAGTCTATTAAATATAAAAAATATATTTTATATGTAAATTTTTATTTTGTATTATTTGAGATTCAAACAATTATCTGCATAAAATTCAAGGAATCTTTCTTTGTCATATTAAAGTTGTATAAAACAAAAGCAAACAAAAAATCGCATATCAACAAAGTCTTTTTCAAATACATACTTATAAAAAATATTTTTATTCATTTTATTTTATTTTTTTTAATTATTTCGGTATGTAAATCTGTAAATATTTGTTATATGCATCCATATAATTTTGTAAAATGTTTTTAATTTTCTTCTTTTGTTTTAACGTTATTATTGTTATTAATTTAGTAGAATTTCATTTAATACAATATAGATAGTTCCATATACAGTTTGTAATGTTTATTGTTGCAACGCGTTTAAAAATCTCTATGGAATTACGTTTAAACTTATAAAAGAGAAATTAAGGTCTTAAATCTGTAATCAAAGTAAAATACATACTTATATCTTGTTTTTTTTTCTTATTCTATCAAAAAAACACTTACTTAGTTTTCTTTTCTAATAGGCTGTGTTTGTTGAAAAAGAAAGGAAACCACATATTTTATATTTAATGTTTCGATAAATTTAATGGTACATCTGTAATAGAGAAAATATTAAAATTAGAAAATTTATGGGTTTGAATTAAATAAATAATAACATTAAATTAAAAAATTGTAAAAGCCCCCGCCAAAGATAAATTCAAAACGGCACGATTTTCTTCAAACATATGTATGTACATTAGGGTGTCCGTTGACTCAGGTTGACTCTTTGTACCATCTGATTTGAGCCATCTGCATAAGGCGAGCATCAATTCGACTTTCGGCTTGCTGGAGACGAATTGATGCTGCCCTTATGCAGATGGCTCAAACCAGATGGTACAATTAGTCAACCTGCTCTATAGCGAGAAATATCTGTCCTCGCCTCGACAAAAATAGAACTAAGCAACTCCTAAACTTCCCAAAGTTGTACTTGCGGAACCTCATGTCCATGGTCACGGAGCACTGCACCTTTGGAACCCACGCTAGACGTATGGGTCTTTCAGTGACTAAAGCTGTAATGACGTAGAAAAAGAGAAAATAATGCACGTTTTGTGCCTTTGCCCAGCACTGGAGGAACCCCGACTTCGTACTCTAGGCAAAATATCCTTCAGTAGCCTCTCCGAATTTTCAGAAATGGAGCTCAATAACATAAGTTTCTTCATGAGGAGCACTGCGTGGTTCGCCCGCTGACTACCCAAATGGCGTTTCAATTCATTAAGGACCCTTCCTGCACGGAATTCCGTACGCCTAAAGGCCCAACTATAATATGCATAAGCTAGCTTAAGGTAATATCAGAAAACAACGAAAAGCCTGTCAAATACTTAACCAAATTAGAGAACACTTTTAGCTGACTATATTGAACTTACATGAATGTATGTATGCAGCGTTGCCATTTTGGTTATTTTTACATGTACATACACTTGTTTAAGACCAGGATTCTATTCTACATGACGGAACGATTCATTCACGATAGAATTCTGCCAAATTTTCTTGTGAATGAAAGCAAGTATGCCATTGGTGCCATAATATCACACAAAAAATATGAAAAATCAAATGTTTTGAAATATTTATGCTATTTTACATATTTCGTCAACTAATTTACAATAATATACATTCATAGAACAGCTTCATATGTCTAATTAATAAAGCAGTCATTGCTGTTTTTTTTAGCAACTACACCAAAAAGGGCAATTTTGATCGGATAGATAATATTAGTTTATGAAATTTCTAAAAAAAATTTTCAAATCAGACAAACTTGTCAACAAATCTGTCACATGTTCACTTAAGCCACACTATCATACTTTTTGAAAACGCATGAGATTTCTGACTGATCTAACGACTAATGGCTTTTTGTTTTCTAGAAAAGATGTAACACTTTTTTATTTTTTATTAAATAAATCGGAGCTCAACATTTTTTCAAGTCAAAATTTACCTTCAGAAGAGATGGTACAATAATTTCTAGCAAATACACTTCCTTGAAAAATGATTATACATATTGCAAATTTTTATTAAAAAACTATTGTTTGCATTTTTTGTAGAAAAGATAACGTCATAAATCTGTAGTGAATCATGGCCTTAACCAATATTGCTGCGTTATTTTGAAGGCTTTTTTGCCTTATTGCTAGTCAACACGGGGGTAGGTTTTTTAAATTTTTATTACATACATATTTTATAAATTCTTTTTTAACTTTCACATTTTGGTTATTGCTTCTCATGTATGTAAACATTTTATTTAACATTTTGGTTAAAAAAATTTTTTGGTCATGGCAACACTGTATGTATGAATAAAGAAAAAAATAAAATAATAATTTACAAAGAGCTGATTACGTACGGAAAGTGCTTTCATTTTCGCTCCATGCTTAAGCAAATGACAATTGAGAGAACTTGACGAAACTTTTTTTTAAGTACATTATAGTTAGTAGCATACAATTTCTATGCATTCGCACCGTTGCTTAAGCTAGCTTACCCTGCGTTTAGACATGTAAGTATTTGCATGCAAGTTCTGTGTACGTATTATCAACGAAAAAGCAATTTGTATTCGTTTCTCTGTCTTTCTCATAGCTGAACCAAAAGTGTGTTAGTAGAAAAGTTTGAGTGTATTGAGTTTTTCGAACTTGCACTTGCATGTGTAAAGGCCAGGTTAAGCCAACACATGCATATTATAGTTAGGCCCAAGGTAGATTGAACAGGTACCACTACAAGAACAGCTGTTTTAGTAAATTTGAGAATGTGTGCGTCACACAGACAATAGATTTTGACACATGTCTGGGAGTTTTCTATCAACAACAGGCATGTGTTAGTAAATTTGAGAGAGCTTATGAATGTGTGCGACTCACAGTTAATGGATTTGACATATTTCTGGGGTATTTCTACCAACAAAATACATGTGTTTTTTGGTGTTGTATTTGTTTTAGTTATGGTGGCACCTGTAATGAATATGCCTTGGTTAGGCCTTAACTCTTCTCTGCTTCTCACTCTCTCCTAATCTCTTTAAACAATCTCTCTCGTTCACCCTATATACTTTTTCTGTTATTTCCTTTTTCTTTCTTTCCCCACAGGTATCATAAAGGGACCATCAATATTGGACCCAAGTGGGCTGGAATCTATCTTTGAATTTTCCATCAGCAACCTGATAAACTAAACTAGCCTAGGGTGTCCGTTAATTTGTCCTTTTTGGTCTCACCCCTCAAAAAGTTGAGGCTTGATGCAAAAATTACTCTATAAAAATTTCCCACCCCTTCTCGTGATTCTACTTGAATTATCTTTAAACCGAGCGAACATTTTTTTTCTAAATCTGTCCATTAGTTTCAGATGTATTGTAAAAGTTTGAGCCTTTAAGAATTTAAAACCAGTATTTTGTATGGCAATACTGGTTTTAACTTCATAAAGTATACTTTGTTTACGACTATGAGTATGCGCCACAATGTGCTGTTTCCGCCAATGCAAACAAGCGACTAGAGTAAACATTTTTTATGGAAATTGCTCAAAAAACTGAGTGCTTTTATTTTATTTATAAATTTTAGGCAAACAATGCTTGTTTGCGTATTATTAGGGTTTTTTTTTTGTTTGCATTGTGAAAACAACACATTAAAGTTCATAGTAGTTAGCAAGCACTTTAAGGCTAACATAACTTTGTTAAGAAATTATATGCAGAAACAATTTTAATTATTTTGTGATTTAATAATAAATACTTTAAATGAAGTATATTTGCTGATAGTTAAGCATTGTCTATATGCATTTCATTGGCGCTTTACCAAATCGTCAGTAGACTTCAACCACAACTTTGAAAAGTTTCAAACCTCTATAATAAATACTGGTAACACCACCGTGTTCAGCAACCACTTTATCGTTTATGATGTACAAAAACGAATAAAATTTAATTCGAGTAGTCAAATATGTAAATAACAATTTAATATATATTTTGAAGTAAAACAACTTGATTTAAAAAAAATATGAGCTTCTGTCATGGTAGTAAAGTTTATAAAAAATTCTATAAAGTAAAAGTAATAAAAATATGATGAACAAAGAAGAATTCATCCAATTTATTTTATTCGAATGAAATGAGTATTTACTCGTAAATATAAAAATTGCTCCGATGTGGTTTGATTGTATGTATGTACATCACTAAAACATTTTTTTATATTTGTATTTTTTATATATTTTATTTTATATTTTTTATGAATTTTTCAATGTATTTCCAATAAATTAGATGATGTTTTCCATCACATGAAAGAAATAATTAATTGAAACTAAGAGCTAAGACTTCAAGCTTTATTTTCAGATGTAACATGAATCAATATGTGGTATATAAACAAGAATATTTGAGGCAAAAATTACACATTTTTGAAATATCAACTTAAAGTAGTAACATGAGTGCATACTTTAAAATTTTTATATAATAATTTTTTTAGAAGACAACTTTACTCAACAATCCTTGGCAAAGCTGCTTTAAGTTTTTTTGCATACAGCCGCAAAAGTTTCATAAAAAATTTTTAAATAAATATAAATTATAGTTTAAAAAAACTAAAAAACATAATGGGTAGACACTGAAAGAACACGATTTCTGCTCAGAATGGTCTTCAGAAAGCTGCGACAGGTGTGACCTTACAAATCTCAGTTTTAAAGAATTATGACATTCAGTACAAGTTCTGTAAAATATTGACTAAAGTAAACAATAATTTTGGTATAGCTATATATGTATATATATGTATGTTCAGAGTGTTTTTAATTGTATTATGTATTTATTGTTTGACAAAAGAAAAAATTTTATTCTTAAAAAGAAAAACTATTTTTAAATAAGACGGGTGTGACCGACGGGTGTGACAGACGGGTGTGACCTAGTACGAAAATTTAAAAAATTCGAAGAAATAAAACTGTTTATTGATTTCATTAATATAAATAATATAAAGATAAACTCATAAGAATATAATAAGATATTAAATTATTTGCTATCCGTTCTTATTATAGACAGCAGAAACTCTGCCTGAGCATTTTTTTAAATTCAATAAAAAGCAGAAAAAAGTATATTATTTTCAGATATAACGGTTTTTATTAATAATGAGTAGGGCTCGGACTTTCATGCAAATGCATGTTTTTTGTGGTGATCGATAGAGGTGTTGACTAATTATCTTTGCGAATCATCACATTTTAAGTACTTTGGCAATTATTTGTAGTTGCATATTTTGGTCTAAGTGCATATTTTGGCATATTTTGGTAATAAATGCATATTTTTGGAGTAATAACAATTTTTTAATGCATATTTACAAATTTTTGAAAAAAATATTAATGGACCGATTATGGATGGTAGCCTTAGTTGGGTGGCCAGTTGCTGAAAATGATACTACTGATGGCAAATGGCAACAGAGATCTGTCAATTCCAGTTGCTATTTAGTGCATTTCTGGCAACCACTAATTTTCAGTTGCCAACTGGCAACGCAACTACAGCTCGGTTGCATTAAATAATAGACCCAATTATGTTTGTTTTGTATTTTTTGCCTCAGAAATAATAAAAGAATAAAAAATATATTTTCATATTATTTTAGTTTTGGTGATTTTCGTAGGTAAATGCATATTTTTGCGCATATTTTTCATTTTTATGTGCATTTGTTAAGGGCTTAAAATCAATTTTTAGTTGCATGAAAGTCCGATCCCTGATAATGAGAAGGGGAATAAAAGAAAATCTGAAATAAATATTAAACATACAACGAGGGAAAGCGAAAAGTATCGTGCATTTTCAAAAAATATTAAATATTCTTTTTTATTTTTCATTCTCTAAAAATATCAATTGAGAAATTTTTATTAAAAATAAGAAAATGTTTTTTTTGCTTGCATAGGACCGTTTTACGTGGAATCATCATCTATCTATCTACATATATAAATAAAAGAGTAACGTTATTGAGTGACTGACTGACTGATTCATCATCGCCTAGCCGAAACCACTAAAGCTTGAAATTTCGTATGTGGGCTCCCCTCAGGATGTACAGATCCACTAAGAGGGTGTTTTGGGAAATTCAAACGCTAAGGGGGCAAAAACGGTAAATGGTAACCTTATATCTCCGGATCTAAGGTAAGGTAGACATAAAATTCCAAAAACAGCATAATAAGATCAAAAAATAAGCGGACGGGTGTTTGGTACTTTTTTGAAATTTTTACATTTAGGGCCCAAAAAAATGGTAAAAATATAATTTTGGTACTTTTTTGTTAACCGTTTATCTCCTAAAGTAATGAAGATAGAAATTAAATTTAAAATGCATTCTTCTATCCTTACGAAGCCCTCAAACACGTTTTTGTACTTTTTTGTAATTCGAATATATAAAGGGTAAAATTGGTTGCTCTTTTTGGTACTTTATTCCATACAACTATTTTTTATGCAAATTGATATACATAGTAAATGAATATGTTTGCATATTTTGACTAAGAAAGGATTTTGGAAAATTTTAATTCTAAGGGGATTAAAAGGGGTAAAAACGGGAAAATCGGTAACCTTATATCTGCGAATCTAAGTAAGGTAGACATAAAATTCTAAAAGCATCATGATAAGATAGAAAAATGAGCGGACAGGTGTCTGAAACTTTTTTAAAATCTGTACATTTAGAGGCCGAAAAAGGGTGAAAATATAATTTTGGTACTTTTTTTGTTAACAGTTTATCTCCTAAAGTAATGAAGTTAGAAACCAATTTAATGCGCATAAAACACTTTTTAAGTTATATTTCCGGTTTCCCTGGAGTATCCCTAATCCCGCACCAACCTCGCCAGTTTTTTAACTATCTTCGTATATTGTCTTCAAATTAACTCGTAGCTAATCTGAAGACTCTTACTATCATAGCTGTCCATACAGAACGTATTTTCTAATTATTTTGTATGGGGAGTACCCCTTCCCACGCGCCTACCCTGTCAGTTTTTTACCTATCTTTGTATCTTGTCTTCAAATTACCCCATACCAGATTTGAAGACACTTACTATCATAGCTTTTCAGATAGCACGTAACTACTAATTACTTTGTATGGGGAGTACCCCTTCCCACGCACCTATCCCGTCAGTTTTTTATCCATCTTTTCGTATCTTGTCTTCAAATTAACTCATACAAAATTTTAGGACTCCTACTATCATAGCTTTCCAGATAACACGTAATTACTAATTACTTTGTATGGGTAATACCCAATCCCTCACCCCTACCCCGCCATTTTTTACCTGTCTTCGTATCTTGTCTTCAAATCAACTCACACCAAATTTGAAGACTCTTACAGTCATAGTTTTCCAGACAGCACGTAATTGCTAATAACTTTGCATGGGGAGTACCGCTTCCCTCGCACCTACTCTGACAATTTTTTAGTTATCTTTGTATTTTACCTTTAAATTACTTCATGCCAAATTTGACGGCTCTTGCTATCATAGCTTTCCAGATATCACGTAACTACTAATTACTTTATATGGGAGTACCCATTTCCTCGCAGCTATCCCGTCAGTTTCTTACCTATAGTCCTCTCGTGTCTTCAAATTAAATCATGCTAAATTTTAAAAGCGCTTGTGGTTATAGCTTTCCAGATATCAGATTATTATTAATTACATTGTATGGGGAGTACCCTTTCCCCCGGTCCTATCCTATCAAATTTTTGGCACACTTCGCAACATGCTCTCAAAATAGTCTATATCATATATGATTACTCTGACTGCTATAGCTTTCAAGATATAAGATATTTCGTTAGTGCGGGCGTGGCACAGCCCACTGTTATATCCATCACATCGTATTTTTATCAGAACTTAATGCGTGTGCAAAGTCGATTGGACGTCTTGAAGTTGGTGAAAATCACGTTGAAAGTTTCCGTTACATTCATACATACATCCAGGTAAAGCTAATAAAAGCGTGTTAATAAATATACATAAACAGTCCCCTTGTTTGTCTAGTATAATATAGCTTGATATATTCCAAAGAAAATGAGCCCTTTTTCGTTCAAATTGGTGCGATATCTCTGAACCTAACGAATAGGCAGATTTAGAAAAAATGTTCGCTCTGTCAGGCAAACTCCATATATAAACATTTTTGTTTATTTATGTTTTATATGGAGGCTGACAGCAGTTATGCCTCTGGATAGAGTCATATCCTAACAGCTGCACCGAAAATTATTTTTATGTTAAAAGCGCTGCTGAGCGACATTGACCTTCGGTTAACCATATTACATCAAGCAAATATAATACATAGTTATTTTTATTAACTTTTATTATTATTGCATAGTTTTTAGCTCGCGACCAAAAAGGAAGGGTGTTACAAGTTTGTAGTGTGTAATTGTGTATCTGAGTGTCTGTCTGTTCCCTCATAAGGCCTAAATGGATATACCGGTTTTGATTTAGTTTTTTTTTTTTTTTTGAAAGGTGACTTGATCAAGAATGTTCTTAGCTCTGTTTAAAGCAAATCGGTCCATCCGATTAGAAGTTATCACCTCTTTCTTAGCTGTATCCTCTTCAACCTGTGTCTGTGGTACCGTAGCTCCCGAACGGCTATATCGATTTTAATTTAGTTTCTTTTGTTTGAAAGGTGACTTGATCTAAAATCGTCTAACCTATATTTGATATAAATCGGTTCGGCCGTTTTGAAGTTATCATCTATTTTCTTCGGAGTTTTTTTTATTAATTTAATGTTACATTAAACTATTGAAAAGTATTTATTTTATTTAATACTTTCGTAACTCACCTGAACTTTGTTCATCCTTATTGCTAATGGTATACATAGAGTTTCCAGGAGACCCCGATGATGTTGATAAGCTACCCCCGAATCCTAATGTTGATGTAGATGAAGATGTACTGGAGGAAAAATTGTTCTTTGATGTTTTGGAAAGATCAGTTGTTGTTGTATCAGTCATTTGTGATACCGCAGACAATGCAGCCGCTGCGGCTGATGCAGGGACTAAACCTGCTGTTTGCATTGCTGCTACTGAATGTTGCATGCCAAGTAAACTACTATTTGTCATGGGATTAAACATAGAACTTGGATGTGTTAATACATTTGATGAATGTGGAGGAGTAGCTGCACTACCGAAACCAGCGGCAGCAGCAGCAGCAGCGGCTGCTAATGCAGCTGCATTGCCTACACCATTATATTGGTAGCCATGGTATGGTGGTGACAAGCGGGCAGCTGCTCCAGCTGCAGCGGCTGCTGACAACATGGCGGGATGTCGGGCCTGCATCAAAGCTGGGTTTGCAGCAGCTGCTGCAGCATTTTGATAATGTTGCATCCACATTTGTGGATGACGCATTGCCGCCAACGTCGAAATGTATGGATGGTAATACGGTGATCCAACAACGGCTGGAATGTATGAAGCAGCAGCAGCTGCTGCAGCAGCGACAGCGGCCGCCGATGAGGGAGACATTGCAGATGAAGGATGATTTGATCCAGCAGCATTTGAAATATGTGAGCTATTGGCACCATTTGGTGACTGTGCATATAAATACGAGTATGGGTGTATTGGAGATCCTGCCAAACTGGAAGTACCAGGAGAGCTTCTTTGCATTAAATGCTGTGGCTGTTGGTGCTGTTGATGCGGTGTGCTACAATTTACAGGTGTTCTTCTGTCACTCGTTAACTGTTCGTCAATGGTGGTTATTGGTGATGAACAATTGCTGGTATTATGATTTTGAGTTGTGGCTGATGTAGGCGAAGCAAATTGTCGTCGTATTGAAGCAGTCTTTTTTGGTACAGTACGAGGTGTAGTTTCACGTGGCGATGCCGTAGTCGATCGTTGTGGCGATAAATCTCCTTTTTGTGTACTTGGAATGTTATGTGTTGTACTTGAAGCCGATGTTGGAGTTGTTGCTCTAAATGCTGATGGAAGATGACGTGGAGAACGCGAACTAGCTGTAGACGATGTAGACGCATTCCCCCCAGATGCTGCATTTGGTGAAAGAGCGTTAGGACCCGATAGTGGCGGCACATAATGAGGTGACATCATATATGGTGAATAATAAGTTTGTGGCTGTTGTTGATAATGTTGCTGAAGATGATGCTGGTGATGCAAATGATGATTAGATGACGAAGCTGTTGTTTCTGAGCCTCCACTGTTTGCATATCTCATTTTATTAAAAGCATTGTGAGCAGTATCCGGTGTTGACCTTGGAGATCGACGACCACTATAATCAGTGGTCGTGCCACATGTAATGGGACTTCTAGAAGGAGTTTCACGCATAGGCGAACTGTAAGGCGGAGATCTTTTCGATTTTGTGGCTGAATTTGAGGGTGATTTTCCACCGGCCACACTGTTGCTTTCTGGCGATTTTGGTGAATTATTTGAAAGAGAATTTGTAGGATATGATACAGTATGATAAGGAGAATAAGCCATTGAACTGCTAGTAATAGTTGCTGGCAAGTCGCTAGATTTTTTAGCACCTGGTGTTGGTGTAGTTGATGTGGATAGACCACCTCCTAAGAGGGAATGTATACTATATGAGCTATATAATTTAGTCGGTGCTACAGATACTACGGGGTTTGAAGTGTTTCCAGCATTTGAATTGTGCGCATTTAAGCTTGTAGCTTTATTTGTAGCAGTTGTTGTGGATGTTGATGAAGACACAATATTTGAATTAGTTGATGCCATTGATGTAGTGTTGCCTTTGGCACGACTCCGTTTACCCCCAGAAGCTCCAGATGAGCTGTCCTCCAATGATACTTTTTCAAATTCTCGTAATATACGCTTGCGTGGCGATACATGTTGTTGATGATATTCGACTAGACGTGAAGCAGCTGCATTAGAAGGTGGTGAAACTTTGGAATTCTGATTTTTGGCTCCTCCAGATGACAAACCAATATTGTTGTTTGAAGTAGAAATTGATGACGATGTGGGTGTTGAAGTTAATGATGCAGCAATTGTTGTTGATGTTGATTGATTAGAAGTCTTAAGACGATGGGCAGTTGCTGCTAAGCGTGATGTCGATACATCAATTAATTTTTGTACAATTGTTGAGAGCTTGGCTCTTGTTTTAACATTTTCGTGCTTTTTAAGTCTTTTTTCTTCATCTCCTTTTTTCAAATAATCGTCTTTTACGGCTGAAATGATCTGTTTTTGCCGAGGTGCATTATCACCCGCAACATCACCATTCGATGATGTTGAGTTCTTTGTGGTGCTTGCCTCTTCTTGCTCCTCCTCGTCGGCACATTCACTGGTATTCATTTTTTCAAATTGATCATTTTCATTCGCTGCCTCTTTCTGGACATTTGGACTTTTTGCTTCTTTATAATTTGCTTTGCATGGTGATGATACTTTTGTCATTTCAACATCAACATCTTTCTGTTCCACAACTTCTGTTTCAGTTTTGATAATAAGTTGAATATCACAACTTTTTTTATACTCCTCGTTGGCGTCATTATTCTTATTTTCGCCATCGACAATTTCAGTTTTGACAACTTCAATGTTTGTTTCAATGCTCTTAACATCTTCCTTTTTTCCAATCTCCTTTTTTTCCACGGTCGCCTTCTTTTTAATCTCTTCTTTCAATTCCACCTCTTTTTTTATGACTGTAGATTTGCCTGCTTGTTGCTTGTTTTGTTGATGTTGAAGTTGAAGTTGCTTTTTACTGTTAAAAACATATACTAAATTATTTTCAAGCGATTTTGTATCATATGGTTTTCTACGTTTTCTTTGAGACAAAGCAAGTGCATGTGTTGTGAATTTATGATATGCGGGCCTGCGATAAAATAATTTAAGTTCTTTTGATACATTTTTTCGTGGCGCCGCTTGTTTCCAACAGTGATCTCTTTGCCATGGTGACGATTGTAGTGAGCTGTTGTCATCAGAAACTATAGAAAAAAATATAAAAATTGCCATTGATTGTACAACATGTTCAAAGTATTAGTTATCACTTCAAGTTTTTTTATATTTATCATACTTACAACTTAATGAGTTCGAGCATTCATTCTTTGGATACGTCGCACCACCAATTACAGCTACAGGTGATGCTGCCAATGCTGCAGGTATTGCTGCGACTGATGTGGATGCTGAAGCCGATGGTGTTACAGTAGAGGATGTTGCCGCCAATGGAGTGCGAAAAATTTTGCGAGGCACTGAAACCCACCCTCCCTTTTCACCATCTTTGGATCGAGCTAGCTCCAGAATAAATTTTCCATCTAAAATGTCAATAAGAGCAGAATATTTAGAAAGGTTCTTAAAAAAGTAAAATGGTTTTTAAATTTTTTGCAAAAAAAAATTTTACTAGATTACAACAAAAATAGCGTACGTACGTACTATCGGCCGTGTTCTTTCTGTAAACCGAATCCGAGTAAATTTCTCGTTTTCCAAAAATTAATAATGCCCCCATTGATGTATTTTAAATTGTATATAATAAATTAATTTCAGATATGATATATTATGCTCTAAAATATATGAAACTGAAAAAAAGTATAATCAAATTTTGCTATTAGCTGATTTAATTTCTCTAAATCGAGCGTTTTCAAATCGACGCTGTTTACAGAACATTACATATATTTTTAACCTTTTTTATGCACACTAAAATACACTGGCCGTTAATTAAGTAACTGTTGAAAAAAAAACACGAGATCAATTTTATGTTCTTCCGTGTAAGTTGGAATTAATTAACGTTAATTTCTTCTTAAGATGGGGTTTGCTCTAATTTAGAGCGATTTTCTGCCATCAATACTGAACATGGCACATAGCCAAAATCAGTCTGATTATAAACCAAATTTGCTCTTTGGAATATTGTCCCATGTCACGTACTTTAGCCTAATATAAAACACTTTGGATTATTAACCAATTTTATTCGAAATAATATATGGCTCTGTGAGCTCGGTTGTTTTGAAATTTGTAATAATCAGGGAACCCGCAAATATGCAATTGCATTTTCTTCTGTGCGATGTGTGTACGCACAAATAAGATATTTATACGTTTCAGAACTTTTTAAGAATTTTGGCATCGATTTGTTAGTGCATATTTTTGCATATTTTACCCTTTACAACATTTTTTTTTGCATATTTTACACTTAGTCGCATATTTAGGGAACTTTTTGCTATTTTTTTGCATGTATTTTTTTTTAATATACATATTTATGGGTCGATTATGGATGTCAACCGAACTGAGAGTTGCCAGTTTCAGTTGCTATTTAGTGGTTTCCTGCAACCACAAATTTTCAGTTACCGGCTGGCAACCAAACTGAAGTTCGGTTGTCATCCAGAATCGAACCTTACAAAAAAAAATTAAAAATAAAGAAAAAGGTCTGTTTTGCCATCGAAAATTTTAAAAATTTTCAACATTTTAAAATTTATTCTTTTACGATTTTAAATTTAATCTAATGTATTTTTGCCCCATTGTTTCAACTATGACCGCTATATTCATCAAGTTTGATTAGTCAACTGTGACTAGTTTATTCATCAAGTATGATTAATCAACTGTGACTGGTATATCCATCAACACTGACTAGTAAACAACATTAGAGTGAGCAGTTCGGTTATATGTTCTATGGACGACAAAATTCATAAGTTAGAGAAGGATGCAAAATCACACGTACACAAAAGTTCCCATTATATTTTTCATATCGGCCTTAAGAAGTTTGTTCTACGCAATGATGGATATTTCTATCAGCAATTCCACCCTTATGCCCGGTAAACTGATTGTCACTGTTCTTGTAGGAGTATTTAAAAAAAACGTGTTTTTTCATCGAAAATTTTGAAATTTTTCCACATTTAAAAAATTTTTGTTTTACGATTTTAAACTTACTCTAATGTACATATTTTTCCCCCCAACTTCTTACAATTTTTCTCATTCCACTGATTTATTCAGTTTATTCACAGCTTTAAAAATTTTCAATAATGTAGTTTTGAAGTTTTTTTTTTTTAGCAATTTCGATTTTATCAAGATTGTTGGCTTATTTGCATTTCATAGAAAAATAGCAGGACAAGAATAGTCGCGTTTGCGAATATTTAAGCTATTCATGCAATTTTGCTGATTTGTTCCTAATGGGAACCACAAAATATGTCTTGGTGCCTAACATTTTATATTCGAACAGATGAAAGCCCAGGCTTGCATTATTAAATTGACTCCCGTACCCATAAGGAACCATACTATATATGTGGCATGCAATATCTTACAATGATATATTGTCTATGGGCGTTATTTCCACGTTGAAAAGGAAATAATGCCTATAAAAAATGCAAATAAAGCTCATGAAAATAGTACTGCGGGGTGCAGATTGGCTGCATAGCCGGGCTTTGGACGGGATTAATTGTTTTCTTCTCTGAGTATGTCGAATAGTGGCTTCGCAGAGTTCAAATTTTTGACTAGGCAGAAAACCTTAACTCTGCGAATCCACTATTCGGCATTCCCATGGACATTATTTCCTTTTTGAAGTGGAAATAATGTCCGTAGACATTTTTTTCCTTTTTTCTTTCCTTTTTTATTAAAAACTGACGCAAAATGATTTAAGTAATTTTTTTGGTGAAATCGTGTTTTCTTGGAAACTTGTAATTTAATTTGCAACAAAGATATATGTATTTTTTACAAAAAAAGTTTTAAAAAGAAGAAGTCTAAACCTTTCAAAATACGCAACTTCTTTTTAATCCAGATGACTCGCTCTAGAGTTATTAAATCTTGTATAATAACGTTTTAATAAGTATGTAATTAACTAAAGAATACAGAGCAAATATTTAAAAAGTAATATAAAAGAAATTATATTTAATTACCTTTAAAGAATTGTAAACGTCCACCATATCCACCACTCGACACAGTATTCTTATGATTGTTAACATTTGACGTTTGATGATGATGTTGCGATATCGAAGGCCTGCCAATCTCAGTACGATTAGAATGTGAATGAATGTTGTTATTAAGAAATTTTTGTTGACCGATATTAGGGTTGCTGTTGTTACTATTTTTATTATTAGCAGAAACAGATAAATTTATAACGGAGGATGACGATGAGAACGACAAAGTAGAGGATGATGTTACTGCTGTTGTGTTATTACTGTTTAATTTAACGGTATGATCAAATATATCCATGTCCATGGAAGTGGACATTGCGCTTTTACAGCTGCTAGTTTTATAGGGTTTTGTAAACTGTGTGGTTGTTGGAATACTAACTGTTGGTTGAGTAGGTGTTGTTGCTGATCTTGCTTGTATCCCAATGCTATCCAACAATCCATTGTTAATAGTTTCATTTGGAGATTTGCAGGTGGAAGTTGATGACGTAGGAGTTGTAGATGTTGAGGTGAGAGTAGCAGCAGCTAAACGTTTTTGATTAGTGGCATTTACAGCAGCAGCGGCAGCTGCTATAGCCACTAATTGGGCATGGGCAGTTGCAGCAGCCGTTGTCACGTTGCCAGCTGACGTTGATGTATCCGAAACTGATGTTGCTGATATCGACGATGTAGATATTAAATCGCACTTTGTTGACGAGGTGGAATTAGAAGATGTTGGCAGTTGGTGAAAATTAGCAGCAGCTGTTAGTAAGGTTGCTGTGGCAGTAGCAACAGCAGCGGCTGCGGCAGCATTGGTGCCATTTAAACCATTTTTAAGCAGAATTTTAGCAGCTTCAGCAATGATTAAATCGCTGTTTTTGCTGCTTCCGATTTTATTTTGGCTGGTACCACTTGAGGATGAATCTTTTAGCGAATCCTTTAATAAATTTGAATCTACTGCTGATGATGTAGTAGAAGTTTTAATGTCATCACCGTTGCTATTATTTGCTTTCGTATTGTAGCAATTATTATTGTAGTTGAATTTTGTACGGTCATCGCTCATTACTGATGGCGTATTGTGCTTGTTGTTGGCAATAGCATCCTGCTGATTTTGTCGCTGCTGCTGTTGATAATTTTCTTCTTGTTGCTGCTGTTGTTGTGCAACATTTTGTAGAATTTTATTTTTTAAAGTTTTTGCTTTGCGTTTTTCCGCAATTGATTGCTGCTGCTGTATAGATGTGGTTACAAGTTGTTGATACTGTTGTTTTTCTTTTGAATTTGCCGTTGCCGTTGTAGAAGTCGTCGTACTGTCATTAGTGGTTTCGTTTTGCAAAATTTTCATGACATCGTCAATAATTATTTACATGTGACAGCAGATAGATTATTTGTTAATTCAGTATGATGACAATTTCCAATCTTTACAACAAAGTCCTTAATTTAAAAATAAAAAAAATAGAGATCATTGAGTACTCTCAGAATTAGCACAAAGCAATCAACACATGTGGGAAGAGATTTTTAATTAGGCAATGCTCATTAATTTGTAATTTTTTCGATTATTTTTAACTTTTGTTAAATTTTAAATTTTATTTTTTAATATAGGTATTTGTACATAATTGCCTGTATGTACGTACATATATATGTACTTATGTATGTGTATATAGTTATTAATTAAATATTCTTGCATTTTCCTTTTGTATTTTTATTTATCTCTTAAAAACTATTTATATTGCAAATTTTCTTTTATGTATGTATCTTTCCGATTTTACTCTTTGGCAATTTTTTCCATTTTCTGATGTTATGCTTTAAAAATGTTTCCAGGAAAACCACACTTGAATGTTTCTTAAATAAACTTTAAACACTTGTTATGATTATAGCAAAATATAATTTATGTAAATATGTATTCCTATTTTCAACGCAATTTCTTTTAAATTATTATTTTGTTTTTCATCATGCTAATCGCAATAGTTTGTTTTTCCCCACTGGTATCCACACTGTATACTATTCTATTCAATAGAGTTAACATTTTAGCAACCGCCTTGACTGTTGTTTTTAATGAGTGTGTTGAAGATAGTATGTCGTTAATGTTATGTTAAATAAAGGGAGCTACAATATTCTTTTAATGTAAATAACATTAAGAAAACGTTGGGATGGGGAATTATGTACATATCCACTCTTCTTATTTTAAAAACGCTTTTTAAGTGTTGCCATACTAATAAAACAATTTAAAATTGTAAAGATCGGATATATGTATGTGTTTATGTATTTATGTATCTAAGTAGAGTATCCAATTATGTATTTGATAAATAAATTAATCGATTTTGGGATTTTAGTCGTACTTTCTTAAAGGAGTAAGGTTTTTAAATTACTCGAATAATTAAAATGAATTTTCAAATAAATTTATAAAATAGAAACAACCATGTAGGTATATTCGATCCAGTATTTTTATATTAGTAAAAACAATAAAATAAAATGGATATAAAAAGCTTAAACAATAAAATAAAGTTGCACCCTCCCATCTATTTTGGACATTTTTTTCTGAACAAATTTTTTTATATGTATGTATGTACATTCACAAGTACATGTGAAGTGTGACCAGATTTTAAAATATTATAAAGCCAAATCAGGTTTTAAAAAGAGCTAAAAATAGCTAAAGAAGGAATTTTAAAGCAAAAAAATAAAGCTAAATTTTTTTACAGCTTTTCAATAGTAACTTTTCATTATTTTTAAATTTTTTATAGTTTAAATGGTGTTTATGTAGGTATAAATAATATGAAATTATATTTTTGGCTCATTTAAATGAAAAACATTCAATCAATTTGGCAAAACCAATACGATTTCGACACGAAGTCACTAAACTGGTGTGTTCGAAATCGCAATCACAAAAAACTTAGCTATTTCAATTCGCAAGCAAAGAGGAAAGTGAAATCTAAGTGAACTTTCCTCTTTAAAAAATTTTGTATCAAATTGCAAAAATAAAAGCATTCCCAAAACGATTTGATTACAAAGACTTTTCAAAAGCAAGTGAAATTCTGAAAATAATAGCATGGGGCCCACGTCGTTACTTTCGAACATTTTATTTACTTTTTGAACATCAGAAAGTAATGGCTTTAAAAATTTCAAATAGAGTAAATATTTTTCACTATACAAATTTTTCAAGAATTTAACTTGATGGCAGAATTCCGAAATAGATGCAAGTTGAAAGTGAGTTTTTAATTCCAACCATTGTATACTTATTACACCATGATGTCGATCGAATCTGCCGCAGTGAATGTTTCTGCACTGCCAGATTATTATTATTATTATTTTTTAACTACTTTATATGGTTACGGCACATAAATTTATTCTGATAAACTGTTTTATTTATTTTGAAATAGAAATTAATTACACGAAATTGAAATTAAAGAAAAAGCTAGAAAAAGCTAAATGCATTATTGAAAAAAGCTGAAAAAAAGCTAAGAGCTAAATGAAATATTTCGAGCTAAACATTAAAAATAAAGCTAAATTTAGCTCCAAAAGAGCCAATATGGCCACACTGTACATGTGTAAATCGACTTCTCTCTTAGTGAGAGCGACAAATAATGACTTTGTTCGCATAACTTTCAGCTTCAATTGAATTAGTAACTGAATTAGTAATTGTGCGGACAAAAATTAAAACTAATTATTAGTTTTTCTTTTTGTCCGGACCAAGTTGAACTGAGTTGTCCGAAACAAATGGTTGTAACGACCCAGCAAACACAGAAATACACCATATGTATTGTCAAACGTATTGGCTGGATGATATATATTATTGCGGCAATAATCGATTTCGTATTGGGAAGGATACTTATTTCGGGAAGAAACTTGTTTCGATGGCAATATTCCTACGCAATACGAAAGCGATTCTTCTAGATGATAAATAAACTAGCAATATCGCTTGCTAGCTACTTACAAGAAAATAGGAAGATATCGCCAAAATAGCACTAGAAAGATAAAAAGATTTTGCAATTTTAAAATTAATGTTCGTGGAGATTACGCCCTTTTTTAACCCCCGACCAAGTCCCCAAATTTTTTTTTTAATAAAAAAAGGACCTTTTTTATAAATAATTAAGCTGGAAAGAGTTAATTTCCAAGATCCTTACTGTTCCACCAATATTTCATGGAACATAAGAATGATCATTTTTCGAATAGACAAAATATTATAAATAAAACAATAGATTTTGTTAGCAATTTTCTATTTGATGAAGACTGTGCTGAAATGTTTTTAAAAATTGCACGAAAAACAAAACCAAAGCTAAAAAAATATGACATTTGATACTGTTGATATATTTGGAAAAAATATCGATATATCTCGACCTTAAGGGCCCAATAAACTCACATACATGAATGACATACTTGAAAACTGACAAACATTGGTATTTGTCAGTTTTTCTCCTCACACTGTTCATGGAAACTGACAAACATTTATTTAAATTTTTTTCAAAAGAAAACTGAAATTTTTTCCAATTTTCAATCATATTTAAACTAGATAAAATTGCTACAAAACCAATTGTGATTTCAAATTTGATTTGAAAAATATAAATAATTTAAAAAAAACATGTCTTCCTTTGATATTTACATTCAAGTGTGTCACTCTTCCCCTTACACCATATGAAATGTGTGAGCAAAGAAGAAATTATTAAAACTTTTTAATATTCGTCCAACATGTATGTCATACTAAAAATTTAACCATACACAGTCAGGGAATCTGTCCAACATGGCATGTATGTCATACAAATATGTGAGTATAGGATAGAGTACCCTTTAGTATTGTTTTGGCCCTCCGACCATTTTTAAAAAAATTGAGTTAAGTATGGCGTATATATATTTTGAATGCTCTCTTTCAGAATTCAAAAACTGTTTCGCGAAATTGTTTCTGGTTTCTGAGATATCAAGCATTCATTGTGCTCGATATCATCATTTTTGATAAATTTTTTGTAAAAAAAAAATTTTTTTTAAATAAAAGAATAAAAATCAGAAATCAAGTAAAATACCAAGTTTCATCAATATTAACTTTTTATTCCATGTAAATATCTTTTCTAATAACATTTATACGCTTATTTTCAATAAAAAATAGAAAATTTCACAAGTTATACCATATTTACAGTATGCAACTTTGTTGCATGCAATTTTCATTTTAAGTGAGAGTGTTGAAATAGAAATGTATACATTTTGTATTTCTTCTCTGTCTTTCTCACTGAAAAAAGAGAGTTGCATGAAACAATGTTGCATAGAGTAAATATGGTATTACTCAATACACAGCAGTTAGTATACACATGGAGCAACAAAAGCTACTTTTTACAAATAAAATAAAAAAAGTGGTTACTGGAGCACATAACAGGATATTTTACTTTCAGTAAAAAGATGTTAATTTCTAATCGAATTGATGAAAGTTCACAAAAATTTACATTTTTCATCCAAACATATGCCGGAAGCAGTGGTGAGAATACAAAAAAATTCTATCGGATATATTTTGAGAAAACTTTATGTAAATCTTCTTTGTTGTTTTTCTCCATTCCGATTTTTTGGCATATGTGAATTATGACAAGAATTACAAAAAAAAAAAAAACTATCGTGTTTATTTGCAGACAACTTTCTTTAAGCGTTCTTTGTCGTTTTTTGCATTCCGAGTTTGTGGCGTATGAGCCAAACCAATAATAAGCTGACATTATATGGTTTAAAAGGTATTTTCTCTAGATAAGCACAATATATTTTTTGCCTAAAAACCGGCTACAAATAAACCCAGTTACGGATCATGTGGTCAAATTTCGACCACAGGGCGGGATCCTAGTTCATATAAATTGTTTACGAGTACTGCTGTTATTTTAGCTAAAAACCTTTGTGTACGGAAATTTCTTTTTATAAAGGGTAGTTTTTCGAGGACCGTGCGGTAGTGAAAAAATAAAAGTTAACAACATCACTGATTGGAAGGATGACTAAATGTCACCGCATAAAAAATAGAGGCACTTCATTTTGGGGTGTCCGCCATATTGTGTTTAGATTATATTATAGATTATATATATATATATATATATATATATATATATATATATATATATATATATATATATATATATATATATATATATATATATATATATATATATATATATATATATATATATATATATATATATATATATATATATATATATATATATATATATATATATATATATATATATATATATATATATATATATATATATATATATATATATATATATATATATATATATATATATATATATATATATATATATATATATATATATATATATATATATATATATATATATATATATATATATATATATATATATATATATATATATATATATATATATATTATATATATATATTATATATATATATATATATATATATATATATATATATATATATATATATATATATATATATATATATATATATATATATATATATATATATATATATATATATATATATATATATATATATATATATATATATATATATATATATATATATATATATATATATATATATATATATATATATATATATATATATATATATATATATATATATATATATATATATATATATATATATATATATATATATATATATATATATATATATATATATATATATATATATATATATATATATATATATATATATATATATATATATATATATATATATATATATATATATATATATATATATATATATATATATATATATATATATATATATATATATATATATATATATATATATATATATATATATATATATATATATATATATATATATATATATATATATATATATATATATATATATATATATATATATATATATATATATATATATATATATATATATATATATATATATATATATATATATATATATATATATATATATATATATATATATATATATATATATATATATATATATATATATATATATATATATATATATATATATATATATATATATATATATATATATATATATATATATATATATATATATATATATATATATATATATATATATATATATATATATATATATATATATATATATATATATATATATATATATATATTATATATATATATATATATATATATATATATATATATATATATATATATATATATATATATATATATATATATATATATATATATTCCTATGGGGAGCATAGGGCCGTTAGATTATTTCCATTTTATTTTAAGTTCTGTTCTCATAAATCCCTTCATTTGCTACCCATATCATGTGGGTATATAAGAAATAATGATCCACCGATAAACCTCTTGCCTGTAAGCTTTAAGTTAAATTAGAATTTTAATTTTAAAACCCCTTTCATTTGATGCACATATCCGCCTTTTTGGGGTGTCTGCCATATCGAAAGCAGGATATTCTAACTCACGATATTTATAATATCCCATGGGATATTATTTGAATTCAATAAAAAACAGTACTTCTTAGTTGTTAACTATTTTTCGAAATATGTATATTGAAATTGACTTGTAGAGTTCAGCGCTAAATTCATCTTAAAATTAAAGTCTATTTTTGCTAGACATGGGGTAGTATGAATAAAATTAAGTAATTGCTTTTTACTTAAAAATTTGGGCCCCTATTATGATTCACAACTCAACTATGTTGAGTTGTCAATGCTACGACCCAACTCAACCATTTTTTTGTATTATGATTGACAACTAATTTTAGTTGCCTTCGAAAAAATGTTCGAAAAAAGGTTCCTATCTATACTCTCTGTTTTTTGAAACCATAGTAGCCATCACAAAATATTTTAAATATTTTTGGTTTTGGCCCTACTATTTTTTCTTGAGATTTTATGTTTTATGGATATGGCAACAATATGGGTTGACAAATGGGATAGATTGGCGCCTAAAAGTAACATTTTAAAAGTAATTAAAAGTAACACAATAGTCGAAATAAAAACCAAAACACAACTGATAAAAAACTGAGACAACTGCTTTGATGAAGTTGTATTCCATAATAAGAATTTCACAACTACGACTCAACTATCAATTTAGTTGTGTATCATAATAGGGGCCTTGATTTAAAACCGAAAAATTCTTAATTTCATATTGAATAATTTCCGGAATTTTGTGTTTTAAACAAAATTTTAAGTATAAAAAGCAAATAATTTTTTTTATTCATACTACACATGGTATTTCAAATATATTAATATCTGACAATGGTCTACCATATAGCTCAAAGGAATTAATTTTTTTTTTTTGTAGATTGGTGTATTAATCACAACACTTAATTCCTTACTTGGCTAGATGAAATGGCCTTGCAGAACGCTCGGTACAAGCTATTAAAAAATTATTGTATAAATGTCTTGATAAAGGTGAAGACCCATACATTGCATGGTTGCACTATCGCACAACCATAGACAACTAACTAGACCCGTCACTATACAACAACATTACGAAGATTGTATGAAAGAGCAAGCAAATCTTATTTTCTAAGGTGGTTTCTAATTGACTATCTCATTCACACAATCTTAGAAAACACAACAACAACCTTTTTTAGCTGTCAAAAGTGAGGATTCTGTGTATCTGTGCGCACAACGCATAAAGGAAACTTACCAAGTCCGTACGAGCTATTAATGTACAGAAAACTGAACAATAAACTTCCAAATCTTACTTTAAATTTAAAACCAAAACTAAATGATATTAATGAATAGGAAAAGCAAATAAGCGATAACAATAAGAAATCGCCAGAATACTACAATCGCCATACGAAAAAGCAAAAGTCTGTTGGACTGGGAGATAAAGTTATGTTTAAAAGAAATCCTACATCTTATTGGTTTCCAGGGTGAAATAGCAGAAAGTTGTCAGGAGCCAAGATCATTCGTAGAAAAGGATAATGATGGTTGATTGTATAGGAGAAATGAAGAACATATAATGAAAAAAAAAAACAGAAAACTTAGAAAATACTGAAAATAAAAACGATAATATTGAAACGGCAGCACCTGACAAAAAATTGCTTGTGAGTTCAGAAAATGCTTCTGATAAAGCCTATGTTACACGCCATGGTAGAAAAGTGATTCCTCCGTCTAGATTTAGAGAAGATAATACTTAGCTATTTTCAGTTATTTTGAACGAAATTTTGTTCAATCAGTTATTTTTTATTAATGTTATACTATAAGGAAAGGAAGATTTTGTGTAAAGTACATTCACTATATTTATATATGCGTCACCCTGTAATTATTTATTACATATTGGGTAAAAACAAGAATTAATTTTACTAGGTGGCAGCGCGGCTGCAACAAATACAACTAGACAAAAAACAACAGGCGTATTGTATGGTGTCTGTCAAACTCCATATAAAATACAAGTAAAAAAATAAGCGTCGATTTTTATGCATGGAACTTGGCAGCTAGCGTACACCTAGAATCTGCTGCCGCTATGCTGCCTCCTGCAAAATGAATTCGCCTTGGTTAAAAACGAAAATTTTCGACATGAAAACAAGGGTTTCGATTTTTCACCTCTCCGATTTTAATGAAAATAAAAAAATACACATTTCTTCTACTCCTATGTGCGCGTAATACAGCGAAAAATTATTTTCATATATTTTATGGTTTCTATTTTATAGGTATCTAAAGTTGGGCATCTCGGCCATTTTTGAGAAAACTTCGTCATATTGAAGACTAAAGGTCTCAGTCTCTTCTTAATGAAAACTGATTAAAATGTACATAGCTTCCTGCTACAAGTGCTTCTAAAATGTGAAAGTATCCTTTATCCTTAAATATCCTGAAAAATTTCTTTATTTTTCTACAGAATGTAGCCAACTGACATATCTTTATTGTCTACAATATTCAAGATGGGATGAAAACAGACTCAAAAGATACAGTAGTTTCTTCATGATCACTTGCTAATTTCTATGAAAATTGTATAAGAAATAATAATAGAAACAACAATTTTTTTGTAAAAAGTAATATTGAAAATAGCATAACTTTGTAGCGCGTCATCTGACTTTAGTAATTTAAATATCATTTGAAAGGTCCACGCACATTTTTTGCTATTGGCTGAGTAGTTAGCGCGTTTGACTCCAAACCCTGAGGTCTTGAGTTCAAGACTAGTTTCAGGCAAGCCAACAACATCGTGCATTTTTCTCATGTACATTGGTGTGATATTGTGTTGGTTGTTGTTCTCTGCAAAAAGTTTTATAACGTCTATGGATATTATGACACTTTTGAAAGTGTTATAATGTCGATGGACTTTATGACATTTTTATTATTATGGACAGTATGGGAACTTTTAAACAGGGTAAGAAAAAACCCGTGTTTTTGGGTTTTATTGGGTTTTATTTGGCTTTATTGGTTATAATTGGTTTGTTTATGATCTAAGCAATGTTGTGAAATTAGCCTTTTTCGGTATAGATTTAGCAAGAAAATCTTCAATAATTGTTATCGGATCGTTAAACAACATTCAGTTGTATAATGAAGTTTTAAATCTCCAACAAACCCCCAATTAAACAAGATCTAAATGCTTTAAAAAGTGACTCCGCTACAATTGCAACTTTTTGTTAAAAAGCGTGCATTCAAAATATATGGGCAAAGTAATTAGTAAAGAAAACGAAAAGATAGCAGAAGTATGCGAATATCGAATAAAAAATATCGATATATCGAAATATTGATATTTTTTCAACAATGATAATTCATACGTAGTCCCCAAACTTTTTTTTTAATAAAACAAGTGAAAGTCAAACAACTGAGAATTATAAAGTTGGAATCACATCACCACAATCCATACGAAAATCTACAAGGACTCGGAAACCAGTACAGAGGTATGGTTTTGAATGCAATGTGGTGTATATAGAACAAGAACCTACAACAGTAAAGCAAGCACTTGAAAGTAAACAAAAAGATGACGGGAAAAAAGCTGTGGATGAAGAACTTAGTGAAAGATATAAAGCAAGATTAGTAATAAAAGGGTATTCACAACGCTACGGAATTGATTATGAAGAAACATTCTCTCCACACGCAAAGAAAAGATATGGTTGTGGCATGGTTACGTCAACACTGTCATGTTTCCTGATATAGCTTATGATTGTGGCAAATAAGTTATTATTGTTTTAAATAATTCGGAACCTTAATTATTTTACGACAAAAAACTTATTTTTACATTTAAGCATGACATTATTATCATTCATATTGATTGCAACATGGTTGAATTTATTGGTAAAAAAAATTCTAGCTACAATCATGGTATATTTGAAAATTAAAAAACAGTATGGTTCTATAACAATAAAATGTGGTTCTTATCCATACTATGTATTTTAAAACAGTTTGTTTGCAATCAAGCTATGGTTACAAAAGATGCATGGCTCTCTAATTCCAAAAAAGTTTTTGTTCTATTCTTTGGTTGAATGTTTTTTATTCGTTTTTTGTTTTACTTGAGAGCTGTTGGTTGTTGTTTGTGTGTCAGTTGAAAAAATAAAAAATAAGAAAAATACATTTAAAAGAAAAAAAACGGATAAAAGTTCTGAAAAACATTTCTTTTTGAAATTGCAAAATTTCAGAAACGAAAAACAGTGTTCTTTTATTCAAACAATTTACAGCATTTGTATCTTAGTTTGGATAAATTATCGGAAACATCTCAGGCATAAAAATTAACTGAAACGCTGCAATAAGAGAGCTTTTTGGTTGAAATCTTTCCTGAAATTTGCCGATTTCAAAACGAAATGGTTTCCAGAGCATGTCCGATTGCAAATAAAACACTTGTCAACAAATATATATGTATTATCTATGTGAAAATAGATAATAATTTTTATTTCAGATTCAAAACATTTTATTTTATACTTAATTTAAAAAATATATATATATTTTTAGCTGCTGTCAATTTTTAATCAAAGTATGATTAAGAAAATAACCTTTATATGGTTCTTTAGAACCATGCTATTTTTATATAGAAATATAATATGATTAGTTTAAATCATAGTATATTTGCATTCAATTAAACATTAGGTTATATCAATCATATTAGTGTTATAAAAGACAACAATATTATATTTAGAACAGATTTATTTTCATAATACTATGATTTGACTACAACCATATAATTCAATCATAGTATGTTGCTCTTAGTTTATGGTTGCCTCAACCATGTTTTTTCTTTGCGTGCAGTAGTAAGATACACATGCATACGTTTATTACTAAGTTTAGCAGTACAATACAACTTGGGCATAGATCAAATGGATGTTGTTACAGCGTTTTTGCAGAGTGAACTTTATGAAGAGATATATATGAAGATTCCTGAAGTCTTTAGTGCAGATAAGAACAAGGAATGCAAATTTAAAAACATCATTATATGATTTAAAGCAAGCAAGTAGAATTTGGAATAAGAAATTAGACAATACTCTTAAGCAAATGGGTATATTCAATCGAAAACAGAGCCTTGTATATATTATGAAACAAAAGGTAATAAAAGGGCATACGTTGCGATATATGTCGATGATATACTGATTTTTACAAACAATCCTGAAAGAAAGTTATTTATAAAAAATAGAGTCTTGAAAAACTTTAAAATGAAGGATGTAGGAGATGCTAACTACACTCTAAAACACTTTTGTTGAAAATTACGTCGATAATAGTCGGCAACACTTTACAGATTATTATCGACCTAAAATTACACACGCATTATTTTCAACAAAATGTTTTTACTAAAACAAGCGATTGGCTGCGTGCAGCTTTGAACCGCGACCTACTGACTGATAGTCTGACGTATCTACTATTCAGCCATAGCCGTATTATAGTTTATGTTACATTTTTCCCCTTGGACTAAATATGTTTAATTAGAAAGATTTTTTCTTTAATAAAATAACTACAAAATCGATGTAATTTTAGACAAGGAGAAATTTTCAACAGAAATTTATTTATTTATTTATTTCAGTCTTTGGATAAAAAAAATCCTTACAGACTAAGGTAACAAAAATACCTATAGTTATATTGTAGAAATATCTAATTTAACAATGAAGTATGTGTAAAACGTAAATACCCAGCTAAAAATATAATGTATAGTCCATATGTTTATATATGGTCTTACATATATGTTTCGGATCCGAAAATTGAGGGTATATGGACATATATGGTCATACATATTTATCCATATACATTTATCCATATACATTTATCAATGTATACATATTTTTCTTCATATATGAAAATGCTATGCACATATTTTATGCTACTCCCTATATAATACATAGATATGTACATTTATATTCACGAAATTTGATTAAGATGTAAAATACATATTTATTTAAAAATTAATTTTAAAAGATCAAAAATTTTTAACATTTTCATTGTTTATAAGTTCAACTCCGGGCCAAAAAAGGTTTAAAGTGCCTCTGTCTGTGGCACCATTGCGCTTTCTTTCTTCGAAAGTCATTTGATAGAGCTTCCTAGCTATTTATACATCAGTAAGTAGGTCCAATCGTTCGGGAGCTACTACGTCATGTGGTTTTAAAATTACAGATGTATTATCTACACATCTTTATTTCGGTGTAACTTCTTTTTATTTATTATGGTCATAAATCCGTTAAACTTGTATTTGGCTTTCGGAATGTCTTGCATGTCTTCACGTTCTGTAAATAAATCTGAAGCAATAAATTGTAACAAATTATCACAATGCATTAGCAGTTCTTACCCACAATAGTTTCCTGCGTCTTTGGGTGTTGCCAGAAAAATTTGCACCATAAACTTGATTCGGGGAGTTAGTCATATTGTTATATGTTGCGCTCCAAACTTTCAGCCCATCTCATTATTCTCTTTATTTTATTATTATTTTTTGTTCGTTTTTATAACAAATTTCTTACTTTCTATTTTTATGTCGATCTGACTTAAAGCTCAAAATTTTTTTTATTAAATTCTTTTAGATTTGTTTTTAACAAAAATAACAATATATGAAATTGTAGCTAAAGCCTATAAAATCTAAAAGTGGATAGGGCAAGAACTTTTAACAGTTATTGGTTGAAATAAATAAAATGTTTTGGAAAGTTTTCAGGATCTATTTATTTATGTGCGTATATATTTTCATACATCGGTCTTACATACAATATACATATACGTTACGTATCCATATATGCATGTATGGTAGCATACATGAAACATATTGATGTAAATGCATATACATACATATATGAGTCCCTATATGACCTATGCTTCGATATATGATCTCATATATCAATCCATATATCCAAAACTAATCCATGCATGATGTAATATATTTACATATATGGGTTCATATATATCTATTTATTTTCATATATTGCCCATATATAATCATATATAACTTTTTTAGCTGGGTATATATAAAATTTAGACAATATATGATCGTAAATTTGAAGTAAAGTTTTAGAGCGTATATTTTAGGTATGAAAGTTACTCGAGATCGTAAAAAGGGAAAACTAGGTTTGAATCAACAATTTTATATTAAAAAAATGTTTTAAAACGATTTAACATGCTTGATTCCAAAACTGTTACAACGGTGTTAGACGTTAATCAAAAGATTTCTAAAGACATGTGTCCTAAAACAGAAGATGAAATACAAGAAATGTAGTCAATACCATATCATTAGGCAATTGGAAGTTTAATGTTTGCCGCACAAGTAAGACGTGCTGACATTTCATTTGCAGTAGGAGCTTTAGCACGTTATAACAATAACGCTGGTAGAGCTCATGGGCAATCTGTACAGCGTATTATGAGATATCTCAAGGGCACAACGAATTATAAGCTGGAATTTGCAAAAGACTCCAAAGAATATATAGAAGGGTTTTCAGATGCTGATTGGGCAGGTGATATCGATAATAGAAAGTCAACATCAGGTTATGTGTTTAAGTTTGAAGGAGGTTGCATATCTTGGGTCTCAAAAAAACAACAAATGAGTACACTTTCTACAACTGAAGCAGAGTATATGGCGTTGTCAGCTGCGGGTCAAGAGGCATTATGGTTGAGATCATTATATACGGAGCTTGGAACTTTATCAACTTTAAAAATCAAATGTGATAATAAAATTGCAATTATTTTAACGCAGAATAATACATATCATTGCAGATCGAAACAATTAGCCCAATTCACTATCTTGTGCAAATTGTCTTGCATCGTAGCATTTGCAAATCGGTATAGTATATTGATACTCACCACTTAACAATTGTTAGTGGTGAGTGCCAAGATATTATACCATTTTGCAAATGCAACGATGCAAGACCATTTGCACAAGATTGTGAATAGGGCTAATGATATTCGTCCCCATTTTATGAGAGATCTTGTTGCATAAAAGGTCGTGATTGAATATCTTAATACTGAGGAGATGGTTGCGGATATTCTTATAAAGTTGTTAACAAGATTTAAACATTCTCATTGCTGTAAACTTATGAGTATAGGTGCACAATATAGTGGGGGTGTTGAAGAATAAGAGTGAACACCAATATTATATACTTTGTTTGAAAATATTAGATTATAATTTGAATTAAGGCTACCCTATACTCACATTCTTGAATGACATACATGCCATGTTGGAGGATTCCCTGACTGTATGGTTAAATTTTTTTAATGACATACATGTTGGACGAATATTAAAATTTTTTAATAATTTCTTCTTTGCTCACACATTTTCTAATGTGTAAGAGGAAGACTGACATACTTCAATGTAAATTTCAAAACAAAACGTAACAAATTTATATTTTTTTCATATGCAACGACATATTTTTTTAAATTATTTATATATTTCAATTCAAATTTGAGATCACAATTGCTTTTGCCGCAATTTAATTTATTTTAAATAGGATTAAAAATTTAAAAAATTTTTCAGTTTTCTTTTGAAAAAATTTTAAACAAATGTTTGTCAGTTTCCATGAACAGTGTGAGGTGAAAAACTGACTAACACCAATGTTTGTCAGTTTTCATGTATGTCATACATGTATGCGAGTTTATTGTTCCCCTTATATGTTATTCTGTAAATAAAATTTTTATCATTCGTTGTCAAACTTTAAAACTAACAATAATATACAACAAAGTAGAAATGATAAACATTGATACATACATATACAGTCAATACTCGATAACTCGAACCACGCAAAAAATTCGACTTATGGAGACTTCGAGTTATAGAACTTTTTTGTTTAGTTTTTAAGTTGCGCCCTAAGGCACTAGAAACGATTTATTTCGACGCGGAATTTTCAATAGCGCCATCATTAATTATGGATTACGCCTGAAAAACCCACGCCTCCCTACACTTTTGTCGTCGTATGTTTAATGATTTTTTATTTAAAACTGGCTCTAACTGAAAGTGAAGTAAAGTATTCTGACAATAGTGACTTAAAATTTACTTTTTTGTTTGTTAACTTTCAGTTGAAAATTGCTGTAATTTGTTCAAAGTGCTCATCAGTTGTAGTGTCCTTTGTTCGCAAATATGTATTCAAATACGATTTTATTTGCATTTATCATCAAGCGCGACTCACAGGTATAAAACTTTGAGTTATAGAATTCAAATGTATGTATTTTCGTTCGAGTAATGGAGAACTTCGAGTTATGAAAGTTCGAGATACGGAAGGAGAATTGTAAGTTATTTACTCTCTTAGCGCTACTGCCAATCTAATTTGTTCGAGTTAGAGAAACTTCGAGTTATAGAAGTTCTAGTTATGGAAGTTCGACTGTATATGTATGTAGATATTTAGAACTCAAAGTATGTACAAATGGATTTAATTAAATATATAAATGTAATCATATTTTTCTTTTGAAATTATATGATTTTATTTTTAAGGTACTGTGGGGATTTTGGGAGATGGGAAAATAAATTTTTTTGGGATGAAAAATCGAAAATTTGGGATAAGGTATGAAACAACATTGGGAGCCCTGGATGTTACAAACTATGTATTATTTTTCGTTATCCGAACCAGCGTCAGAGGTCCAATTCGAGTGCCGGCCTTACTTTCATTCATCAAGCCGCCGCCGATGGAGCGGCTGGAATCGGCTTATTTTCGTCTGCTGCATTTAAAAAATCAACCGGTTGAGCCGACTTTAGCTAGAAATGTTTTTGTTTATTTGTAAAAACATTTTTATTTTTCCATAAAATTAAGCAATTTTGAAACAAGTTTATTTAAAGATATGCAAAAAATCGCTAATTTCATTTTAGTGTTCAGCGGACCCAAATTAACTTTTCGTTAATTTTAAGCTTCATTACATTAAAATATTAATAAAGTAATTTTTCTCATCTTAATTGAGCCGAAACCATCGGGAACTTCATTTTTTTTTATTTTAACGTCTGTAGCTCAATATATTTCGATCCGAGCAATACAAAAATCTCTTGAAAGAAAGAATGAAAGAGCAAGTCAATGGCGTTAATACAGTGTAAAATTTGTGGCGTTCAGATGAGACGTTCTCGAGATATTTGCTAATACCTGAATAAAATAAAAACATATTTTGTTTGCACGGATATATCGAAAACTGTTTCAAAAAAATAATATATTTGTGTTTAGAGTAACCAAATTAAGTTGTTTGAGCAGCTTTATAAAAATTTGATTAAAGCTCCATAAAATATGAGCTTTACAGAGCAAAATCTAATGTTACTCATATATTGTGCACCTTTAAAACAGTCTGAAGGGCTTTACCGACTGATGAAACAGTCTGTCGTTTGTTGTTTGCAACCTCTCAATAAATGTACTAAACCATAAAAAATTCAACCTTACAAGGTGTTCTTTTAAATTGTTTTGCATTTTGAAGTGCATCAGGTGCAATGAAGCGACTTATACCTGGATACCTGCCAGATTGTGTTTCCGTACTTAAAATGGTAGAAATCGTCACCCTACGTCTCCACGAGCCATCGACTTGAACATGACATGAACATGACGCCGGCAGAGCAACTGCAAAAAAACCATCGACTTCTTTGTTGTGGTAAATACGTGCGATGTCCATGTTCTGCCTTATCAATGTATTTGGTGATAGTGCAATAGAAATGGAATATTTAACAATTTCTTTCTGTCTCTTTTCTTTCTATTAAAAATGGTTGTTGACAGCGAATCTCATGGCGAACATTGATGCTCAGCCATATGTTCGGCCATCGATGGCAGAGCATGGACGAAACATGGACATGAGCGGTCTACATTAGCCATATGCGATGTCCGACATGATGTTCATACCAACTTCATGGCTAATGTAGACCCCCAGTCACTAAAAAAGTTTCCAGCCTTACACGCATATCGTTAGTCAAAAGTTTACTAACTCTTGGACTATGAAGAGAAATATAAGCTACAGCCGAATTTCAGCCGCTGTCATTTTTTTGCTGACGCCGCCGACAAAAATGCGAAGATTTGGACCTCTGACCAGCGTTGCCGTTTTGGTTACTTTTAACCAAAATTTTTTACTTTTTGTTCCAATGTGTACTTGTGTACTTTTTTCTATTTTGGTTATTTTTTTCACCACAAATATAACCATTTTTTATATACCTTTTTTTAAATTTGCATATAACTAACTATCGGTATAAACTACCACAATTTGAGCATTTTTGTTACGTTGTAAAGACAACATAGCGTTACACAAATATATATGCCTGTCTCCTAAGAAAAATGCTTTAATGATTTGAACAAAAATGTTTTGGTGATTCCATACAGATCGGCTGCAGCCGAAAGGATTTTTTACCAGCTAAATTTAGTCAAAAATAAATGCTGGAATAAGCTTGATTTTGAGATCATCAGCTCTATTATAATGCAATTTAAAGAATTGTGCATAAATCGAAACGATTCCCCCATTAGGTTTGGTCTGCCAAAGATATGTTTTAATATTAAAAATTTTTCATATTTTAATACTTTATCTATCCAGTCATATGTTTTGTTAACAAATGTAATTAAATTAAATTTTATTTTTTTTATTAAGTACTTTTTTGTTTTGTTATTGCTAATAACACTGCACAACAATGAGAATGTTTCGGAGATAAAAATAGATAATTCTTATGTATTTACATCTGCTGAATTCAGAAATGATCATACAATTTTTCGATTAGCTCTAGTTTTAAAGATATAGTGACTAATATTTTCATAAAATGCAGCATTTTTTGTATTCTTCGCCTCATACTTCCGGACGGATCCTCAAAATAATAAAACAATTTATGGTTTATTAATCTACAAAAAATATCTTTCTTTTGAGTGTAGTTTTGTTCATGTGAGTTTCAGGATACCTTGCTGGCATTGCCAGGATTTTAGAAATTGTTTTTGTCTTTAAAAATATTAAATAGTCAACAAAATTATTCCAATGAAACCTTTTTTGAGAATTGGAAATCCGTTGAGAGTATCCAGAAATATAAAGAAAACAACTTAAAGTTTCAACAAATTTTTTATATGCTTAAGTCGTACAAAAATAGTGTTCTTTTTATAAGTTTTTTGTTTACAGTACTATTTTTGTACTACTTCAGTATGAAAAAATTTTTCTATTTTCTATTTTTCTAATTTCTTTTTAAGTTGTTTTCTTAATATTTTTGAATTTTTAGGGATTAAGTAAAAACACAAAATGTTGAACATCCTGGCAATACCAGTAAGGTATTCTGAAAGTCACGGTTCACACTATGAAAGTTTTCTTTCAGAAAGTCTGAGTATTAGGGTGAGAGGAGAGAGAAGATTGGGAAGGGGTACACGCTTTCATGTTCTTTGAAATGCCCTTTTGTTTTGTAATTCGTAATGGATGATGTTGGCTGCAGCTTAATTTTACATTTTCTTTTAAATTTCAATGTTTAGAAATGAATGAAAGTTTAAAAGAGAATTAAAGAAAATTTCTGAAAGAAAACTTTCATAGTCTGAACCGAGACAAAGTTACATCAGTGAAATTCCTATCAAGAGAAAGATATTTTGTGTAGATTAATAATTCATAAATTACTTTATTATTTATGGACCGGTCGGGAAATAGGTATTATGCGAAGAAAAAAAATGCTAATCGGAAATTTTTATGGGATTTCTGAACTCGGCAGATGAAAATAAATAAGAATTATCTATCTCTGAACTATTCAAAATTGTGTCGTTGTTATAAAGGAAGCCACACCCGTTGCGACCGTTGGTACAACTTGAGTAGGTTGTACACGAAATTGCAACGTTTGTGGGCTCGTTGTATTAAGTTGTGTCTTGGTTGTACGAAAGATCAAAAAGTTTTGATTTTTTGCCATGTTGTACAACACTGTCGCAACGTTTGTGAGCCTGTCGTATACTATTTTATGTATTATACGTGTTTATTCTTGTTGTCACCAACAAGAATGAGAGATATCTACTTGCTCACAAGTTGATTGCAAAATGAAGTTGTGCATGAGATCGCAAACCAAATTGTATCGTTTGTGCGACAAGCATACAACTTGATTAGTAGCTGAGTTGTACCAACGGTCGCAAAGTCTATGACTTGCATAAGACTGAAGTGCAATTTTTAAATGTAATGGTTCATTTAAATACATATATTATATTCTTTTGTAATAATTATATATTTTACTGAAGTAAAAAACAAACAGTATTTCAAATACAAAAAAAAAATTTTTATTTTTTCGCATTTGGTTACCTTTTTTTTAAATTTGGGTTATAAAATTTTTTGGTGGTGGCAACGCTGCTCCAAACTTACACAAAATACCAAACAACAAAATGCAGCCGCCGTGTGGCAAAACGAATAAAGAATTTACTTCTGTAGTGAATTAAAAGATACACTCACACACATAAGAAAAACAACAATAAAGGAATAATGAACAATAAGAGCGAAAGAGATGCATTTACCATTAAAATATTCAATGTGATACATATATGTATGTATGTAGTATAGAAAGGAAAGATACAATGGGAGCGAATAATATACGAACGAATGCACATGCACCCCTTCCTTCTTCCTTCCGCCTTAAAAAAGTGAATCCAAATGAGAAAAGAAAAAAGTTGTTGGTGCACAATTTAAGTTTATTTGGCTGTTGTTGTTATGGATTTCCTGTCTAATTACTTTGTAGGGAAACTTTTTATTGTATGAACAAAATATCAGATAGGAATATATTGTAACGGTTTTATAAGCAATCTACTAAATGTGAAATAAGGTTTTTTATGTGTAATAATTAGGTATCATTAGCTTAAAATTTAATTTCTTAATGTATATACATAATTAGTTTTACAGATCTTTGCCATAGATTTTTTTATTAAGGTGTAGGTACATAATTAAGTTACATATGTACATATTTATTTTTAAAAAGAGTGTGTAATAAAGAAGCCAATATCTTTTACAATTTTCTTCAACCAGTCAACTACATACAGGAAAGCAAACGTAAACGTTTTTCTTTTTTGTAACATTTAGTTTTGCTTGCAATATTTTTTAATAAATTGGCTTACACCTTGCACTTTTGATTTTGTATTTTATATATGTACATAAGTATGTATAGTTTTATCAAAACCATTCTTTTTTTTTATTTTCTTGGATTTAAACAATATAAAATATTTTTTTCTTCTTTCCTCTTTTAATTCATTTACACACACACACACAAACTTACGGTTTATTAAACACCAACAAAAAATGTAAAGTCGCGTACGAGTTTAACATAGAAGTGGAAGAAGCAGCAAAGCACAAAATACAATGAAAAAATTTCTAATCACCAATTATACCACCATGTTTTTTGCTTTTTTTTCTTGAAAATTTCACACTTTTCTTTTGAACTTTTAGTTTATTGCAATTAGCACTACTTATATTTTATGTTTTTTATAAAATATTTTATTAAAAATCGTTTAAAATTATAAAAATAACTCAAAAATTCAGAGCGCAGCGTAAAAATTGCTAGCAGACACGAACACGACAACGTACGAAAAAAAATCTTTCATAAGCGTTGCCGTATCTTGCGAATTGGACACTGCGCTGCTTTCGGCGTGCTGCCGAGGGAATTTTCTCACGCGGTTACAACAACAACTCGTGAGAAATTTCCTATGAGCGTGGGAAAATTGGGATTTTTCTTTGTTATTTGTTGTTGGGTTTGGTTTTTTTGTTCATTCGTTCGTTCGTCTGTTCTCAAGCTAGTGATGAGATATAACACATACATTGCATAGTTTATTACTACATATTGCTGATTGAGATAAATATTGCAAATAAATGTACCTATTAAGTTTTTCTTAAATAAAATGCCTACATATGGTTTTTTTCAATTAGTTTTGTTAATTTATTATTTACATATGAACGTACCTATACCGACACGTACATACTTATATCTAAATGCATATCTGTATCTACACATGTACACACCTAAGTATGCATATATGTATATATGTATGTACATACATATAAAAAACACAGCTTTAAGTTTTTGGAAATAATAATGGTATTTACGCTATGTCTTGACGAGCAATAACTTACTCGAGCAGTTGTCAAACTTCATACATAAAAATCCAAGAATTAATATAGCGATATTTTATATAGATATTGACGTTTGCTAAGACGAATTGATTGCATGATGCACTTTTTATTGCATTTTTTGTGGATTAAGCGAACTTATAAATCAAACAGTACAGACAATTAAAATTCGAAGTCTCAGCACGTGCTACGTATTTTAAGCAGCATAAATGTGGGCCTATCGAGTTCAGCTTAAAGAAAACTGACTGCCTATTTCACGATGTCGAAAGAGTTCTTTCTTTCGTGCAAATACATTTAAATCAAATTTTTTCGATATCGTGAAATAGGCCATGGGTTCAAACTTCATTTAAGTGCAATAAAATAACTGTTTTTAAAAACCTTTAATTTATCTTTTTTATACCTACATATCGTTACTTTAATATAGAAACACCCTAACTGAATTTTTTCAAATCGAGTTTTTGCATATTTCGGTAGATGAACCTCTAATACATCGAAATATGTACATATGTCGAAAAACTCTATTTGAAAAAATATTGAGTTAGATTGTTTCTATATTAAGGTAACGATATGTATGTATATTCACATGTATTTTTAACCGGCTTCAAAAAAGGAGGTCATACGTTCATTTGTGTATTTTTCTTTTTAACTTTTGTACCTACGTTCCACTCGCTATACACTCCTATTTGCTTTAGTTTTGTAAATATTTTTAATATCATAGGTGTCAGTCCATAGACTGCAACAATTAAATAAAATAAATATGTTGGGAGTTGTTTCAGCTAAGAAAGTTTGTTGATTGCGATTCAGTAACGAGCGCTGCATATTTATAAATACATACATACATATTAGTAATATGTCTGTTACAAAAATTTAAAATACTGCTCCATTAATTCAAACTTAGTAAAATGCGCTTAGTTTTCAAAATGTTACCTGGAATTCGGTGGGCTTGAATAACTTTTTTAACATGAAATATAGGCCCCTATTACATAGCGTCTTCACGAGCCATTGATTTCTCTTGACAAAAGTCAAAGTTGATATTAAAAAATAGCACTACCATTTTTCTGATGTTTTTATGTATGAAGTTTGACAAATGTTAGAACAAAATTATGTCTCGTGAAGACTGGGTGTTATGATTCACAACTAAATTGATAGTTGAGTCGTAGTTGTCAAATTCTTATTATGGATCACAACTTTCATCAAAGTGAGATAGCTGTTTTTAGCATTTGTTTTGGTTTTTATTTCGACTACTGTGTTACTTTTGCTTACTTTTAAAATCTCAAGAAAATATAGTAAGGCCAAAACTTAAAATATTTGTGATGGCTACTATGGTTTCAAAAAACAGATAGTATAAATAAGAACCTTTTTTTCGAACATTCTTTCGAAGACAACTAAAATTAGTTGTGCATCATAATACAAAAAATGGTTGAGTTGGGTCGTAACATTGACACTCAACTTGGTTAAGCGGCCTTAATATTGAATTTTTACAGATGAGCGATATATAGATTTACACAAAAAGAAATTTTGGAATGATTTAGTCAATTCTGCTAATTATATATGTACATACATATATACATACATATTAGTTATACGAAATAAAAAACAAACGCATACATGTAATACATTTTATGAATTTTATTTAAAAAATAGATCAACCATTTTTTCAACACATTTTTATATATGGTGTATAATTTTGTGTTTAAGCCACATAGTGGAAATTTGCTTTAATACTAAAATATACAGATTGTATATAAATCGTGTAACAGATTTTATAATGTTCATATTCTGTCTGGTTTCATTATTCAGATTTTATTTACAAAAAACTTAAATAGGATTTTTGAAATTTAGCACAATTATTTAAAATTGCTTAAAGCATAATGGAAGGTTAAGCAATTTAATAATTTATTAACATTTACATACATATGTGTAAAAATAAAGATACCTTTAAAAAATCATACAAAATATTTCCTAATTAATTATTCGTAAGCAAAAAGTCACTGAGGTAAGGAAAGCATGGACTTCCAATTTTACAATAATTATAAAGAGAATGTATTTTGCACAAGTTTTTATCTAATATAATATGAAAGATAAATTGCAAACAAAAAGACACAACTTATCTTGATATCTATGTAATTACTTTAAAAAAAGGGGTCTGGAGAATTGGGAATTGTATACACATTAGACAAATTGCTCTTGGCTATTAGCTGACAGTTCCATTAATCTCCATGCAGCCTTTGGATTAAGTTCATTTGGATCTCGACACAAAACCCACACGTAATTAACACGCATTACTTTTTGGGGATCACCTTCAACCACCTTGTTAGATGATCGTTCTCTCACGCACATGATTTGTTGCGCTTGGAAGGTTACTATCAGAACTGGACCCTGTTCCATAACTTTGCCCATGACCAAGTCGATGTTTTCAATATCAAGAATTTTCGAGTCTAAATATAAACCAGCCTTAAAAGCATGACTTATTGGCGTAGATATAATATTGTAAGTACTTTCAAAGCACCAATCTTTGAGAATATCTAAATCTCCCCTGACCATGGCTTCCAAAATATTTGGAATTATATCGGTCTCACAATCTTTGAGGAATTGCTTTTGATCAAAATTCGGATCAATTTTACATAACTCAGTAAGAGTTTCAGACAATTCTGTTTTTGAAAATAGGCCTCCCATTACATCGGATACCTTGTCGGTTAACAGGCGTGAAGCTCGTATAACAGGATTTTCTGATTCCTCATATTTCATTTTCCAGTCAAGTACTTTATTTACATAAGCATTATTGTTTTTAAAATTCTCCCAAGACTGATAAAATTTAGAATCCTTATGCAATTCTACGCCCAAAGCTTCCATATTTGGCTCCACTACGCGTTCATCCTCGCCAAATTCAACTTCTTTGCGTTTACGCAGGTGTGCGGGTGCTCTATAAACTCTCGAATTTATACCTTGAGCATCCATTTCTTGCTTAATCATTTTAGTTGTATCCGAAATCGCTTGAAATGCTGAAGTCTGTCCAATTTTTTCTCCCTTGTCCGATATGCTTTCTTTGGCACTTTTAGCTTGCTTCGTTATTTCTTCTGTTATTTTCGATGCCTTTTGAGCAATTTCCGTTTTTCCAGCTTCTTCCAAAGCATCACTTACTCTTTCCTTGATCGATCCTAGCTGTTCCTTTAAAATCGAGGATGACTTTTGAGCCTCAGATTCAACAATATTAAATTTCTGTCTGGCAGACTGCAAAGCTTCCGATTGTTCAAGTTTTTGAGCTTCCTCACGGAATTTCTTTATGCTTTCTTTCATTTCTTTATTTTTGTCCATTTCATTTTTAATGTTGTCAATGAATTGTGAAAAAAAGCCGGGGCGCCTCCCGGGTTGGGAATACCAACGCTAGAAAAGAATTAGAAATACATATGGACTGATTAAAAGCAAAATCATGTTTCGTATTTCTATATTGTAAGGATAGGGATATTTGGAGATAGGGATATTTAAAGATATAAGTATGTATCTCTTTATATCATCATTATAAGTAATGCATTTTGCAAATTCAATATAAACAAGTTATATTATAGTTTTGACGAAGTTCTAATTATTGCCCAACGGACTTACCTGGTGCTTTACAACTAGAAGACATTGTCTGCCCACGAATAAGCCTTTTCTGCCTCTGATTAAAGTTAAAAATTTGTACTGAAATTCAACATAGTTTATCCGGTTATAAGAAAAGCAGTTTTCAAAAACTTAACAAGTTCGCAAAATAAATTAATCTATCACTTACCATAACGATAATTTTCTATTATAAGCTAAGCTTTAATTTATATTTCTTATATTATTGTTTATAAAATTCGAAATGATTTCGTATTTATGTAATTTTTTCTGTTCGTAAAATAAAATTATTTTTTTTCTACTAATTCTTGATTAAACTCATGCCTCTTAACTGTCAATGTCAGTTAGTGTTGTAAAAGTATTGAGTATTTGTGTACCGGGTACTCAATACCAAAGATATTTTTCGGTACTCGACACCCAAAAGAAGCTACTGAATACTTTTAGAGCTGTATTTTCTAGTGTCTATCAAAAAATGGTCAGCTGGCGTTCTACTGCCACCTGTGTACTCTTAAGGTGGGTCCACATCTAAAAATATTTGCGCCGAACGTGCTCGCCGAAAATATTTGCGGCACAAATTTTAGCTTTTAGATGTGAACGAGCTCTTAAATATTTATCACACAAATATTTATTCACGAAAATTTTTACGTCCACCCGCTCAAGCAAATAAAAAAGCAATAAAATTAGGACTATTTCTACAAATGCGTCCATACCAGAACAGCATACGGCGCAATTTTTTGCGTTGTTCGTCAGAAACCAACAAGCCATAGTTCGTGTGCGTTGAATGTGACGAAAATTCTTGCGTCCATGATACAATAATACAGGTACATGCATTAGTGAAAATTCTCATCAGCTGTGTTTTGTATGTAAGTTTTTGGTTGTGTGTACAACGAATTTTGTTGTTGCTCAGTATGTAATTTTTGACAACTCACATAAAGATTTGACAACCTAGATGAGAAAAAATTTCTAATGCATGTACCTGTATTATTGTATCATGTCTTGAGCACAGGCTAAACAGACGCGACAAAAGAGAGGGAAGATATTGCATATTCACTTAAGCGAAAGCCGAGTGCAAAACGGAATAAAAATTTTTACTGTTTGCAATTAAAACAAATTGTTTATTTCATAAATAAATGGATAAATTTATTATTTTATACACGAAAAAATTACAATTCCACATTTCATACACATTATTTAAAGTTTTTATACATTTTGCAGCTTGCTTCTACAATTTTCAAGCACTTTTGCTACCGAACCAACAACAGATGCACAAACACACGCACAGGCAAACAGAACACTTCATATACACTTTAATTAATAATTAAACATTCAAATATTACTTAAACACACTTTATATGCTTTATTTAATTTTTTTCATTATAAAGCAATATTTTTTACAGTTTTATGCTAATGAAACACTTTTTCACTGTGAGCTAAAACTTTTATTTTGTTTTATTTACTTCTACATTTTCACATCACTATATGTCTCTCTTTTCTACAATAGCCGAGTGGGAAAAAAGCTGAGTTTTTCATTTTTGATCACTCATTTTCTTCGTCTCTGTCCTACTTTGTGGATTCTGTGCGCCGCACACGTCCACACTAACTAAAATGCGCCGCAAATATTTGCGGCGAACGCGTTCGGTGGTGGAAAATGACGGCTAAGTTTTCACAACATATATCTTTTTCTTATATATCAAATTTCTGATTAGAAGAGCAGTCTACGTTCAGACGATGCAAGTCTTAGGCCGAGGCCATGCAATAAGCGGCAAAGCGGCAGAGTGGCGAGTTTGAGCAGCTAGTGGCTTATTACTGAGCGACATTCCTGAGTGGTTAATTGTTAAAATGCTATTGTTAATATAAATAACATTTATTTTGGAACTAAAAGTTATTGGATAAATACTATTGAAAATTGAACAAACACACCTATTAATGAATACTTTTGCAAATAGCAAAGAAATTCTCGGTCGGCAGCTTATATTAAAACCAAAAATAGATTTGGATAATATACATATTATTGTTTTCAATGCAAATTGACATATGATTTTATTTTTATATGTTCAAAAACAAGCCTAGTTTTTTATTTCTCCTCAAATTTTAAACTTTTCCAAATTTGCAGCATTTTTTCATGAGTGGCATTAAAATATTAAATTTTTTTTTACTGTTTGCCGCTCAAAAACGAACTAAAAATTAGAACAAGTTCTATTCCTGAGCGACGCCGCTCTGCCGCCGTGCATATGTCAAACTCCATATAAACAAATTTTACACATTTTGTTTACATACATTTTTTTTATTTTTTTTGTGGTTCAATCAAATTGAATGCAACGAATTTAATTCACCACTGACATCGCCTTGTACGGATCAAGGCGAATTCATACTAGGTGGCCGCAAGAGCCCAGCTGTTTACGAAAATGTTTACACATTTAACCTGTCAGCAGTATCTGTATACGTATATACAGCTTTGTGTATTAGTGTGTTTTGCATTTATTTGTTTTTGCCATGGTAGAATAAAATAACAGGTAGCTGCATAACTAATACAAATGTACATTTGGGGTACGAAATGTCAAACATTAATAGAGAGGGTAGGTGTGTTTGAAGAACATATGAAGCAAACATACGTGTGGTATTGTGTGTGCAACGTAGTTATTTCACATGCACACAAGATTTGATAGTTCATACCATGAAAAAAGCATATAACAAACTAATCAGCTGGCGTTCCAAGGCTACCTTGTATATTATTCTACCATGGTTTTTGCAAAGTATGCTGCTAGTGCGGCTATATTATTTCATCATGCATGCATCTGTATCATTGTATCATGATCACAACTCATAAATCTCCAAATGTAAAATTTTGGAAAAAAGTCACACTAAAACGTTTACCAACACTATGTAAAAACAAAAAGCAGTTATAAAATCCCTTTTTCTGAGGAAATTAAACATCAACTAAACACCAATTGAAATTATCAGAACTTGCAAAAAACGACATAGCGCACGGTGAAAAATATTTAAAATAATAAATAAAATTTTAATCTGCGCTACAATAAAACCTTCAATAGCATTATTTTATACAAAATAATATGACAAATAACCGAAGTAAAACAACAGAAGTGCCAAATTAATTTCTAGGAATCAAGAATAAAAACATTAAATATAACGGAACTTTTGCTGTTGGATTCCTATTAAATTCTAGCAATAAAGTAAAGTGACGTCATGTACCGCAGCAGCACAGAACCAAGACAAAAGGTAATGAGATATTGAAATTGATTATAAATACAGTTATAAATGAAATACATACATAAATACAATTGTAAATTTTTTTTTATTTATAAATTACATACCTATTTTTCTTTATTTGAAAGCAAACTGCTGATAGTTTCACAAATTTATTGGGCTTTAACGGTTTAAACATGAAGTGCTTACAAGAAATGTATTTGGACACTTGTGCATCACTGGCCACAGGTGCAACGTCTTCACCCAGTATTTCACCAACATCTTCAAGTGGCACATCAGAAACTGGATCCTTTTTAATGACACCGGTATCCATGCCTTCAAAATCTACTACTCATTTAAGTAATAACTCTATAGGATCTGGAATGGGTATGACCATTGAGAACTTGGCTGCCTTACAACAGCAACAGTTCTTAGCAGCTCATCAGCAGCACCTAGCGGCTGCTGCCGTAGCACAACGTCACCTTGCTATTGCTGCTGCCGCTGGAAATCATCAATCTGCAGCCATTCATAATATGAATATGTCCGGATTTCCAGCAAGTAGTCAACAAGATGAAATTTCAAAATCACTAAAAATGTTTGCTATGCTAACGGCATACTCTAATGGTTCTGGTAGGTGCACATATTTTTGTATTGTTTTTTATTCATTATTTAATTTAGGATTTTTTGGAAATGCTGTAAAATGGTTATTTTCAAATACATACACTAAAACTACTTATAGCTACAAGTATGTAAATTGTAATATGTTTATTCTCCTATCAATTCCTTACTTGCTTTTACTACTAAAAATATTTATATATTATGATCTAAAAACCAAATACATATGAAAAAATTATGCTTTTAATTTTTGATTGAAATGTGTGATGTTCCTGATGAAAAGGGACCGTAGGAGCTATTCACATATTACGCAACGGTATTTTTGGAGTTATATACACCCCCATTTGTAACGCTTTTCACAAAATTTTCAGTATAAATTATCTAAACCTTAACCATCGCCTATTATAAAAAAGTTTAATAAATTTAAATATAAAACCAAGATATTTATAACATTTAGAGTCTCCTGGTGTTACTCGACAATTAACACAATCTCCAGTTGATGCAGTCATGCAAGACTTTGCTTGTAATGGTTATATTTGTGATGATTTAAATCGTTTTCAAATGGGTATACATTTATCCAATAATCCTCCGAGTACTGGTACAAACACAGTTAACCCACTAAATTCGTCTAATAATCAGCAAATGTTAAGTAATGGAATATCAACATCTCACATTAAAACAACAGCTGCTAACACAACGTTAAATCAACAACAATTGCATCCGCTGCAGCAACAAAATTTGAATATAAACTTTAATAATAATTTTTGGAAAATGTTTCCATCTCATATGCAACAACACTCTAATGCGGTAACAGCAGCAGCTGCTGCTGCGGCCGCAGCTACAGCAGCTGCAGCCGCTAATATCGATTATAATTGTAATCAAAAAAAGCTGCCAAAACGTTACAATGGCACCAAAAATGAAAAATATGTGAGTATTCTGTTTTATTTTCAATAAAGTATTTTTTTTTAATTTAGAACGATTATCCGTCATCCCACGTCAAATTTGGTTGATAAACAGCACGGTTTCGGCTATGTGCCATCTTCAGTGTTCTATTGAATTCAATATGACATGGGATGACGGAAAATCGTTCAAAATTCAAACAAACACCGTCGGAAGAAAAACACAGCACTCAAAGAAGTACTGTTTATAACATTTACCTCAAAATACAAAAAATGGAACCAAAATAGAAAAATCTCCCTAACAATTTAGGGCAATTTTTCCTGCTGGAGGAAAATAAAAATTACCCAAAATTTTTTGTATTCAGGCAACAAATTTTTCAATTTGGGGCAAATTTTCTTTTCATTTGTTGCCATTTTTTAAATTAAAAGAAAAATGTCCGCGAAATCGGGATTTTTTAGATATAATTTTTTTTAATAATTCATAAAGTGGTTTTTCTAAAATGAAGTTTCTTTTAATACTCTAGTGACCATGTACATAGATGTTTCAAAGTTACTGCGACGGTTTTTTTGAAACGTGAATTTAGAAAATTTTTTGTTTGAGCGAGCGGTGCCAACTCTGCCCTTTTTGTGGTAGATCTACCTCTCTTGGGTATCTGTCTCAACTCGACCACTTTCCGTGGAAAATCTACCACTTTTTTTAGTTTTTAAATTATAGTAACCCCCATTTTTTTAAACTAATCCAAGCAAGAAGAAACTTAAATATATTTTTAACAATTCATGTAAACAACGCTGCGTTGATTACATATTTCAAAACCTGCTTCTAGCATAAATTTTTCCCTTACTGGGCCAGTTGAGAAAATTGCTCGTTCTTCCACATACATAGGAGCATTAAATTTTATTGAATGAAAATATTTATTTCTTTAAATATGACACCCAGCTACAATTAATGAAATTATTGATCATATTCGAGTCTTTATTGATCCCTCAGCTGGATAAAAATAATCATGCGCTCATTTTCTGATCATAAAATATACTTTCGTCGGTAGATAATGGTACCCTACGTACGACTCCTCTTGAAGAGTCTTTTATTACCCGCTTCTAAATCAGTTTTGACTCATTTTTTAGGAATTTTGAAACAGTATTTGGGATCATTTGTGAGTTAATTACGACTCATTTTCGAGAAAGAAAAATAAAAAAATTCTATTTTAACTGTGAATCGAACCAAGCTCCTTCGCACTTGTAACCTTACGTACCAACCACTTAGCCAAGGTACTGCCTACAGACGGCACAAAGCTAAAATAAACTTAACTTTTATAACAATATTCAAAACAGTCACATTTCGAGCATATGCTTGATCAATTTCTGATTGCGCACAAGTCTTTTTCTAAACATTTATTGGACTAATTTTCGAGTTGTTTTTTGAGCGGCCAACTTCTTAATCACTTTTTGATCATCTAAGTTAGTCTTAAAATATTAAATTTCGAACATATGCATGATTGTGTACAAGTCGCTTTCTAGTCATTTGTAGGAATCATTTTCGAGTCTTGTTTTAAGACCGCAACTTATTAATCACTTCTTGATCACCTAAGATAGTCTTAAAAGACTCCGTTTGCTGAGTTTTGGTAAAAAATCTTCCAAATGCTATTTGGGTTAATATTTATCCTCAAAAAAATTAACGATAATTAAGAGTTGTCTAAGTCTATGTCCATACGAGTCAACTTTAGCTTCTGCAACTTTCTTAAATTTTCTTTTGAAGTTGCTTTCGTGTCCATATAATGAAATTCTTGTTGTGCAGCTTTTGTTTTTTTACATAGATTTTGCGGTTGCTAATATTACGAAGAAGAAAACAAAAGAGAGTTGCATGTACACGAAGCAGTGTACCGCTTCCCAATCTTCTCACCTCTCTCCTATATACTCAAAAGTTGCGCAGCAAAAGTTGACTCGTATGGACATAGCTAAGGTTCCTTATAAAATATTCTTTATCGAAAAAAAATTAATTAAGGGTAAAAAATCTTTTTCTAAGGTGTTTAAAATACCCTAAAAATAAAAATGGTAGATCTACCTCTTTTCATAGTAAGATTTGTTTGAAACCTCTTTTTCACATCAAATCTATCTTTAAGGCAGATTTTGGGTTGGCATCACTGGTTTGAGCACTGACGGCTCGTTTCCGCATACAACGTAATCATCGGCGAAAACGAAATTCCATAAAATAGCAACGAAAAAAGTTTGTGTTAAAGCTTCTTTTCGTTGCTAATGTATGGAATTTCGTTTTCGCTGTATACGGAAACAAGCCTTGAGAAGGCTTAATTTCTAATTCATAAAAAGTACTTATGAAAATATTTTCCTTTATTTTAGTCATCGGCCAAACATTGTGTTTTCTGTGAAAACAATAATGAACCAGAAGCCGTAGTAAAATCTCATGCCGTGCGTGATTCTTTAGGTAGAGTGCTCTGTCCGAAATTAAGAACATATATATGCCCCATTTGCAAAGCGTCCGGTGATATGGCACATACTGTCAAGTATTGTCCACAAAAGCCCATCATAACAATGGAAGATGCCGTTAAAGCCGAATCGTTTCGTTTAGCAAAAGGCACATACTACAAACAACAAATGAAAGTTTAAAATCATGTCGTTTTGGTTTTATCGTTTTGCAACGTTATGAGTTATTAAGATATCAAGATATTTTGATATAAAAACTAAAGTTAAATTTTTAAAAAAATTATTTAAATGAATTAAAATTTTATATTTTATGTATAAAAATCTATAAAACGCTAGATGCGTTATCGTTATTAGTTAATAAGTTTTAATATTAAATATACATACATACATATATAAATAACACCCAAACAAAAATAATTTGTTTAATTTTTATCTTGTTATTTTATATAATTATAATTTTATTAATAACTTTAAAATAATAAAAAAAAAATTAAAATTTAATAAAATTTTAAATTATTAATCAAACGTATTATGAATTAGAATATATATAATAATAAAAAGCGAAAATGTTTTTAGTGTACAATACACACATACAATTTTTATGATACTTATCTAATGCATATCTAAATAATATTAATTTTGTATTTTCTTTTTGTTGAACAAAAGAGAATTCGATTTTAACTTTTTTATTCTTTATTATTTCCATTATTATAGTTTATGTTTCACCAAATTGCTTAAACTATTTAAAAAGTAAAAATTCATTGTAATAAGATTTCGGAAAATTACGTTTTATAGTATTTACATATATAACAAATTAAATATTGCTCATTCGAAGGGGTCTTATGAACAATTATGTTCTATTCGGGTTTTTTACATATGTTAATTTAACTAGAAATCATCGCTTTAAATTATAACATTGTGTTTTTTTCATTTTTTATTCTAAAAAAAAACTTCTTTATAAAATTTATATTTGTTTAACATAATTTAAATTAAATTTACACACTCATAAGTTTTAATAATTTATGTTATATTGAAGTGTCATTAAACTTAAACATTAACAACAAAATACGAAACTTGTAATAATTACATTATGTTTTTATAAAATACATGCATTTTTTATTCACTCAACATATGAATTTGAAAAACTATTTTTTATTTACTAATATTTATTTTTTTCAACCGAGTTCAAAAAAGGAGGAGGTTCGACTGAATGTTTCTGTAATAAATTCAGGTGTTTACATGCACTCCCTAAATCCCTAGAATCAAATGGTAAACTTGTAGCTGTGATGCGGAGTATAAAATAGCCCATGTACCAAAATATTGTATTTTTTTCTATAATCTACTTTCCCTTAATTAGACTCTATGGCTTGCTGAAACTCAGAGATTGTAACTGATTTAAGTAAAATATGTACAACATTCGCTCTTATTCCAATTGTCGTCGCTGACACAAAACTATGTTGTCTTTGTCGTTATCAACATTTATCAATGACTGTCAACATGTATTTGGTATTCCTTACGAAAATTTGATATTGATATTATATGGAGACGACAAACTTGCTTATAGTCGCATAATAGATAACAAAGTCTGATATTGTTTAAAAATCGGCCAAAACCGTTAAAAATAAAATTAAAATCTAAAACAACAACTCGAAAAACTCAAATCAGACAAATCGATTTCGTTCTCATATTTATTTATATTAAAAAAAAAATTATATAAAAAATTAAATTTTTTATTATTGTTTTCAATATAAATATGAGAACGAACTCGAGTTGTCAACATCGCACAGTGGTGTAAACTAGAAAAAAAGTTGTAATAAGTATGGAACTAATAAACTACTAAACAGATTTGCATGAAATTGAATTGAATCGTGTCTCTTTAAGCTGCACCAGGGGCGGAGATACAAGGGCTGAAAGTTGGCTACCTCGGGTCTGAAAAAGATTTTGCGGCTTGTAATTTTATGCGCGTTGGATTTTGCTAGACAAAATAAAGAAAAATATGTTTACAATTATTTTTGTATCTTTTATAGTTTAAGAGATATTTCACTTCGAAACTAAAATTTTAAATTTTTGCCTCGACGTTTTTTGGTTGTAATTTTTTTACTAAGCCTCTGATTTCAACTTGTAGTACTAAGTAAAATCACCGAGCAAAGCCTTGAAATGTCTTGAGCCGTTAAATAGTAACAAAAACTGAAAACGTTGAAATTTTACAAAAAAAAAAAATATCGCCGATTTTTCAAAAAAGTGATTTCATAATTTTTAAATTGTAAACATTTTTGTTAGAAATGTTAATTTTATTTTCATACTCGTTGAAAGTTCATGCAAATCCATTTAGTAGTTTAGAAGTTCCATACTTATTAACACTTTTTTTCTAATTTACACCACTCTGCATCGTGGGCCGGGCAGTAAACAAATTTCCCTGGGGGGCCATTCACACATTACGTAACGCTCCCGGGGGCTTAAAGATTTGTTACGGATTAGATGCTTTATACTGAAAATTTTGTAAAAAGCGTTACTACGGAGGGGGAGGGGGGATATAAAACCTCCGAAAATAGCGTTACGTAATATGTGAATAGGCCTTTGGGTTTTATATAAATATCAATAGTTTTATTCAAAGTTTCAAACTTTTAATTCCACTCTACAATTCTATAAATTTACTCGCAATATTCTTATGTCCATTAGCTACAGCAACTTGTAATAATGAATACCCCCGATTATTACGGGCGCCCGTTACAGCTAAAAATTCATCTTGCTTTACTACCCTTAACTTGTTGATAATCTCAACATTACCTTTTTTTACATCTTCAAACAATTCTTCAACTACTTTCAGAAAGTTAGCAATTTTCTCGTCTTTAGAAAGATTAATAGGTGTTTTGCCATCTTTATTCTTAATGTTATAAATTGCACCATGTTTGAATAAAGATTTTACAACCTCCAAGAAGTCATTCTTAGCAGCAACATGAAGTGATGTATTACCATCATAAGTTCTAGCATTAATAAAGTCGTTTATTTCACTACGGCTTACATATTGTAATAAAACTTCAATAACTTCTCTATAACCTTTGGAAGAAGCTATATGTAATGGCGTATTGCCCTTGTTAGTAATTAGAGCAACTTCAGCTCCATTTTTCAATAAGGTACTTACAACATCTATGTTGCCGTTGTTAACAGCATGGTGTAATGGTGTTCTTCCATCAGTATCTTTGAAGTTAACAATTACTCCCCTTTTGATTAAATTCTCGACCGCTACAGGATTGTTATTTTCTATAGCCTCAAGTAGCTTTTCAGAAAAAGCAGACTGTAATCTTTGCTTGATTGACTCTAAAACCCTGTTTACGGGAATGTCAATATTAAGTTCAACCATTTCTATGAACGATCTTACATCTTTATTTAACTCACTATGCAATAACTCATAATATTTTGTACCTTGCCCTTTGGAAACGAAGCATTTAGCCCTCCCACCGTAAGCTTCATCTGTATATCCTGACGTTATGTGTTTTGGATCAAATTCTAGTGTTACTAGCATATCATTTACTGACTGTATGCTTTTATTATCTATCGAACGAGGTACGCAATCTTTGTATAGCTCAACTAGGTGATATACATTTCCTAGGTAATAAGAACCTTCCTTAAGAGTTTTCCAAGGTGACATATTCTTCTCTGAATTATATGGATGCGACATGTTCCGCAACATAGGAAGGTAAACATTAGAAAATTTGATATGAAGCTCTGCAGCATGTTTAAGCTTCTCAAGTTGATCCAATTCAAATTCGGGGATAAACTGTGACAATTTATTTGCAATATTCTTATGTCCAATAGCTATAGCAACTTGAAATAATGTAAAGCCCTGATTATTTCGGGCGTTCTTTACAGCTAAAAATTCATCTTGCTTTACTACCCTTAACTTGTTGATAATTTCAACATTACCTTTTTTTGTATCTTCAAACAATTCCTCAACTAATTTCAGAAAGTTTGCGATTACCTGGTCTTTGGAAAGATTAATAGGTGTTTTGCCTTCTTTATTCTCAATATTATAATTTGCACCATGTTTTAATAACGATTTAACAACTTCAAAGAATCCATTTTTAGCAGCAACATGAAGTGATGTAGTACCACCAGAAGTTGTTCTAGCATTAATAAAGTCGTTTATTTCACTACGGCTTACATATTGTAATAAAACTTCAATAACTTCTCTATAACCTTTGGAAGAAGCTATATGTAATGGCGTATTGCCCTTGTTAGTAATTAGAGCAACTTCAGCTCCATTTTTCAATAAGGTACTTACAACATCTATGTTGCCGTTGTTAACAGCATGGTGTAATGGTGTTCTTCCATCAGTATCTTTGAAGTTAACAATTACTCCCCTTTTGATTAAATTCTCGACCGCTACAGGATTGTTATTTTCTATAGCCTCAAGTAGCTTTTCAGAAAAAGCAGACTGTAATCTTTGCTTGATTGACTCTAAAACCCTGTTTACGGGAATGTCAATATTAAGTTCAACCATTTCTATGAACGATCTTACATCTTTATTTAACTCACTATGCAATAACTCATAATATTTTGTACCTTGCCCTTTGGAAACGAAGCATTTAGCCCTCCCACCGTAAGCTTCATCTGTATATCCTGACGTTATGTGTTTTGGATCAAATTCTAGTGTTACTAGCATATCATTTACTGACTGTATGCTTTTATTATCTATCGAACGAGGTACGCAATCTTTGTATAGCTCAACTAGGTGATATACATTTCCTAGGTAATAAGAACCTTCCTTAAGAGTTTTCCAAGGTGACATATTCTTCTCTGAATTATATGGATGCGACATGTTCCGCAACATAGGAAGGTAATCATTAGAAAATTTGATATGAAGCTCTGCAGCATGTTTAAGCTTCTCAAGTTGATCCAATTCAAATTCGGGGATAAACTGTGACAATTTATTTGCAATATTCTTATGTCCAATAGCTATAGCAACTTGAAATAATGTAAAGCCCTGATTATTTCGGGCGTTCATTACAGCTAAAAATTCATCTTGCTTTACTACCCTTAACTTGTTGATAATTTCAACATTACCTTTTTTTGTATCTTCAAACAATTCCTCAACTAATTTCAGAAAGTTTGCGATTACCTGGTCTTTGGAAAGATTAATAGGTGTTTTGCCTTCTTTATTCTCAATATTATAATTTGCACCATGTTTTAATAACGATTTAACAACTTCAAAGAATCCATTTTTAGCAGCAACATGAAGTGATGTAGTACCACCAGAAGTTGTTCTAGCATTAATAAAGTCGTTTAATTCATCACAACTTACATATTGTAATAAAACTTCAATAACTTCTCTATAACCTTTGGAAGAAGCTATATGTAATGGCGTATTGCCCTTGTTAGTAGTTAGAGCAACCTCAGCTCCATTTTTTAATAAGGTACTTACGACATCTATGTTGCCGTTGTTAACAGCATGGTGTAATGATGTTCTTCCATCAGTATCTTTGAAGTTAACAATTACTCCCCTTTTGATTAAATTCTCGACCGCTAAAGGATTGCCATTTTCTATAGCCTCAAGTAACTTTTCAGAAAAAGCAGACTGTAATCTCTGCTTGATTGACTCTAAAAACCTTTTTACGGGGATGTCAATGTTAATTTCAACCATTTCTATGAACGATCGTACATCTTTCTTTAACTCACTATGCAATAACTCATAATATTTTGTACCTTGCCCTTTGGAAACGAAGCATTTAGCCCTCCCACCGTAAGCTTCATCTGTATATCCTGACGTTATGTGTTTTGGATCAAATTCTAGTGTTACTAGCATATCATTTACAGACTGTATGCTTTTATTATCTATCGAACGAGATACGCAATCTTTGTATAGCTCAACTAAGCGATATGCATTTCCAAGGTAATAAGATCCTTCCTTAAGAGTTTTCCAAGGTAAAGTATTCTTTTCGGAATTATATAGATGCGACATGTTCCGCAACATGGGAAGGTAAATCTCAGAAAAAGAGATATGCACCTCTGCAGCACTTTTAAGCTTCTCAAGTTGATCCAACTCAAATTCTTGATTTGGCTCTCTCAGCATTTTTAGCAATTTACTTGCAATATTTTTATGTTTATTGGCTAAAGCAACTTGCAATAATGTACTCCCTTGATTATTACGAGCATTTGTTATAGTTAAAAAATCATCAGGTCTTACTGCTCTAAGCTTGCTGATAGATTCAACATTACCATTTTGTATATCTTTAAACAATTCTTCAATTAATTTCAGTAAGTTAGTAACTTTTTCGTCCGTAGAAATATCAATAGGTGTTTTGCCTTCTTTATTCTCAATGTTATAAATTGCATCATGTTTTATTAAAGATTTTACAACTTCCAAGGAGCCAACTTTAGCAGCAACATGAAGTGATGTAGTGCCACTTGAAGTAGTTTTGGCATTAACAAAGTCATTTAATTCATCACTACTGATATGTTGTAACAGAACCTCAACAATTTCTTTATAACATTTAGAAGTAGCAGTGTGTAAAGGTGTATTACCTTTATTAGTAACTTGATTAACATTAGCTCCATTTGTTAGTAAGATGTTCACAATATGTGTGTGTCCATTGTTAACAGCGTAATGCAACGGTGTTCTTCCATTAATATCTTTGTAGTTGGCATCAGCTCCATCATTTAACAGACGCTGAACAGTTTGTATATCACCTTTACTAGCAGCAATGTTGATATATTTCTGCAGATTCTGGAGAACATCCCATGGTTCTCTACCCTCGAGCTTAATCATCTCTATATTTACAGTCATTTTGTTTATCCGACACAGATTTATAATCGCACTATTTCTCAAAATTAATATTTTAATTATTCAGTAGAATATTAATTCAGAGTTCCAAGCCGAGGCATTTTCATCGGCGGCGCGGACAATATTGGTCGGCGGCGGCGGCGTTTGCAACGATGACTCGGCGGCGGCTTAAATGTCGGCTTGAACGAAAAATACTGAAAAAAATTTTTAAAATAAAAAATATTTTTTTCTAGCTAAAAAATTGTAATATTTCACGAAAAATAGATGTTTTGTATAACAAGTCAATCGGCGGCGGTGCGGCTTGGAGAAAAAGGACCGGCGGCGGCTAGGCGCCGATTTTGAGCCGATCGGCCTGTTACTCTGTATTAATTGTTTATAACAAAGCGAATTAATATCAAGTGGCCTTATCATCAAAACAACACACATACAAAGTAGGCGTAGGACTATTTTTATATGTGCTTTGGCAGTTCGGGTTAAAGTTTTTCTCTTTTCTTATATATAGTTTGACTGATGGGGTGCAATCATCTGTGATGATAAGGCTACCTGGTACTGAATTCGCTGAATGCGCTGATCGTTTCTGTCGCATAGTTTTTCAATGTGACAGAAACGATCAGCACATGCAACTACATCAACCTTACGGTCGGCTAACGGAGCCTTAAGAATGAAGCATTTTTAAATTAAGAATGTTCGTTTTTGAATTAAAAATAAAGGTTTTAAATTAAGAATGAAAAATTTTTAAATTTGCAATGTAGAATTTTTATATTAAGAATATGCGTTTTAGAATGAACATTCATAAATTAAGAATGGAGAATTTTGTTTATATATTGCTTCATACATACCATATACCATACAACCAAAAAATGCAATATTGTTTTATTTAGAAGAAAATTCGCAAATCTGATAATAATACAATTATTGTAGCACGAAACTATGTAACCAAGAACAATTTTCCATTGCATTTTTATAAATATCACTTATACTAATTTTAAGGCTTTTTCCTTATGTAAAATTTTAATTACATTGTTTCGCATATAATATGATGACATATTTGCATCTATTAATTAATATACAGCATCATTTTCAAATGAAAATTATACTCCTTCAATAAATCTAGTAAATTCCATGTCAGCGGGTTCATTACACTCTAATTCCTTCAATTATATCAATCACTCCAACAAATGTTTTTTATGCACAGTTTTTTATAGTTATTTTTATTTTAATTTTTAACACACTAACTAAGTAGAAACACTTTTTAACACTTTCTGCAGATATTACAATTTCATAGTGACATTTGTAAGAAAATAGCGGAAGTATTATACGTGATAACGCTTTCAAAACAAAAATTAAAATTTTTGATTTAAACACGCGCATTGCAGTTTTAAAAAATCAAGACTTTTAATATAATAACGAAACAAACTTGTTTTTAAAATGTTTTGCAAAAGCTGTGGTTTAAAAACTAAAAATTAAAGTTTTGATTTTAGTGCTTTGCATTGTAGTAATAAAAATGCTGCCTTTAAATTAATAAATGAAAATTTTTGTTTATAAAATGTTTAGCATAATATATTTATTTAAAAAATAAAAATTTTGGTTTAAAATAGGAAAGCACTTTTAATTTTTATTCAAATACGCTGCATCGTTAGTAATAAAGTATTTAACCTTAATATAATAAAGAAACATTTTTGTTTTTAAAATGTTTAGTAAAAAATTTTTGTTTTTCAAACAAAAAACGCACATTTTTTTTAAGTCCTAATTATATAGATAAGAATGTTAAATCTTAATATTAAAAGAAACATTCTTGGTTTAAGAATCATTTTTTAAAATGCATTTTTAAAACAAAAATGCAACATTTTTATTTTAAGAGTGCTTTTTTGGTTCAGTGCACGTTAGAAAATAAGATTTGCTTTCTCTTTGATACAATCTTCGTAATGTTGTTGTATAGTGCTGATTTACACTGGCAAACATTGTTTCCTGAAAACTTTACTTTTCAGTGCAAAAGAGCGAGATTGGAATACAAGTATATATTTCTATTTCATCACTCTCACGCAAAAGAAAATGTTCGACGACAAATGTTTCTCAATGTAAGACGGGGTTCACACAGGGCAACTTTTGTTGCGCACCTTTTAATTCAGCCGCGAGAAAGACAGAGAAAGTAACACAGTTTGTCTCTGTCTTTCTCCCAGCTGAATTAAAAGTTGCGCAACAAAAATTGGCCATGCGCAACAAAAATTGGCCATGCGGCTCCGATTCTATTTTTGTGAAAAAGTGAAAATGAAAAAAAAAAATTATCACTTCATTGAAAATGCGATTCTAATTTCAGATTTTATGAAAACTATCTGTCCAATTTTTTTCATATTATAATTTTTTTTTTCATCATGAAAAAGTTGGCGAAAACTTAAATGATGCCAACTTTTAATGACTTTTTGATTAACTTGCGCTTCAAAAATCATTTTCTATAAAGTAAAAAACGCCACAATGTATTATTTATAAAGCGGCCCACCCATAATACAATCGGCCTGATTGTGTAAGGCGTTGGCGTAAACGCCTATTGCATATGTTATTGTACATATTATTGTCGTTATGACCTATAATATGCAATAAATATCGCAATACTTTCAAAGAAAATATTGCCCAATTCTCCTGACAGTGATAAAGTAAATATAACACTGAACACCATATTACACAATTTTCCTTATTGTACAATTAAAATCAAAGGCATTTTGATTTTTGTCAATATATTGTGCCAACTTCGAATATGACATACACGCAATTTATACGGTTCCATTTGCATTTTCTCTCTCTTATGTGATTGTGTTAGGGGTTTTGTTGTTATGAACGAGTAAATAAAGCAAATTTTGAGAGTAATGTACAAAAAAGACATGAAATGAAAAATCATCGTATAAATGGAAAACGTTTTTGGTAGCAACTTTAAAAAAGAATTAAAAAAAGACATGTCTTAAGAATCACGGTGTAAGTTGCGTGATACACATTGGCGATATTATTGTACAATACGAAAAATTGCACAATTATATTGCAAGTGGGTGGGCCGCTTAATACAGTCATATGTACAAATGTATTAGTAAAAAAAAATTGTGTGTATTAGTTTCGGTCATACATTTCTTGTAGGGATGTGTACTATTTTCTTTGCCATTCAATAAATTGGTTGGCTTTTTTTCAACTTTAAAAAATTGTTTCAACAAAAACTTTTTAAATCATAAAATATAAATATTTATTCATCTGTTGCGTTGCAACATTTTTCCATTATAGCTATGAAAATACCATCGGTTAAGTCTTCATCTGGTAGTGTATAAATACAATTTTTACCAATGTTTTTATATGCTGAACTGCCAAAATTGCGCCATTTATTGCGTAAAGCTTTTTTACCACTCAATAGCTTAAAATTTGGATTTAACTGCAAACACTTTTGTACAACTTGCTCGTTTTCTTCTTTGTATAATGAACACGTAGAATAGGCAATTCGCTTAACATCTGGAAATGTTGACATTGCGTACGAGAGCATTTTGATTTGTAGACCCGCTAATTTTTGGAGGCGCTCGGGACATTTTATCTCTGGTTCTAAAGATAGACGATTCTGTATACCAGAACCCGTGCACGAGGGATCCACTAGTATGTATTCAACACCAGGACATTGTTCAGCTGTTACGGTCAAAGCATCAGCCTTTATGGTTTGTACTATTTTACAGCCAGCTGATGTGGTCATATTGCAAAGAACACGATAGCGTTCGGGACTTTGTTCAACTGCATAGATAGTGCCTTGATTTTGCAAAACATTACAGATATGTATGGTTTTCATGCCAGGAGCAGCACACATGTCCAAAATGGTAGAACCTGCTGGTGGATGTAAAAGTTCTGCTACCAAACTTGTTCCCTGAAAATAAATAATATTTGATTTATTTAGCGAAAAATTCAATTTAAACAAATCAAAATTGGACTTGCCTTATCTTGTAGCATAAACTTTCTATCCACCGTGTATTGATGACGAGACAAATATTGTTTAAGTTTAGGATGAAATATCAACAAATTATCGACATGCATATCTAACATGTATTCATCTTCAGCTAAATCATGTACGGCCTTCAAAAAATCTTCATAGTTATCAAAAGGTGGAAGCTCCTTCTTGCGAAACTGTTCTCCGGCCAACATTTTATGAGCATCTTCCATGCTAAGTAAATTTGTATTGACTCGTACATACCGAGGTTTTGCATCTAAATACAACAGCAGTAAATAAATGGACAATTTCTATTAATTTTTGTAGGCAATTAAACAATTTATTTTATTAATTTGTAATTGATGGTACTAATCAATTAGCTCCTAATAACATAGGTACTATGCCTAATAACATATACAAATAATTATTTAATTTAGTTGTCTTTTTTGTATTCCTTGCCAACTTTAACGGCTGCTAGTTTCGATGTTCCAACGTTGTCTTCGCTAAAAGCTTTATAAACGTATAAGCAAATAATAAAATTGACTACTATGACAGATGCCAATACTGAGAAGCAATTTGTTTGAAACGCGGTAAACTTGAAAGATGCATCTAACCAAGAACGCACACCGTAAAAGGTGAGAAACGGAAAGGTAAACATTAAGAAAGAAAATACTAAAAGCCATATATAGGCTGATGTACTTGTGTCTTCGACCTTATTGGCATAAGCTTGACAATCACTTGCAAGGCCTTTTTCTGGCTCCTCTACCACTTGGGATTCATCTTTTTTCGGCCTGTTATCAGATTTAGATGCCACATTTAGCTTATTTTTGCCCATGATTATAGTCTGGTTTTAAATTGTATATATATTTAAGAAAATCTTGCCTTTTTTCTTCGCCTTATCAACTGAGTTTGCATCAATGCCTAGAGCTTCTACTAAGCGTTCTTTGTAGTCTCGTACAGTTTGCACTGGCTTCGATTCGCCGTTTAAGATTTTGCGACCAAATATTAATTCAGTTACCAAAATTTTGCACAAGGCTGGATTTAAACGTGGATTCTCTTCTAAAATTTTTGTCTGTTCAATTGCTGCATCTATAGCTCCGCGATTGTCTATATACAGTTTTAAAACTGCTTGCATACTACCGATCCGCTGGAAATAATTTTAAAGGATTTTATAGCACGTGTTTCTAATTTATTTAATATTTCCTTGCACTTACAGCATGTTTTTCTTCATAAATCAGTGCTCTCAAAGATTTTTTACGATTTTCCAAAGCAGTTTTTAGTATTGCTGCAACTCTTTTATATTGTGTGGGAACTTTTACCGAATGATTGAAACCCGACATTATTTTTCACTTTTTTGTTAATTATCGCGTTTATTTTTTCCATAGACTACTAACTAGATACGTCACTTAACAACATTGCGAAGATTGTACAAAAGAGATAGCAAATCTTATTTTCTAATTCCGTTTCTAATTCGACTATCTCTTTCATATTATCTTAGTATGAACATTTTGCATCTAAAACTAATAACACATGATAACAGCCTTTTTTTAAGTGCAAAAGCGAGTATTCTGTTCCATATTTGTGCTTTTTTCTACCGCAGCTGCAAGGCAAATTCATACCAGGTAATCACACTAACAAAACAAGTACGACATGTAACAAAAACCAGACTTATTTTGTTTTTGTAAAATCATTGTTCGATGACAATTTCACATAGCAAATAGTGTTTTTTGACATCCGACCATGATGAAAATGCAAAGAAAAAGTTATGAGCTGTGCTTAAAAGTTCACCTGTACAGAATCGCCTTGCGCTATATGCCAGTCACGTGACAACAAAGAGGAACGTCAAATGCAGTATCATAGCACTGCCAAGCCAAATTTAACAGGTCCGGGTATTACTGTTTTAATAAATTTGAGAATATGTGCGTCACACAGCCAATAGATTTTGACACATCTCTGGCACAAAATATACAGAAATCACAATAGTGACAGTTAAAAAACTACAACAGGTTTTTCAATTGTTTTTAAGGCTCTGTTAAAAAGAGACAAAAATGGCAACGAACAGAAGAAAATAAACAAAACGAAAAAATTTAAAAATTTTACTCACTGAATAACACGCTAAAAATGTTTAAATTCTAATAAAATTAAAGAATTATGCCTTATTATTAAAAATATATTGTGAAAAAAGAATTGTGTGTATATAAAAGTGTCGTAGATTTGTTTTATTAATGTGCTTTTTTTTGCAATTACTTTGTGGTGGTAGGTTTTTTATACAGCGTTTTCTTACACACACATGCACATGATTTATTATTTGTGAGATTTTGCAGTAATTATAAAGATAGAATGTAAAAGATGAATGAAGATGAACTGTAATTAATTAATAAATACTATTTTCAATGTGAATTGTGGAAATATATGCATATTTAATTAGTTTTATTCATTACAAAATTAGTTCGGGTAGAAAGGCGCTGCAAAAGAAAATGAAATTTAAAGGCACTGTGTAAGCGATCAGAAATATATTTCGGTTTGTGTCACTTCTGTGTATTTTGTGTCTCTGGTGTGTTTCTATCAACAACCATAGCACAAAGTATGACCATAGCCTGTGACCATAGATAATACGTAGTCAACTGGCTCCTGTCCAAAAAAATGTACAACTTTCTTCACACCCAAGGTGAATTAATTTTATCACGTGGTGTTAATTCTAAAACAACTACAACATTACAATAACATTTGACATCTCAGCCGCTATGTTAACATGTTCAAATTTTGACATACGAGCATCTAATTTGCGGACAAAGAGTAGAACTGCTGTGCTTATAATATCACCTGTATAAATCCACCTTGTTCACACCCAAAGCGAATTAATATCAAGTGGCCTTATCATTAAAACACCACATATACAAAGTAGGTGTACGACTATTTTTATTTGTGCTTTGACAGTTCGGGTTAAAGTTTTTCTCTTTTCTCATATAGAGTTTGACTGATTGGGTGTAATCAGCTGATGATCATCTGTGATGATAAGGCTACCTGGTACTGAATTCGCCTTGGTTCACACCTATGGGTATCAGGCTTGCCATTTTAGCATTTTTAGTACTAGATTTAGAACTTTATCTCAGTTAGCACAAAGTTTCCAAAAAAGTGCTAAGTGCTAGTTTAGCACTTTTTCAAAATTACTTGGCACTTTTTTGTTTTATTTAATCAACTAGTTATGACTAATAAAAAATTAAAGTTTTGAACCCCGTAACTCCAGAGCCAAAAAATCCTTTAAATTCTTTAGTTGAAAAAGGCTACTACGTCATGATTTTTTGTTAAAAAAAAACGTGACAAACTACAATTGCATTTTCTTTAATTCCAATATTTTTTTATATATGGGTTCGCATTTATTAAAAATAATATAAAAATAGCATTCTCCGGCATAATTGACTTTATTTTGTGATATAAAAACCAAGTTAAGTCACACTAACCCTAAAAAACTAAAAGTGCAATAACAATAACGAGATACTAAACAAATAAATTTATTTGCTTTAACATTTTGCGACATCTAAGTATTTTCATTAATTAATATATAAAATTAATTGTATATAACAACTAAAAATTCCTGTTCAAAATATAAAAATTTTGTAAAATACTATTTGTACAACTATGTATGGTTTTGGTGCTGTGGTGATAGTTTTATTTTACACCAATACTAATAAAAAATGTTCTACTAACACATTCTTAGACTTAGGTTTTTGACAGTAGACTTAGGTTATTGAAGTTTTAGTTGACTATCTACGTATAATCTATGAACTCAACACTCATCAGAAAGCGTAATTTTTGCAGTTGAAAATGCACTAAAACATTTTTTTGCACACACAAACAATATTTTATTTTATTTTATTAAAATTTTTTATTTGTCTTATAATAAATTTTATGTTTCTTCTTGCTGTAATTTAAAAATATCTTTTTAATTTTGTTAACATTTGTGTTTCAACCGTTTTTCATTCAACAGTATTGCATTATTGTTACTATTTGAGACAATTTTTTCACAATTTCGAAAGAGTTTTTTCTTTCTTACAATTACATTTTAAAGAAAAACATTTTAGAATTTGTTTTTGTTTTAAATGTAATTGTACGAAAGAAAGAACTCCTTCGACATAGTGAAATAAGCAGTAATTGTATATACTCGTAACAACTAAAAACTCATATTTAAAAAATATAAATTTTGCAAAATACTTTTTGTGCAACTAAGTATGGTTTTGGTACTGTGGGGAATATTTTATTTTAAGCCAATACTAATACAAAATGTTCTGATTTGATCGTGCTCGACGTCTTGTTACTTGTTAATGGGGCTGTGCGCGCACAAATCACAAGTAATTATATATGTATATATATAATATATATAGTAATATATATGTATATATATATATATATATATATATATATATATATATATATATATATATATATATATATATATATATATATATATATATATATATATATATATATATATATATATATATATATATATATATATATATATATATATATATATATATATATATATATATATATATATATATATATATATATATATATATATATATATATATATATATATATATATATATATATATATATATATATATATATATATATACATATATATATATATATATCTATATATATATATATATATATATATATATATATATATATATATATATATATATATATATATATATATATATATATATATATATATATATATATATATATATATATATATATATATATATATATATATATATATATATTTATATATATATATGTATATGTATATATATATGTATATATATATATATATATATATATATATATATATATATGTATATATATATATATATATATATATATATATATATATATATATATATATATATATATATATATATATATATATATATATATATATATATATATATATATATATATATATATATATATATATATATATATATATATATATATATATATATATATATATATATATATATATATATATATATATACATATATATATATATATATATATATATATATATATATATATATATATATATATATATATATATATATATATATATATATATATATATATATGTATATATATATATATATATATATATATATATATATATATATATATATATATATATATATATATATATATATATATATATATATATATATATATATATATATATATATATATATATATATATATATATATATATATATATATATATATATATATATATATATATATATATATATATATATATATATATATATATATATATATATATATATATATATATATATATATATATATATATATATATATATATATATATATATATATATATATATATATATATATATATATATATATATATATATATATATATATATATATATATATATATATATATATATATATATATATATATATATATATATATATATATATATATATATATATATATATATATATATATATATATATAAACATAAATAATATTAATATACAAAAATAAATAAATAACCAAAAGAACAAATGCAACATCCGCTTTGTCAAATACCGTAAAGAAAGGGTCTTTTCACACTATGCGTTTTTAACCTGCTTTTTTTTGTCAATTTTCTTTTAAAGCAAGTTACAAGTTACACTTTCGTCGCTATATGCATTTTTAAAGCCCGTTTTATTCCGAGTAAATCAAGGTCAGGTGCAATACAATACCATAAACTGCGGCTGAGTATTATAATTTTTAATAAAAACACACTTTTTTTTGTATGAAAAATCTTTCCACGCTTTAGGAAAGTACTTAAAATTAATATTGAGGGCTGTAACTTTCAGGGTACTTTTTTTTAAACATTTCCAACTGAATTTCAAATACAAAAATTTTATTGTAAACGGGCCGAAAATGGTGTCGAAAGAAAAAGTATGAACTAGTTATTATTTTGTATAATATATATAATATGTCGAGAGATATCAATCACAACCAATTGATAACAAAGAATATCGATATTCACTTTTAGAAGTGAACGCGTATTTCAGAATAGCCATGATTATGTTACGTGTAAATATCAAGTAATGTAGACGGCATTTGCGAAAAATATAACAAATGTAACCAAACGGAATCACTGTTAGAGGCCTTTTACCCTACGTCTATACCTGATATAATTTTATCATGATAAATGTCAAATTCCATATAGGAAAAACATCTAACATAAAATAAAATATTTTTCAATATAAAGTTTGACATTTGTAATGATAAAAATATATCAGGTATAGACGTACCCTTGCAATGGAGCATTTCTTGTTGGACGGAAAAATTATGTTGGCGAGGGGAAGAAAAGGTAGGTGTAGTACCCCACCAAATCAAATGTTCCGATTTCGTAAAGAATTGTAGACTGTTCGGTAAAATCTTCCGACTTGGAACCAAAATCGTAACGATTTTTGTACGAAAGGGTTGACACGACTTCGTAACGATATGTAGTTACGAAATCGTAACGATAATCGATACAACATGTCGGTACGAAATCTTAACAATATGTTGGTTCAATTTCTTAACGAATTCGTTTAGAGTTTTCCCCAAATCTTTTTAATAATTGTTTATTTAATAATTATTTTACATAATTTTATTTATTCAATCCAATAGTATATGATTTTATTTAATATAACATATAAAACTATAATTTAAATTGAAAGATTAGAACTGTAAATATTTTTAACCCCAATTGTCCGGGCGCACCCATATGGTAACGCAAAAGACCTTTACATCAGAAGCTTCACAGCAATCCAAATGCAAAAAGATTTTACACAAAATCACTTACATTGCATCATAGAGACACCTGTTAACATTTACAAATAGGTCAGTTGTGTTTTGTGTTTCAAAGTTAGTGGGTCTTTTCAAAAACCTTTGAAAAAAAGTTGACAAATGAAAAAGTAATTTACTCCTTCTTTTTACCTGTGTTGTGCTAACGAAAAATATTTTATTTTAAATATACAACCGAATTGTCATATTTAGTTGTAACATAAATTAACATATTACAAAATATATATCTCACCCATATGGGGGCACCAGGCACTATATGGAAATTTTTCTTGTAATACTTTAGCTTGTAGATATTCCGTGGAAAACATTTATTATTGATATGAAATGTTCTTTGTTTGCAAAACTTACTCTTAGTGAAGCCATTGGCGTAGATAGGCCCTTCTGAGGAGGGATAAGCCTCCTTTCCTTCAAGAAGTTCAAAATATTAAGTAATTTGGGTAATATAAGCGCACTAGAAAATTAATTTTAGTTTTAGCCTCCCCCCGCCCCACCAGAAAATATTCAAGCAACGCTTATAAGAGAAGCATTGGACTTTTTGAATGAACTGGATATTTAAAATGACGAAAGTGTCGTATAGGAAACTCCTGCAAGCTCAATTCCAACATTTCCTGAAGCGAACTATATAGACTGCAGCAGTCTTCCGCCACATGAATAGTTTGAAATATATTTTTTGTGATATCTTGATCCAATGTATTGTCTCTATATCAAATGAATATGCTGTTTTACGCGGATGAAAACCACTAATAACGAAAGAAGATATGAGGGTTTAATAAGAAAACTTATTCGTAACGGGATATCATGGGTCATCAACATATCGATATATGTCGTCTGCTGATGGCGATTTATTTAATTAAAAAAATATATGTACTTGCGTATTTATAGAAGTTTTTGTAATCATTTTCCAATAAAAACACATATTTATTGAGAACATCTAATAATTTCTTTTGAACAAAAAAAAAAAAAACATATATAGCGCCGGACGTGACCATATGGTAACGGCCTATTATGCCTGACCCAGAGGCCGTATACAAATTTTAAGTACTAAGTTAGATCCTATAGGTATAGATTTAATAAGTTTTATTTAAACTTAAAACAAAATATATTCCTGGACAATTTTGGTAATGACTTTTACTGTCGGTTTTTGCGGTGTTACACTATTTATTTTTGATCTTCTTTTTCGTAGCTTGTCCGGCTATAACTAATTGCTAAAGAGTAGTATGCAGCTCTGCCTGAAATTCAGGCTGCCATAAGAAGTATGTGTAAAAAAAAACAAACTGAAATTCAGGTTGGTAAATTTCTTAAAGAAATTTCTGTTTAAGCGTAGTATGCAGTTCTGAATTAAATTCAGGCTGCCATAAGAAGTATGTGTAAAAAAAACAAACTGAAATTCAGGTTGGTAAATTTCTTAAATAAATTTCCGTTTACTAGTACGCAGTTTCAAAAGAAAAGTACACGGAATTTTGGCATTTATTGTCTATTACAGGCATGCTATAACAATAAGTGAAGAATTTTTTCCGTCAACTGATACAAAAATTAATGTTCAGACAATTGTTTGGTCACATAATTTTGGCATTTCTAATTTTTCGTACATTGCAATTAACTTTTAGTGTGTTTGCGTGTTGTAAATTAAAAAATATATACATTTGTGTGTATGCAAACAAAATTCTGTATAGAATTCTACACGATAGTTTTTCCGTGTAGAAATAAATGCAAAACTCCAAACCTGAATTTCAGTGAGAAATGCATACTACGCTTAAAGCGTAGTATGCAGTTCTCACTGAAATTCAGGTTTGGAGTTTTGCATTTATTTCTACACGGAAAAACTATCGTGTAGAATACGCTTAAAGCGTAGTATGCAGTTCTCACTGAAATTCAGGTTTGGAGTTTTGCATTTAGTTCTACACGGAAAAATAATCGTGTAGAATTCTATACAGAATTTTGTTTGCACACACACAAATTTATATATTTTTTAATATACAACACACAAAAACACTAAAAATTAATTACAATGTACGAAAAATTAGAAATGTCAAAAATTCCGTGGCCAAACAATTGTCTGAACATTAATTTTTGTTTCAGTTGACGAACAAAATTCTCCACTTATTGTTATAACATGCCTGTAATAGACAATAAATGCCAAAATTCCGTGTACTTTTCTTTTGGAACTGCGTACTAGTAAACGGAAATTTCTTTAAGAAATTTACCAACCTGAATTTCAGTTTGTTTTTTTACATATACTTCTTATGGCAGCCTGAATTTCACGCAGAGCTGCATACTACGCTTAATGCTCGAATCTGAAAAAAATAAATTAAGTTTAAGCTACAGTTAACTGACAAATGTAGTAAAAAACTGGCTCTCATTGTTCCAATGTGTGTAGTTATTAAAACAGTTTTATTTTATTTTAAGAAATATACATACATATACATACATATATATATGTATTTAATTACATTATACAACATAAAGTACATATGGAAATGTTTGTACATACTTATGTACTTTATATTTAGCACATAATTTTCTACATATTGTATATATTAAAATTATTATATTTTAGTTATTGTTTATATATAAAAAGGAGAAGGGAACTTAAATGTATAATTATAATTAATAATTTGTTTATGAATTGGTTAAGTTTAACTGGTACTATAGTTGCTTTCATAATTATGCAACCACCATAAATAATTGGTTTTCTGGTTGTAGCAATAGCTTGAGGAAAAAAGAGGTATATACATAAATATGTACTTATGTATGTAGTAACCCCCATATTCATAAAAATTTATTAAATTAAATGTTAATGTTTAATGTACGAATCGCTTATGAATATGTTGGTAAAAAAAGTCTAAAAAGTAAATATACAAATAATAGTGGACATTTAAATAAATAAACCACTTTCGTTGGATTACTACATCAAATTGGAATATCTCGCGAGTTAATTAATTTCTTCAAAAATCCCTTCGAATTAGGGAAGATGAAACATACGGAACGTCCGAAGGATCTTTAGGCTTGCAAGTATGTAATATAAAAATATGAAAAGCGATGAAAATAATTTTTTTTTGTGATAGCGAAAATAACTTAAAAATTATAAAGGTATTTTTGATAACATTTCTTTTTAAACATTTCCTCTAGTAAAGGGTGAGCAAATTTGAGGTTAGGAAGTAAATTGGCTGTCAAACTATGAAATGTCAAGAGTTGAGCTGTCATCCTTTGGCCTGTATTTAGAGAAAACTTGGGAAATTTTAACCACTGAACGCTACACTCTTGCGCAACGGATTTTACATGTTAAAAATTTACTGTATCACTTTGTAAAATTAGAGCAGCTTTTCCTCGCAATCAGGCTTCTTTAATTCTTGGATGAGTTGAACGTTATAAGCGTGAAGATCCTTATGCAAAATGTTGCGCAAAGTGCCTCTTGTGATATCCAATTGAACCAGTCATTGCGAAAAGGGCATGAGTCACACATTTCAAATTTAGTAAAATTTTCATCATTTTGATAATCAACTTTCACAATTGAAATTCGTTGTTCAAGTTTTCACTAAAGGATGACAGTTCAATTCTTGACATTTCATCATTTGACAGCCTATTTACTTCCTAACCTCAAATTTGCCCACCCTGTACTTGTTCCTATCACACTCTCACTGAACCAATTATTTACGATGATGCTATAATTGTGGAAATCACTTTGTTAAAGAAGATGGCGTCCTTCTTATAGATGGCAAGTTATTAAGTATTTCGGAGATGAGCGTAAGTAAAGTTGCCTATAAAGACTAAAAAAATGTAAGAAAGAAAACAAGAAATATATTTATGTATGTATAAATGACACTAATGCCTCTAATGAATGATAATGGATGGTTGTGATAATTGTACGATTCTAATTATTTATTTATTTATATTACTTCTTATTATTTGTAATTTTGTTGACTGAGAATGTAAATGGTATTTGTTGTTAAGTTGCGTTGATCGGAATGTGGTTTCTGGACTTAAATCTGGCGTTAAAGGTGGTATTTCACCACGAAACGGTACTACTTGAGGCGTACTTCTAATCAATTGTTGTAATTTAGAAATACCATTGCCATTAAAAAGTCGAGGCTGTGAAGAGTCATCACTTTCTGTATCCAATTTAGGAGGCAGTACCAAAGAGCTGTCCATGACAGATTTACCATCATATGTTATCACAGCACCACTTGGTATATTGGCATTTGGTATTTTACGATTATCTGGCGGTAAATAGTATGTATCAATACGTTCAGCTGCTTGGGCTTCAGGTTGGTCTAAGTCAAATAAATAATCGTCTTCGTCTCCTCTCTGGTTGTCTTTTCGTTCTTCATCTTCTTTTACATCATCTTTATAGAATTCAATATCATCTAAATTGAGTTTGTCGCTTTGATTAATTTTACTAGTACTAACGCTACTCAGTTTTGATATTATTTCTGTTGTTGTAGTTAATTTGATTTTGTGTTCCTCATTACCATTTTTCATTGTGGTTGTAGCTATAAGTTTGAGATTTTCTTCAGGCTGTACATCGTCCATATCTTGGTATTCATCAAGTGAATAAATTGCCTCATTTTCTTTTACATCGGCTGTTTTGAATTTTGTCGTTAATTGGTTTTGTGTGGAAGATTCCTCCAACTTATTGTCTTGTTTAATAATTGCATCGTCTTCTTCTTCTTCCTCCTCCTCTTCTTCATTTGATTCTTTAAATATATCTTCCAAAGATGCATTTCGCAATTTGGCAGCCTCTGGCAAATTTATAGTTGATTTTAACATGGAACTAATAGGTTTGTTATAAGCAAAGCCATTTATACTAGATGATTGTGGTTGGGAGTTGAGTAAATTTTGAATTCCTGAAGCTTTTCTGATAATTATTGTGGCATTTGTACTATCTGGAGGGGAGGGTATAAACATGGGTTCAAAATTTTGAGTTTGAGTCTGCTGTTGAGAAGTTAAAAATAGAGTATCTGTTTCCATTGCTTCATCAATTTCCAAGCCTGAATCTTCTCGGCGACTTGCAATTTGTTCTACTACTTCAGGAGGGGGTATAGGTCCATCTTGCCTTAGAATAGGTTTAAAACCACTTTCAACTACTACCGTGTCTGGCTTAAATCCCTCATTTACAGCTGGTTTCATAGTTGCTAGCTCGGCGGCAGTAGGCTCTTCTTTTATTTCCTGTATAACAAATGGTTCCTTAAAAGCACCGTTTGTTGTTTTCGGACTGACTGTGGACATCTCAGGAGATTTAATATTTTCTACAGAAATTTTGATGGGTGAAATCGGTTTATTTTTTAATTTTTCTAAAGTGTTTTTATTATAAATTGTTTTTGAGAGACTTCCTTGAGGTATAAGGTCGGCATAGGGAACTGGAATAGTGGGATTTTTACCCACGTGTATCAACGTGTCTGTTTTGCGCATATTTGTCAATTCTGTTGGCTGACCCAAGAGAAGAACTGAAGCCGCCAAAGGTTGAAGTGGAAACGGTTTTTCCTTTATAAAAGGTCTTAGCAAACTAGGTACTGGTTTGCGGTAGTGATTAACTATTACCGAAGGTTGTGGTACTTGGCCACCAAGGCCTGAGGGATGTCTTAGTAATTGTTGTGGCAAGATGGGCTTCGAAGCAGGTACCTTTTTAATTGGTGCCGGATAAGGACGACGACCTGGCAACTTAACTGGATGAAAGAGAGGAGCATTAAACGGAGGCCTTAAAAATTCAGAAAGTCCTATGGTTTTCTGTGAATTTTGTAAAGGTAAATTATTGGTTAAATTATTGGCAGTATGAAGTTGTGGTTGTGGCAGATAATAATGTTTGTTATATGGTGTGTGCAAATGTGGTTGTAAGTGAGTGGCTAACAAAACTGGTGTTTGTCTATTGTTAGGTGATGGTAATGAGAGTGATTGAGATTGAAATGAATTTAACAATTGCTGTAAATTGGTTTCGCCTTGTAGTGTTTCTGGTGTTTTGGTCGATATATTGGGCTGCTTTGGGTACGCCAAGGGATGTGATGTGCCTGATTGCTGCGTTTTAGAGGCATCATGAGCTAAAGTAGAGGCAGAGGAGGGGGATGTGACACTAATACCCATAGAAGAACTATCATTAGCACTATTTGTCTTATACATGTTGTTATTGTTGTTGTTACTGTTGACTATGTAGTTGTCGGCGAAACCTTGATTTTCAAACCCACTTGCCAGTTGCTGTTGTTGCTTTTGCCTTAGTATGCTATCCTCGAGAGCCTCAGCAGCACGGATCCCATCTGAAATCAATTTAGTAATTTCCGTTGATTTTGTTATTTCAAAAGTTAATTTCGGCGGAGTTCCATTCATATTGTGATTCTTAATTAAATCTGTTTGGTGCTTTAACAAAAAATTATCGTTGGGGCTGACCTTTGTTTCATGGCGAATAGACTCTTCTGGCGCTACATCATCTTGTTCCTGTACTGCTAAGGGTGCTGGTACACGTACTTCATGTTTTTCCGAGGCTTCAAAACGAGCATCATCACAGGAATCATGCACATGAATCTTCCAACCAAGATAACGATGTGTAAAGCAGTGATAGTATACTGTATCGGGTGTATTCCGATCGGGTTTCCAGGTTATAACACCAGGCTCACCAGGATCACATTTCAATGTCAAAGTACGTTGATAGGCTCCAAATGATTGGTAATCGTCGGCTGGCGGTCCATCAATATCTGGCGTCCAATTGCACAGACGTCCTACACCAGTGGGAGTAACTTGTCCCGATCGAGATCTATGCACTCCAGCAAATATACGTATATTCTAATGTGGAAAAATTTAAATCAACATAAGAAACTTTAAGCTAAATGGAAGCATACCTTCTTTTCTTCTTCGCGTTTATGTTCATAACCACCAACTGGATCATCAGTTATATAGAATGGATGATATTTAGCTGGAATATCAGGATTATTGCCACCTTCTACAACAAAAGTATAAGTCTTGCCGCGAACAACATGAATTTCAGGTATTAGAAGTCCATTAATGAACCAAGAAATTCCCCAGCCAACGTGACCTTTACATAAATAGAACATTTTTTGAGTTGCTGAGAATAAAATGTTTTCCGATTATTTACCTGTAATGGCTGAGTAACCATGTTTTCCTCCAGTTGGGCCCATTTGGGCATAAAATACACCATCTTCTGGTTCATAACACTGTATAGCTGGTATATCCCAAGAACCGTTTTCATTAATCACTGGCTTGGGTGTAGGCACTGGACGCCTTTGCGTCAATTTTGTATTGGAAACTTCTTGTCTTCTATTTGCCCCTTGTAAAGCCTGCGCTTTCTTATTGTCATAAAATTCTTCCTCAGGTACACCTTCTCCGCTTATTGGCTTTGAGGCTGGTGGATAGCCTTTATCAGGACTTTGATTTTTTTCTAGCACATCATCTTCTTCATCGTTGTCGTTATCCTGTCGAGGATTTTGGCCTTCAGGCGTTGGACAATTCCATGTTGGCTGACGTCCGAAATCAATATAATGCGTTCGTTTATTAAAATTTGTATGAAAAGAAGTTTCTTTGCGTTCATTCAATGGACCAATAGCCCAGACAATAGCTTCAAAACCATTTCTAGCGATAGGTAAATCTAATCTATCCGTTGCATTCAACGATCTTTGATAAGTGACAATAGAATAACCGTTTACCATGGCCGCATTCAGTAAACGAATGGAATTTGTATTTTCCTCAATATTAACATCAGGACAACTGCCGCGTTTTCCCGAACATTGCGATTTACCTTCCAAGTGATAATCGATGGCATAACCTTTACCGGTTGCTTTATCAACCCAACTCACGGCTACATCAGATCCAATCATTATACTGCGGTCTTTGTCTGGTGAAATACCAAAAGCCATATACTCATTTTCATCTAAAATTGAGGAAAACAAACATGTTATTTTATGGGAATATTTGTACACATATTTACATATTTTATTAAAAATCAAGAAAAATGTTGTTATTGTTGCTGTAATTGTTTAAGATAATGAAAATACAAAAAAATATCTTTTAAGCCAATTAGCAAGCTGCTAATTTTGTTTGTTTTATGTAGGGATTGTTTCACTGTTTTACCGTTGATACAATGGAATGGGCTCCAGTGAAATCAAGGAACTTATTCGCAAACCCCCCTGTTTCATTCTTCATTCTGTTACATTCTTCACTAAGAGCACATCCATTTGTGGTTGATATGCAATTGAATCGCTCTATGCTTTAAAGAGAAAATTCGTTCTTTAACCGAATAGTTCGTATGTACGAGTATAATAAACTCCCTGTAGAGGCCTTTCCTGTCACTCTATCCCGGAAGCTTAAGTCGATTGTCTGCAAACACTACTGCCTCTATCCTCCCCTAATAATAAATTTGCCTAGTTCCGGCAAAATGCAATGCTGGTAAAAAAATATATATATACGAAAAAGAGTCAAAATTTCTTTGAAAATTAAACCACTGGAAGTTATCAAGATGAGAAAACGCTTCTGCTCCTCACTTGCTACTATAAGTGGCCAAGTTGTAACTTATTTTGGTATTCGGCCAAACGGTCTTCAATTCCTTCTCCAGTTTCTAGTACAAAGTTTTGAAGGGTTCGCCTCGGAGGTTTGCTCTTCCCCTTCTACGTCTTCTTTAGGGTTTGTATTCGAATGATTTTCACGCTCGAGCATCTTTGCTCATTCACACAAAATGTCGCAATGCAACCCTTTAAATTCTTAAGCATTTGACTATGTCAATGTTTACGTACAGCTCATGATTCATCCGATACCGATACAACCAGCTAACTTAGATTGGTTCATATGTTGTTCATTCGAAGACCCCTAGCATTGCCTCATCTGCTTATGCAAGTAGCCATCACAGGCAGCATTAATTTCTTCTAAAGTGTTATATTCGTCGTTCTTGCTTTATCTCAAAACTGATAATTCGTTTTGTTGACGGCGGTGCCAAGGCAGATAAATGCACTTACTACCACAAAGCTGTAGTCACCAACGTTAACATATTGTCCCCCCTCCCCAGTCTTGTGGGATCTGTGTTCTTTGCCATCATCAACTTTGTTTTTCCTTCGTTCATCGCCTTTTCTATACTTTCCAAGGCAGCAAATACTTACCAAGGTATGTGAGTAGCATTTGATTCTTGTTGTAAATTGTACCTGGTCTATTAACTGCTGTATCACGTACGGTCTTCTCTAACAGAATATTAACCCTTTAACACACGATAAAAAGTAAACCCTGTCTGAAACCTTTTCCAATTTTAACTGTTGATCTCGTGTCAGTTAAAGTCTTCCCGCATAACCTTATTAATTTGGCTGGGACACCAAACTCAGACATGGCTTTGAATACTTTTGTACGTAGTTGGCTGTCGAAAGCGGCTAGGTTGATATCGATTTGATTTCCTAAGTTTTGCTGGATCTACGGCCACACTCATTGATCTCAATTTAATCGCTTTTGATCTTTTACAAAATACGCTCGATGTATCAGGGCACAACACATTGAGGCTCGAATCATTAGGCACTCGTTCCTGTATCCAAATTTCGCAAATATTCCCCAGCTGCTTTGATAGTTTTAAGCCAAGATAATGCTATTTTGACTTCGTTTTGGTTGATGGTGTACATTTCATATCGTCATTGCTGATTTCATCACCGCTAGCATCAGATACCAACAGTTGGAAGAAATGTTCCTTCTATATCATGAGTACGTTTTTTGCATCTGTTACCAGGTTTCCTTGTTCATACTTGCAAAAAGGAATACTTGTACCAAAGCTTTCCGCCTGGTGTATTATTATTATTATTATTTGGTAAACATTTTCAGGCTTCCTTTCGACTCCTGTAGATCTCGATTTTCCCACACTCATGTCTTTCCACCCAGCGGGAAAAGGTAATGAATAGTAAACGAGAAAGTCATGCAAAGAATGTATAATATTTCATACCAGAATTCATTATTGTTAACACAGAACATCTCCTAGGAAAGTAATGAATTATTTTAATGTGTCCGGCGAATGAATTCTATAATTAATTTTTTTTAATTCGTAATATAATATAAGACAATTATGTATGTAAGTACAAACGAGGAAAACACGAACAGTTGTTACGAGCAAAAAAATACATTCCTTCTTCGTAAGATGTGGTAAAGTATGTGGTAATATATGTTTAATTTTTGTGTGTGATCAAATTACCTTCTCGCTTCCAAAGGAATGCATTGTTTCGCTTTTTAAAATAATACATTATATCTTTCATTAGATATGTAATAAATGACTACTTTTCCCGCTGGGTATTTCTTTTCCCTTCCGACGGAAAATATATTTCACCCACGGTATATTGAACAGGTACCACTTCAAGAACAGCTGTTTTAGTAAATTTGAGAATGTGTGCGTCACACAGACAATAGATTTTGACACATGTCTGAGATTTTTCTATCAACAACGGGCATGTGCTACTAAATTTGATGAATGTGTGCGACTCACAGATAATGGATTTGACATATTTCTGGGGTATATCTACCAACAAAATACATGTGTTTTTTGGTGTTGGATTTGTTTTAGTAATGGTGATACCTGTAATGAATATGCCTTGATTTCACCTCTCTCATTTTCCCTTCATAGCTCTCCCACTACGTGCTACCACTGACTGCAATGCTGCCAGATATGCATACATTTTCTCTGCGGTATCTTTAATGGTTCATGAACTACCGAATTATTTCCAATGTAAAATGTTTTTAAAATACTGTGCGATATTTATAAAAACAAAGAATATGCAAGAGTTTTTAACCGAAATTTCGAAAATTTTCTTCAGTTTAAAAGGTAAAGCCCATGGGCCTTATTCATAATACATAACAAAGCTTTATGAAGTGAATTTTGTATGGAAATTTGTTTTATAAAGTTTTCATAAACCTTTAATAGCACTAGACAAGAAATTTGCAACTTTTGAATGTATCTGAATTTAGACTGTGAAATTATTATTCGAAATGTAAAACATAGTAAAACTGCATAAATAAAACTTTTGCATCAGAATAACTTTTGAAAATCAATTTTAAAACATGGAACGTAAAATGATTTGGAATTGTAATTTTAAAAATACCGTTATTTTACTACACTTTTAACAAAAAAATACGCTAAATAAAGTGATCGAGAAAAATTATAAGTATTTCTGTAGTATACGGAGTTCAACAAAACAGAGTTGCTTTATGAAAAGACCTGCATAATTTTTTCGTTTAATTTTTTATCGCAGTGTAATTAATAACTACTTCACACTTTTCTTTACTAAACTTCTTATTTTTAGGAGGAATGATTTCATTACGGTGCATTTTATTTTGTTGAATTAAAAATATTCTTATATATTGCAAACAACATGGATTTTATTTGTTCTGCCCCTTCATTACATTGACTTTGTTATATGTATTAGGCTGATTCCCATTTCAAATGGTTTTTTCGTGTCCGTTGAAAGTATATTAAAATATTTCATAAAATAAACGAAACATTTTAAAATGAAAACCGCTTTAGCATGATTTAATAGATTACACTACGTGACAGCATTCTTTTTTTTTTTTTTTTTGGAAGAAACACCACTATATATCCATTAATCTAGAGACAAAACATAGTCAAACTGCGTACATGGTTCTTCATTTCCTCATATTTTGACCTTTTTAAAGAATGCTTATTTAAAATATTCTTTTTAATATTAGTATCTAATAATATTTAGCAAACTCGGTACCAAATAAAAGGGAAGGGAATATGTATAATTTTATAAAAATATTTACTGCAGTTACCCTGAATAAAAATAAAAAAATGTGCTTTTCAAAATATATCCTTCCATATTCTTGAAAGTTTTTATAAAAAAATATTTTAAAAATGATATGTTGTAGCCTTAAATTTACTATATTTTTTAGTTTTGGAGTTTTTTTTGCGATTCCTTTCGGTTTTCGGTAATTTTTTTTTGTTTTAGCGATTTTTTGTTTAATTTTGACGCTTTTTCATTTGGCGATTTTTTCGGTTTTTTTTGTTAGTTTTGTCGCTTTTTTCGTTTTGTTGATTTTTTCCATTTTTGGCGATTTGTTTCCGTTTTTTGGTGATATTTTTAGTTTGAGCGATCTTTTAAGTTTTGGAAAAATTTTTGTTTAACCAAAATTGTCCGGGAATATGTGTTGTTTTACATTTAAATAAATGTTATTATATCCATACCTATAGGATCTAAGAATTAGTGGTCTAAAACAATCGATGGTACTATCGATACTATCGATGGTTTTTGACTATCGAAACACTATCGATAGTTTTCAATACTATCGATAGTTAATGATAGTTTTTTTTTATTTTTTAACAAACACAACCCGCGAAGCGATAAGCTTGTCTGCGGAAACACCCAGGGCCTATGTCGGTCATCGAACCCACGACCTCTGGACTGACAGGCTAGCATCGCTACCACTCAGCCACAGGGGCACCTATTTTGAATTATTAGGTCCGATAGCGCATCTTTTGGGTAAAATTTGGTAAAATGAGAGTAACCAAGAATTAATCCTACTAAACACAAAATATGTTCAAAAGTACGGGAACAGCAAAAACAACTTTCAGGGCTCAAATCCAGTTTAGTGACACAGCTAAAAATAAAAAAAGTACATAGGGGGGTAGAAAATGCAAAAATAAGAAGAAAATGTAAATTAAAACCTTAGGGGAAACGCATAGTTTTCGAGTTATGGGTCTCTGAAGTTTTCATATATATGTATCGTATATGTAACTTTCTAATTTATTTCTGAACGTATTTTGGTATCATTTTAAAGCTTTTGAATAGATCTTTCTGAATATTCAAACATTTTTAAAACTTCTTAACCCATTACGAAGCGGGGACGAGTCTACGAAAAACAAAAATTTTTTGAAAGCAAATTAATAAACAGGTGAACTAATTTATTTTTTCATTATTTGTGTACATTTATTAATATTTATGAAATTATTACTGTACAAAAGACTTTAGTTAGCGTAGTCGGTATTTGTTATACCGCAGAGAAGAAAACTTTTGTGCCCAGCCGAAGGTCAGCTATGCAAAAAGGCTTTAGTTAGCGTAGCCGGTGTTTGTTATACCATAGAGGAGAAAATCCTAGCGTCCGGCCGAAGACCGGCTATGCCTAAAGGCTTTAGTTAGCGTAGCCGGTGTTTGTCATACCGTAGAGGAGAAAATCTTTGCGTCCGGCCAAAGGTCGGTTATGCAAAACGGCTTTAGTTAGCGTAGCCGGTGTTTGTTATACCATAGAGTAGAAAACCTTTCGTCCGGCCAAAGGTCGGCTATACAAAAAGGCTTTAGTTAGCGTAGCCGGTGTTTGTTACACCATAGAGGAGAAAGTTCTTGTGTCTGCCCGAAGGCCGGCTATACAAAATGGATCTAGTTAGCGTAGCCGGTGTTTGTTATATCATAGAGGAGAAAATTCTTGCGTCCGGCCGAAGGCCGGCTATGCAAAAAGGCTTTAGTTAGCGTAGACGGTGTTTGTTATACTATAGAGGAGAAAATCCTTGTGTATGGCCGAAGGACGGCTATGCAAAATGGATATAGTTAGCGTAGCCGGTATTTGTTATATCATAGAGGAGAAAATCCTTTCATTTGAATAAATGGCATACTTACCTAGTGCACTTTCTTAGCATTTTCGTGTAAAATTTTGTATAAACTGTATTAAGAGCTAAAGATTTATTCAAAAGCTTTAAAATGATACCAACACTGCTCATATACATTCAGAATTAAAGTAGAAAATTACATATACTATACATATATATGAAAACTTCAGAGGCCCATAACTAGAAAACTATGCATTTCCCTAATATTTTATTTCACATTTTCTTCTTATTTTTGCATTTTCCAACCTCCTATGTAATTTTTTTTTGTTTGGAGCTGTGTCACTAAACTGGATTTGTTCCACTTTCATTTCTGAGGAACGACAAAATTGACCGAAACTTGTAAATTAGTGTAAGCATTTTGAAATTTTAATTCTTATGTGCTTTTTTCGATATTGCTGTTTATTTTGTTATATATGCGATTTGAAAAAAGTGGGTAAGGTAAAAGCTGTTGGAAACTTCACAGACAACAACTTCTTAGAAGAATGAAGAACATTATATTAAGGCGAAAATTTTCCGGAAATTCCCGCACTAATTTCGCGGGAAATTGGGATTGAAAATTTAGCGCAATTACCGGGAATTCCCGTGAAACTCTAGTACCATGTCCAAAAATTTTTTTTCGCTCCCCGTTCATTTTTAGTTGATTGGGAAAAATAAGCTACTGAAGTCTAAAACCAGTCCTTTTGCTTTAGGCAAATTGTGGTTTTAAGACTATCGAAAGTTATCGATGGTTTTTCAAAAACTATCGCATGCTATCGATAGTGTAGACTATCGATAGTTTCAGACCACTACTAAGAATGTTAACTTAGTACTTACAATTTGTATACGGGCTCTGGGTCGGGCTTAACAGGCCGTTACCATATGGTCACGTCCGGCACTACATAGATTTTTTTTGTTCAAAGGAAATTATTAGAAGTTCTCAATAAATATGTGTTTTTATAGCAAAATGATTACAAAAACTTCTATAAATACGAAGTTGATATATTTTTTGAATTAAATAAATCACCATCAGCAGACCACATCGATATGTTGATGACCCATTATATCCCGTTACGAGTAAGTTTTCTTATTATATCCTCATATCTTCTTTCGTTATTAGTGGTTTTCATCCGCGTAAAACAGCATATTCATTTGACATAGAGACAATATATTGAATCAAGACATCACAAAAAATATATTTCAAACTATTCATGTGGCGGAAGACTGCTGCAGTCTATACAATTTGCTTCAGGAAATGCTGCAATTGAACTTGCAGGACTTTCCTATACGATACTTTCGTCATTTTAACTATCAAGTTCATCCAAAAAGTGCAATGCTTCACTCATAAGCGTTGCTTGAATATTTTCTGGTAGGAAGGCTAAAACTAAAATTAACTTTCTATTACTCTATATTACTATATTTTGAACTTCTTGAAGGAAACAGGGCTTATCCCTCTCCAGAAGGGCCTATCTACGCCAATGGCTTCGCTAAGGGTAAGTTTTGCAAACAAAAAACATTCCATATCAATAACAAATGTTTTCCACAGAATATCTACAAACTAAGGTATTACAAGAAAAATTTCCAAATAGTGCCTTATGTACCCATATGGTAACGGGAAAATGTAACGCGTCAAAAGTGGGTGAGAATATGTATATTTTGTAATATGTTGATTTATGTTTGCAACTAAATATGACAATTCGGTTGTATATTTATAATGAAATATTTTTCGTAAGCACAGCACAGGTAAAAAGAAAGGGTAACTTAATTTTTCACTATTTGTCAACTTTTTATTTTTTTTGAAAATACCCACTAACCTACAAACAATTTGTAAATGTTAGCAAGTGCTTTTTTTAAATATTTTTTGGCATTTGGATTGCTGTGTAACGGTCTTTTGCGTTACCATATGGTTGCGCCCGGACAATTGGGGTTAATTAAATTATAAAATTTTTTTTGTTTTTAGAGAGTAGATAATAATGCTTTAAAATCTTATACTAATTTTTTTGTGGTGTATTTTTTTTGGCAAAAATTATTCCCGCAACAATTGCGAAAGCAAATGTAACGGTCAATACACAAAAATGTTAAAAGTCGAAAAATATAATTTTATTTCAGGATCCATTGAATGAGGCGAAAACTATAAGATGAATCGAATCCTATCTTCTCATATTTCATTTAGTTACATTGGTAAAAAAAAAACACAAATATACGTTTAGAATGAGAATCACCCATTAACATTCAACTAGAAGTTGCTTAGGATGTTAACTTGATTTTGTTGCACTGCCTACTCCATTTCATATTTTCCGTTTAGTTTTTTTTCTCCTTACGGTGATTTCATATACCAAGTCTTACAAAAAATTATAATTTATTTTGTAATACTTGTCAACAATCTTAGCATGGATCAAATATGAAGTTCAATAAACGGAGTAAATTGTTAAAGTAACACACTTAGGAATGTTGTTGTCAAGTTTGTTTATGTTGTAGACGGACGCAACATGCATCATCTGCGTATCTATGTATATTGTTAGATTTGTGACCATAATTTTATAGAATTTTTTAGTTTCATGTTTCATACATACTTGTATGTATGTAGTTCTTCCAAATATGGAATTATAAAACTTTCATTAACATCGTTTGTCATCATTCACAAAGTAAATGCCATATAATGCACAAATTTCTTTTTTTTTTATGAAATTGTTTAAATTTTGACTCGTGTCAAGAAGTAAGATACTAATTTTATTGTATAGAAACAAATTTGAATTAATATCAAACTAGATTTTGGTGGAAATTTTATTCTTTTGTATCTACAATTTATTAATATCTTGCTTGTATACAGATAGATTGCCTTTTATAATAGAACTAGTTTGTTAATGAAATTGAATTTTAATTTACTCTTTGAATTTAAAATTTTATTGAATGTTTTCTTAAAAATACATTGAAATTGATTATTGAGGGATGTTAGCTAGTTCTTAATTCAGTGGGACTAATGGTGATAATCAGAGAACGTTTATTAAAAAATTTCTTAGAAAAACACGAGATACTATTGTATTAAACTATCATTCCAAGAAATAAGAAGTTTAGACCATACCAACAAAGTTTAAATAAGATACGGACATTGCAGCGAAAACATTAGGGGTCCTTTTTCCCCTTTTGGTTGCGGAACCCAAAAAAAAATTGTCTAGCAATTTAGTTCGCCACATCAAAAAAAAAAAACCAAATTGTTGACAAATAACACTGTACAACACAAAGAAATAACACGGTTCTAACGACTGATTCTGGAAGACGCCATAACAATAATATTTGTGTGTATTAGCGTTTTGAAAGTTTACATCTGGTATTCAGTTTAGGGGGAGTTAAAGTTCCCCTCGTTTTGCACATAGTTATAGTGACTCGGCAGAGGAAAACTTTTTAACCCTATAACTCTTCATAGTATGGGTCTTTTTGTCTTTTCCTAAGATAATTTTTAGAAAAGTTAGTTTTTGAAAACGCTCTTTACATGTTTGAAAAGGTACCTTATTACAATATTGGCCTAAAAATATATTTTTTTAAAGTTATATATTTGTATGTTACTTTTTTAAAAGTACTTTAAAAAAAAATGAATTTTAAATAACCATTTTTCAAAAGTTTAGTTTTTGTTTACTTTTTTAAAAAGGGTATCCTTTTAAAAAGTGTACTTTTTTAAAAAGCGTACTTTCTTAAAAAGTGTACTTTTTAAAACGTGTTATTTCATAAAGGTAATTTTTGAAAGGATACCGTGTAAAAAGGTACTTTCATAGAAAATGATTTTTAAAATTTAACATTTTTAAAAGGAGGAAAAGTACCTTTTAAAAACGGTACCTTTTAAAAATTTATTTTTTAAGTTACTTTGGAAAAAGTCCTTTTTTTAAAAAGTAGTTGTTGGAGATCGCCCCACTGATTTTCAAAAACAAATTATGGGACCAAACTGCAAGCAAACCTTTTCAAACGAAAGAAGAGTTTTGAAAATCGGCTCATTAATGGAGGAGTTATGCGATAATCAATATTGGGTGGTGGGGGAAAATGGCCGGTCTCATTTCCGAAAAAAAAATTATGGGATTAAAGAAAAAGCTTTTGAAACTAAAAAAAAAATTGAAAATCGGTCTATAAATGGAGGAGCTATGCGATAATCAATATTTTGATTTTCGAAAAGAAAAATGGGACAAAACTGCAAGCAAACCCTTTCAAACAAAAAAAGAATTTTTAAAATCGGTCCATAAATGTAGGAGTTATGCGAAAATCAATATTTGTGGCGGGGGCGGGGAAAATCCCCTCCCCACTCGATTTTCGAAAAAAAATTTATGGGACCAGCCTGCAAGCAAGACTTAAAAAAAATAATTTTGAAAATCGGTTCAAAAATTACAGATTTATGCGTGTACAAACTAAACACTTGAACAGATATATCTATTTATATCAGTTTCTGTGTGTTAACTCATAAGAGTGCATGCCGATAAAGCGGGTTTTAGACAATTATACAAGCTGTTCGACTTCTGCACAAAATGCTACCCTAATATAATGTTTTGTTATTGCTTTTTTAAAACTCACCATAAACTCATTAGATCAGAGTTGCATTTTCTACAGAAGTCGAAGGGCTTGTGAGATAGTGTAAAGCAGCCATTAGCAATACTTTCTGATATAGTGTTGTACGTCTTTAGTACAAACATAAAAAAAGTAAAAAAAAAAACAAACAAACGAATTGATAACTTCCTCCTTTTTTGAAGTCGGTTCAAAGCAGTACGTTTTGGAAAAGGTACTTTTTCAAAAAACATACAAATGCTTTTTGAAAGAGGTGTCCTTTTGGAAAATATTCGGAAGAGGTACTTCTTCAAAAAATATAAAAATACTTCTTGAAAAAAGTACTTTTTTGGAAAATGTGCTTATTTGGAAAATATACCTTTTGGAAAAATATTTTTTGAAAGAGAAACATATTTGGAAAATGTCAATATTTGGAAAAGATACATATTTTCAAAAGGTACTTTTTGGAAAAGATACTTATTTTCAAAAGGTACTTTTTGGAAAATGTACTTTTTGGAAATTTTATTTTTTGAAAAAGGTATTTTTCAATAAGATACTTTTTGAAAAATGCAATTTTTAGCAAGTGTCACTTTTTTTTGGAAATATACTTTTTGGAAAAGGTATTTTTTTAAAAATGTACTTTTTGATAAGTATGTACATTTTTGGAAAATTTACTTTTTTTAATCGGTACTTGTTCGAAAATGTTCTTTTTAGAAAAGGTACTTTCAGGAAAGGGTAATATGTATTTGGAAAAGTACATCAGCAAACGTACATTTATGTATATATACTACATAAATAAAATTAATTTGAATGTCGCTGTGATATTAAGGACCAAATTCATAGTCTGTAGTTAACTAAATAAAACCTGCGGCGGCTTAACTAAAAAATTTTCCAATAAATATCAATGGTTAAACCACCATCATTAGTTAATTTAAGACTGTGAATTTAAACGTAACTGTTTTTGGGAGAGAGTTTTGCAAAAGTGGAATAAAATTATTATTAATTATCTGAATGTTTATTAATGATTGCTTCCTGATAATTCGAAAATACGCATTTATCGATACATATTATGGAAATAGTGAAAAATTCGTCCCTTAAAAATTACTTCCAATTTTTTTTCACTATTTAACAAAATAATTTCAATTTTAAATATATTCATTGCATTAAAATAAAAAAAAGAAACTTACCCAATTTGGCCACCAATTGTACAACGATACTATCACCAGCCATTGCCCAGCGAACTTCAAAAGCCTTATCATCATATAAGACTTCACAATTGAGTTTAGACTATAAAAGTTAAGTAAAATATTAAAATAAATTAAAAAAACCAAAACACAATTAGCCATAAACAAAACTAGAAATATTATAAACAAACCTGTTTTTAAAATTAACAATAACAACAATTAGAATCGAAATTGTTTAAATCTCTAATGTTAATTTTAAATAATGAAACGCCAAGCGTATTAGAGAAATAGCGTATTAGAGAAATAGAAAATATGGTTTCAAAGCAATTTGCCTTAGTACAGTATTTATCGGTTATATGCATTTCCAAATTTGCACGATTTTTGGTGCATATAATGCTTCTATAAAAAATATTTGGGTGTATTTTATATAAAAAGCGCATAAAAACAAGTGCATAAAAGCGGTAAATGCTTATAACTGGCGTGCATATAAGCGATAAATACTGTAATGTTGAATGTGAAAAAAAACACTTAACAAATATTTAATGCAATTTTAAAACTTCAGAATACCAAATACCAAGAAAAAATATTTATAAACCAAAACCGAAAGAAAACCTTCCCAGTTTTAGTAATTTTTCTTCGACATAAAAATAGCATGTTTTGTTGTTTTATGTTTGTGGAACTTAATAATTAAATATTATTTTTGTTGTGGTCTTATTGTGTTTTTGAATAAATTTCTTTTTATATATAAATATTTTTTATTTTTCTTGTAAAATGAAAATATACATACAAAATGAAAAATGTCCTTCGAAAAATATTAATTTTGTAGTTTTTGTTTTCGTACCTTTTCACAATGTACTTATGATTAAAAGTCAACGTAGAGTTGGCAAGGGTTGTATGCCAAACTTGCCGTTAAAGGTCGGGTTAACTTTTAATCGTATATTGTGAAAAGGGCCGTTAAATGTATAAAAAGATATATTATGTATGTATGATAGCAACAACAAAAATGTTATAACAAAAAAAGAAGTTAGTAAGATTTTCACATTGTCTTTTGGGCAAGAAGGCGTGGAATGGGGGGTGTGGTGGACTTTTTTGGCATGGTTTTCACACAAACAGGCATTTATAAGCAAAAAAGAAATAAAAAGCATACATAAACCTGATGGCACTTAAATTTTCATTTGCGCTAAAGTAATTAATAACTTTACACAACAACATATTTCACTTTGTATCTATATTTTTAACAATGAAAAAAAAATTTATATATAAAAAATCAATATTCAAACACAATTTTATTTGGGTAAAATATTTGTTTAAACAAAAACAAAATTTATTAAAAAAAAGCACAAATTTAATTAAATATAAAAATATAAATTAAAGAAACATTTTTCACAGAATCGTATAAAATTTTCTCCTTATGTGTTTACAAATAAATTAAAATTTCTGTTTAAAAGCAATTGTAGACTTGAAAGAAAGAAGAGAGACCAGTCAATATTAATAATTTTATAATTTTAGTAAATTATGAAATAAAATAATTTCGATAGGGAAATATAATCCTTCAAGGCTATGTGTGATATTTGGTATAGATCTACATTGAAATTCGGGACTAGGCTTGAGAAGTTTAAGTAAAATATATTAAAACGAATAACCTAATACTGCAACCTATTTTCCCAAGTCAAGATTGTTGTATAAATGAAGCTAAGAAATGTTAATTATTTATTAGATATTACAAATACGATTGCAAGTTATATAACTTTATTTCATCGAGAGAGAGAGAGAGAGTTTTAATAAAGACCGATACTCGTTGCAGCGAAACTGACCAGAGTCTTAGGTGGTAATCGAAACCACTTTTATAGGTTGGCACACTATCCGCTACCATGCTTGCCAAATCTGTTACTTTCCCTCCCCTAAAAATTAATACAAAACCCTAAAGCTTAAGTTTTTTTTTTGAAAAAAAAAATGTTTCAAAAAATTTCAAAATGCTATCAAAAATATGGGAAGTAATTAGTAACTTTTTCAAACATCAAATTTTCGGCAGATCTCGACGTTTTGAGCTCCTAGGGAGCTCTTCTGACTAATTTTACAATTTTGTCCGTATGACTGCATGTTAGTGTATTCGAACATCCCAAAGATTTTGATTTCACTTAGATGTAGCGCGAATATATGAACCCAGTAGACTCCGAGAAATTTCGATACAAAAAATTAAAAATATATATTTTTTTAGCATTTTTGTCTGAAACTCATCACGGAATGGATTGATTGATAACATTTGGCATTCAGTTTTTTTAAGACTTCAAAAATTTTTACCGCGATAAAACACTCTCATTTCTAAGAACAAATAGAAAAAGCGGAAGCACGCAATTTTCAGTTGCTTTCTTTGTTATTTTTTAATGTTGGTAGCACTGTTTATTTTTTATAACTGGAACTTTCTTTACACACAAAATACAATATTGGTAAATCTAACTTATTTTATTAGTTAGAATTGCACCAACCTATAAAATACTGTAAAATCAACCAGTGGAATGGTATTGTATAGTGAATACTGTGTTAAACTATTAAACGAGAGGTTGCAGGTTCGATGCCTGCGGAGGCTTAAGCAGAAAATTTGTTGGTTTAATAAAGATTAAGTTTCTTTGTTTGTAATATTTTGGTCCTTAAATTAACGTCTCACAATTCTTCGCATTTACCACCTCAGACAAATCATCTTGTTAAATAACGGCAGCACAAAGTAAACATAGGCATGCGGTGACTTGCTTGATTTAAATACAGTAATTTTTCGTTCAATAACTAACAACTTTTGCTGTTATCATTTTAAATTGGTAATTTTAACCATAAAAACTGGTAGCTCTAACCATAAAAATTGATCATATTAACCAAAAAATTAAAAAAATAATAAAATTAGTAAAATGAATTTTGAATCGTATTTTTTCCAAATTTACATTTATTAATTCAGTAAAATGTAACTTTTGGTCTTGAACTTAGGTTCTTACAATTCTTCGCATGTTTATACACCGATGCCTTTACCATCTCAGCCAAGTCATCTTGTGAAATAATGACAGCACAAAGTAAGCATAGACTTGAAATGACTTACAATTTTAAAAGGTTATTTTAACCAATAAAAATTGTTTATTGATAAAAATTGCAACAACAATTTACATTAACAGTAAGTTAACAATTTCAATTGGTTAGATCAAACAACATTATTATTTTGAGTGTAGATGTTAAGTAAAGAACTTTATACTAATGCTAGCTGAGCCCGGTAAAAATTTGTTTACCTCCAAATGTATCGTTTTTTAACTTCCACCGCGTGCTCATCTATTGGGTCAAACACAGAACAAAAACCTAGATATTAGTTCACCTTGATTCTGTACGAAATTGCTTCGTAACCATAAATATAAATCTTTTACGATATTGAATAGTAATTATTTTTGCGAACAATTTAAATAGATCAGGTATTTTCTGATCCAGTTAATTTGTTTATTATTTCTTTGTCATGCCTTTGTTTTCTTTCGATATGGGTAGGACAATTCGCTATTGAAATTTGACAAAGAATACACATTAGAAGGGAATATCGACAAAACTTAAATTGTATTAAATAAGTTACGGTAGTACCACGGTACGTACCAAATTGGTCCAAAATGTACAAAAATTCTTAATCATAGTTTCCATCCCTGCTTGGTAAATTTCTGTCATTTAGAAAAGTTATGTTATTCTCTTTGAACCAACCCAAAGAGTAAGAACTCAAAATAATTTACATATTGAAAATTCGTTCTGAGCCAAATTAATTCTAGTTTACATAAAATGCAATATCCTTTCCCAATGTAAAGCATCTGATCTTAAACATTATTGTTCTTAGACTTGTGTCTATTATGTCCATTATGCAATATTATTGCAAAAGTTATTGTATATATTACTGTCCTTTGGACATATACTATGCAATAATCGGCTCAAAACTTTCAAACAAAATATTGCCCAATTTTCCTGTTGTTGAAAAAGTAAACATAACACTGAACAATGTTGCCAGCCAACACATTACACAATTTTCTTGATTGTACAATAAAAATCAGAAGCTTTTTGATTTTCACCAATATATTGTGCCACTTTCGAATATGACACACACATAGGCGATATTATTGTACAATACGAAAAATTGCACAATTATATTGCAAGTGGGTGGACCGCTTTAGATACAAAACTTTTGATCAAAACCTATATAATTTTAAATAAGCTTGATCAAAAGTTTATGTTATCCTGAACTATTGAACGAGAGTTTGACACAATTCAAATTTTTTTTAAGGATACAAATGAAATATTTTACTGATCTCTTTTCTTTCATTTAAGAAATTTTCTTTTAATTCTTTAATATAAGAAATGAAATAAATATTTATATAATATAAAACAACGACTGTAATAAGCAACTAAAATACAAATTAAAATAAAAAAAACATGAAAAAATGAGGTCTGTTCTGTATTCCATTCGAAAGGAAAATATTCTAAATTATCAATGCATTGTTGTTATAAATTAATACTTATAACAACAATGCCATGACAATTCCGAACATTTTCATTCCGAATGGAAGACAGAACAGACCTGAATGAATGTTTACAATTATAGCATTATTTTGTTTTAATTAAACTCTTTTTTTAAACTGTTTCGGATGATAAGATATTATTTTTTGTATTATAATTCTTTCTCTTCAATGACAGTTAAATATTACACTTATGTTAACAAAGAGTAGTACTACAATACTCTTCTACAAACTATTTTTGATTTTTTGATTTTTAGCTTTTTTTGCTCTCAGTTTTCTAAACATCTAAATTATTGAGTATAGAATTTATATGTTTTTTTACCTGAGGACTAATACCCAACATTTTAAGAGATGGTGGTACATTCAAAGTTTTCGGTATGCGAACATGACCGAAATCGACAGTGAATGCTTCGCACCAAACTCCAAAGTGGCCAATATCAAAAATAGTCAAATCATCGGGCAGGGTCAGGACAATAGTTTTGCGATCGTAACGTCTTAAGGGATCTTCTTTGCCATTTTCATCCGGTATACGCAATCCATTGGGTGACGGACGTTCACCTTGACCTACCCAAAATTTGGCATCTGCAGGCATGAGATAAAAATAGTTATTTTTTTTTTGTCAAATCTAAACTTGCAATAATTGCTTATCTTTCTTACCAGGTGCTTCACCATCATAGCTAAAATTTGGCACTAGTAATGTTTGAGCATCAACGATAACAATGTTGTCTGACTTAACACCATGCACACCATTTAGATTATTAATCTTTTGTGGTCGAGGAAAATCCAAATTGCTGGGTATCGTAACATCACCAAAATTCACATTAAATTCATCACACCATACAGAAAACCATTTAATGTCTTTAAGACTTATGCCTTCGGGTAATGACAAGGTAATATCCTTGTTTCTATAACGTTTTGTCAATGCAGAACTTCCTCCTTTTTCGTCACGCAAACGATATGATCCCTCATTGCTCGGTTTGTTTGTATTGCCCACATAGAAATAGGCAGCTATAAAATGATTTATTTACAAAAATATTCATTATTAATACAATCTTGTTTTATTTTATTCTTGCTTTTTGTTGTTGTTTTTGTTGGCATAATATTCATTTAACTTTTACCTGGTGCTTCACCATCGTAGTTAAATTTCTTCACAAATAATGTTCTCGAATCGACTGCGTAAACATCACCGGATACACCATGATGTAATCGCTTTAATGAACCAATTTTTGTGCCAAAGTATGGAAATGAGGCATTAGTAAATGGGATCACTAGAGATGTTGAATGAGAAGAAGAAAAAAAAAGAAAATATAAAATACAATGAATCAACCATAAATAAATAAATATCTTAATAAATTAAAAGAATACTAATTAATTACTAGCACATAATAATAATATCAAATCATAAAACCCTTATTTTTATCTTTAATTAATATAAATTTGCTTTATATTGATTGGCTAAAGAAACAAAAAGAGAAAAACAAAAGACATAAGCCACAAACTTGTTTTGTTTAATTTAGTGCCTCAACACTTTTCTTGTTGAAATTTTAATTAAGTCGTCTTCATTTATTTATCTAGTTTTTATTTACTTATTTACTAAATGTTTCAAGTACAATTACAAATTATATCATAACTTAATTAAAACGAGAATAGTAACAAAGACCTTCACTCGTTGTAGTGAAACAGACCAGAGTCTATGGTGGGAATCGAACCCACAACCTCCACACTGATAGGCTAGCACACTACCCACTAGCCTACCGAGGCACCCCTAGTTTTTAATATGCATATTTAATTGAAGAAATTTGAAATGTATGCAACCTAACGGCGTTTTCAAACTAAACCTATTTTATACGGATGATTATTTTCAACCCCCACCAAAACAGAGGGGTGTCTGTAGTGTGTATCTGTGTTTATATCTGCACCATCCTAGAGCCGAAACGGCTGAACCGATTTACATTTAGTTTTTAAAAAAACTAAAAAGGTATGTTTAAAAAATCGGTCCATCAGTTTGGATGCTGTAGCGTCAACTGCGTCGGGGGCTTTTAACATTTTTAATTTATTGTTATTCTTTCGGCTGAAACTCTCTTCACAAATAAATTTCTTTGAAACATTTTTGTTTTTTTTCTGAATAAGACAGTCTACTGTGATTTAATTGTATTTAAAGAATCTTCAATTAACAATTCGCATTCAAATCTTAATCTGAAATTGTTAACTTTAAGTCCAACCAATGCCAGATAAAATATTAGTTTCAACGGTTGCTTCTTTTGTTGTCTTACGTCTCTCGTGTTTGGTTGAGAGTAAGAGTGTTCCATCTTCTCAGCTGATTGTGTCCTCTATAACACTGTACAGCACAAAAAATGACATGGTTTCAACTAGGGATGGGCAAAAAAATATCGATATATCGATCTATCGATATTTTCTTAAAAATCTATCGATATATATCGTCGATGTTTTTAGTTTCGATATATCGATATTTTTTTTAAATATATCGACAGTATCAAATTCGATATTTAGCTTTGGTTTCGTTTTTCGTGCAATTTTTAAAAACATTTCGGCACAGTCTTCATCAAATAGAATATTACTAACTAAAAACATTTGGGGACTACGTTAGGGATGGGCAAGTGAAAAAAATATGTCGAAATCGATATATTTTTAAATATCGATCGACATCGATATATATCGAATAAAAATATCGATATATCGAAATATCGATATTTTTTTAACAATGATAATTCATACGTAGTCCCAAAATTTTTTTTAAATAAAACCAAAAAAAAGTACCTTTCTTATAAATAATTAAGCTGGAAGGAGTTAATTTCCAAGATCCTTACTGTTCCACCAATATTTCATAGAACATACATCAACAAAACTACACTCAAAGAATGATAATTTTTCGAATAGACAAAATATTGTAAATAATACAAAAGATTTTGTTAGTAATATTCTATTTGATGAAGACTGTGCCGAAAAAAATATCGTTATATCGATGTATCGAAATTCAAAATATTGACGATATTATCAATATATTTTTAAGAAAATACCGATATATCGATATTTTTTGCTCGTAAGACCCAGTGCAGTATGCTCACGCACAGACGCATGACCGAACTTGCTTGTAATTATGAATGATGTAAGTATTGAGAAATCAGATGCTCTTGATGTTCTTGGCATGAAAATTCAGTGTGACGTTCGATGGACTGACTGATCACATTTTTCAAGTCTCAAAAGAAGCATTCAAGTGCCTCGGTTTTTTAAGACGGTGTAAAACGTACTTCACTCCATCTGATCTCCTTAATATTTATACCACCTACATCCGACCGAAAATGGAATACAACTCTCATGTATGGGCCGGTGCTTCGAAGTCTATTTTGAAGTTACTCGACCGCGTACAAGAGAGGGCGAAGAAGCTCATCGGCGACAGTAGGGTAGCCAACTCTATTGACTCGCTGGAGCATCGACGCAATGTAGGGTGTATTTCGTTGTTTTATCGCTACTACAATGGAATGTGCTCTGATGAAATCAGGGAACTTGTTCCCGAAACCCGCTCTTTTTTGAGAACAACGCGTTCTTCATTAAGAGCACATCCCTTTGTGGCCGATACACGAATAAATCGCACTACGCATTACAGAGAGAATTCGTTCTTTGGCCGAACAGTTCGTATGTGGAATAAGCTTCCTGCAGAGTTCTTTCCCGCCACTTTCAATGTTGGAAGGTTCAAATCGAATGTCCATAAACACTACTCCCTCTATCCTCCTTCCCACAACCAATTTTCCTCATTCCGGCACAATGCATTGCATGAGTAGGGGTCATCCCCTGAGTGCTGGTCTTATATAAAAAAAATATAAAAAAATATCAAGGAATTTCGGCAAAAAAAACATGTTCGGGTTGTCCGCTTCAAAAATAATGCCCCATATGCTAAAGTATTTAAATTAAAAAATAAAAATAACAGTTACAGCATTTTTAATTGGTAACACTTCGAGCGCCGATCCCTCTATTTATAAACCTAAACATTTTTACTAATTGCATGTGATTATATAAATAGCCACACGTAAAAAACCTTCATAATTTTTTTTTGGCATAATTTTGCTTTATTAGCTCTTTGTATTCCACCTACAAAATACTATAAATAATAAAGTAAATCAATAAAAAGTCCATAGTTTTGTAAACCTCATTAATATTATAAGTTGCAATAGCCTTTACCTTGTTCACAAAAATTTAATCGGAGATTGTAACACTTTTCAAAACCCATTTTACTGCAAAGACATACTGACACACATACAGCACAGCACAGCACAGCACAGCACCCAACCAATACAAATAAATTTAAATTTAGAAACTTCAGTTCACATAAAATACAAAAACAAAAACACAAAATAAATAAAATCTACCAAACTGGAGACAAACAATTTCAATAATCCAATACAGCAAAATATAAGAAAATTATTTTTGAAAAAAAAAATTATAAAACTTTGTTTTGTAAATTTAATTAGAAAAGTGTTGCTAAAGCTTAAACTAAAAATCCAGTTTAAATAAATTACAAATAAACTCCAAAACAATTTGCAAACTTTGAAAACTAAATTAAAAACCAAAAACTTGTTTAAAAACATTTAATTGCTTGCCACTGCATAGAAACAAACAAACAAAGGTGGTGTTGAAAATAAATTTAAACTATTGCAATAAAATACATTTAAAATTGCAACAATTCAAAGATTTCTCATATAAAAACATACTCGTACAAACACTTGTTTCCACATGTCTGTCTGTCTGTCTGTTTGTCTGTCTGTCGTATGTCGTAACTAAAAATGCAAAATGACCAAATGAAACAACCAAATCTACATTATAATACTTTTTAAGGTGAATAAAACAAAGTATTAGTGAAACGCACAAGTATATGGTGATATTTTTCTTGCTGGATTTTAATTTCAAAAATGTTGTCATTTCAAATTATGGAATATAATTGTCAGAACTTATTTATTATCATTACTAGCGGCGAGACAATACAAATTGAAATATTATGACATTGTTCATATTTTTTTCAAAGGTTACATTTCAAAGTTGCTTTAAATTTCATGCGATGTCGTTCATTGATTTCATTGTTGTTTTTGTAAAAAATTTAAGTTCTAAATCTGGTCTATATGTCGTATCAGTTATATGGCGCCCTTGGCTAGGCTGATAAATGCCAGCATTGAAAAATATACACACAAAAAAAATAAATTTCATTCTCAGTAAAGAAATTCGATGAATTGGTAAATAACACAGTGCAACAGTGTAAAAAACACACGGACTCAGCGTTACCATATATTTTTTTTGGAAAACTTCTTATTTCTAAAAAAAAACTTTTTTTTCCCAAAAAACCTTTTTCCTACAAAAGTGTTAAAATTTTAAAAGAAAACACAAAAAAGTGTATTTGGAGTTCATTTTAAAGCGGCATGGCAACTTATCAAACAGTTTGATCAAACAGAGATTTTTGTGACTGTATTAGTGCAAAAAACCTCACACGTATAGTTTGATGTGAGTTTGATGAAAAACAAAACACTTTTGATTTTCACTACCGCCGATGACGAAATTTGAGAGCTTCTTTGATGTGTGGCTGTGTAATTACTTCAAATGTCATTTTTGTTCAGTTTTCGCAGTGACCACATCATTTCTATGGAGACGCACAATTAAAAAAAAAAACAGATGAACAAAATTTAATTTATTGAAGTTTATCGTGGTTTGCCTGCTTTATGGCGAGTTAAATCGAAGCAATATAGCAATAGAAATTAAAAAAAAATTCTTAGTACGAGATATTGCTTGAAACATATACAGAAAAAAGCCCAAATGCTAAAAAAGGATGTCGCACAACATTTTAACTCTCTTAGAACTGCATATGGAAAGGAGTTAAAAGGAATTAAAAAATGGAGTAAAAAAACAAATTTTCAACAAACAAAAGGTTTTTGAATAAATAATGAAACATTTCCCTCCAAAAAATCACATGTTCTTTCAAATGAAGTTTGATGATATGAATTTGATAAGTTGCTGTGCTAAGCAAAACGAAATATTACCAATACATACATGAATTTGATCAAACAGTTTGATAAATTGCCACGGCCCTTAAGGAACGTATGAAAACGGCATAGTTGTAGAGGGAGGGAGCAAACATGATTAAACACTGTTGCAGTAATAAGGGAGTGAGAAAATTTTAGATCGTATCAGTGCATAAACAATCACTTAATATTTTCACCAGATACTGAAAATTTTAAATTATATACATATTTATAAAAAACTTGAAAAAAACTATATAAAATTAAAACTTTTTGGCATCTCAAAAAACTTGCAAAAAAAGGGAAAACTTGACAAATGGCAACGCTGCACGTACTTGACAGTATTGGTTCGATTCCACTATGAAAGGTTAGTAAGACCCTACACATACTCAGTTTGTCGAATTTGGTGACTTCCTATTAGGGAGATCGATTATTCGACATTTTGCAGAAACCGGTTTTCGAATAGTTCGACTATTTGAAATTTTAGAAAAACCGGTTACGGTTTTTAAAATTAAGAAAAAACCGGTCGACCGGTTTTTTTTTGGGAGAAACTTATAATGCAAAAGTTTTGATTTGAATTTGCTTTAAAAAAAGAGTTAACAGTTCATGTAAGTACTATTCGCATAACTTTGAAAATAAGTTCCTATTCAAAAATTTCGGCCGTTAAAAGTACCGAGATCAAAATGAGGGTCAAGTTCTTGATAAGTATGATACCATCTAATTTCTAAGCTAACTTGGAAACACTTTCCCCATTATTCTTCCCAATATTAGAAATGTAAAAAAATATTGCCAAATAGCAGGTTGAGGTGGTATTGTACCTATCAAGAACGTGGTCTTCATTTTGATCTCAGCACTTTCAACGGCCAAAAGTTTTGGATAGGAACTTGGCCTTATTTTCTCATTAATGTTTGGTACATCACTATAATTTCCATCGCTATTATTTCCCATAATTTCTTAATTGCGAATTATAGTGCCCCTTATATGCGGCACGCCTTCCCATTACGTGATCACACAGTTTTCTTTTTACTAAAAATACCTTTCCAGGAGGATTTACTATCAAAATCCGAAAAAAATTTGTTTCACACATATAGGGGGAGCCCTAGTGCACAGGTTTACATATCTTCTTTTTCGTGTTTATTTCTTGACATTCACGCAACAAGAATGTTTTGTTTACGATGGATGTCGAACTCCATATAAAATATGAAGCTTGATATAAATTCTACATTTAATTCGCCCCTGCTACCATCTTATAAAATTAGTTCACCTTAATTGCATGATTTAGTAACTTTAGTAACTTTGGAAAATCAACATTAAAAGTTCGTCAAGTTTTAATATAGTAAAAACTAATTAAATATACGAATTACAAATTATTCGACTGGGCCGGTTATTTAATTAAAAAAAATCGGACTATTCGAAAAATTCGAAAATTCAACATTTTGAAAAAACCGACAATCGTATTGCGTAAAAATCCGGCTTAAGAACCGGTTCAAAAACCGAGTCGATCACCCTACTTCCTATGCCGAGTACTAATTGTGAATAAGTATGAAGTTAACCCTTAAACACATAGTTTAACTTTTCAATGATTTTTGGCGTACAAATTGAGTCTGGAGCTTGGCTGTCTTTGAAGACCTATAGTAAAATTTTATGGCCAACAGTTTTGTAGAATATTTTATTCCCGCAGTCCCTCTTTTTAGGAGTGTTTTTTACGATTTGTGAGAAAAGAGCCAAAAATTACCGTTATGTGGGGGAGTTAGAGGGTTAATATGTTCCACAAAAATATTTGCCCTACAAAGTTGCTGAATATACTTTACACCTCAGATGTAAAGAACACATAGGTTGATGTACCGATATGCTGCCAAAACGGGGAAACTTTATTTTACTTTAACTTAAAAATGTGTGATAAGTTATAGGCAAGTTCGTTCTATCTATAACTTTTATCGGCGAGTTTAGTCATTTGAATGTACCACATTTTCATAGGGTGCCATACTTTCTACTTTATCAAGTAAATACATATGTATGTATGACGTTGCCACTGAGCTCTTTAATCATTCACAATAGTCGGTAAATGTACCAGATCATTACTTTGAAAAATATAAATTTGATTTTCCAGAGAAGTTGTAATAATGAAAAATTGTTAAAGTTCAGTTTATCACACAATTTTGGCAAAGGTGCCTGTAACTATCTTCTACTTTGCTGCCGAGTTGTAATAATGGGCCTTAGTGATAAAAAAAACTTTACTTCACTAGCACTAAAAAAGTTTTGTGGTAGTGGTAATTTGTTCACTATCACAAAACGCAGATTTAGTGCAAAAATCTGCACTTAACCAGCACTAAACAAAAATCTGTACTTAAACATACTCCTACTAAAGATTAAAAAATTGCACTAACATTTGCTTTTTTGAACTAAAGTAATTTGATTTTAGTGAAACATTTTTTTAACCAATCAAAGAAAAAAGTTTGACTACAGTAGAACAAAAAAAATAAAATAAAATAATTCTTGCAAAAAAAAATCGGCTACAAAATAGGCGTGGCACTGTCCATAATTTTTATCATATTGCTGTACTTTCACGAGAACTAATTGTGTACGAAGTTTCATAAGAACGAAGTTTCATAAGTAGAAGTAGTATAAATGAATATTTACTTTTCATGGGCATGGCACTGCCCATAATGTTGTATTGTAATAATAACTAAATGTGTATGCAAAGGTTCACAAGAATCGGTTTAGTAGAAGTTGTTCAAAAGTGATATTTACTTTACATGGGAGTGGCACTACCTACTTTTTTAATTATGATGTAGTATTCCAAGAGAAGCTTTATGTGTGTGCAAAGTTTCATAGGAATCGCTTGACTAGAAGTAGATGAAAAGCCATGTGTATTTACTTCGTATGGTCGTAACTCCGCACACTTTTCAACGGGACTAATCTGGAAGTACATCCTATTAAATAAAGAAAAAAAATCCGAATTTGGTTTATAAATGGCGGAGTTTTGAGGGAACATCCATAAAAAAATATACATGACGAATTGATAACCTTCCTCCTTTTCTGAAGTCGGTTAAAAATGGGTATGAATAAAAATAAAACCAACGGCAACGCTAAGATTTGTTGTGATAAAACATCAAATCAACATCAATTTGGTAGTTATATAATTCTCGTATTCAATTTTCACGAAAAGTTTGCATATAAATATAAGAACTGCAATCACATTCAACAGAACCACCTCACAGGCGGTGATAAGCAAGATGCTGATGGAGGATTTATGTTTTGCTGTTTACGTTGAAAACTATATTGATGTTCATTTTCCTCTTGTTCCTTGGAAATATTGATCATGTCTAATTCTTTCTGAGCATACCGTTACGAGCCTTCGCCTATATAATCAATTTGGATTAAAAAAGCAAATTTGTTCGAAATAATCACATAAAAAAAATTAATATATGTATATTGTTTACCACGAAATATAATTTGAATACAACACTTTTAAATGGGACTTTGTACAAAAATGTATGAATACAAAAAAACTCAAACAAGAATCTTAAATTGTTTTAGGAAGTTGTCAACAGCGTGTGTCTTTTAAATAAAAGTCAAATAATATATTAACTGTTACAGTAAAGTTCATTTACTGAAAATTTCGTGATAATTTTTTCTGTGCAGAAAATATGTAATTTGCTTATATGTTAGATCCTTTTGGCTTTATGCTGGCGATAAATTTACCATATTTATTAGTATTAGTTATAAAAATAATTTCAATAAATTTAAAAAGTTAAATGCCAACGTGGCGTGGCCGGCATTTCAAACTATTTCTTTTTTTTTTTTTGATTTCTTGTAGAAAACATAAAGATCAATGTTCCGATTTGTTACATATCAAATTTGCATATTGACTATCATTTTAAAAGTTATAATTTGCATTAATTAATCTTTTGAAATTTATTGAAAACTAAAACATGTTTATGATAACTTTTATTTGTTTCTATTTTATTTAATCCTTCTATTTATTTTCTCAATGTAAATAAGTAAAACTGGTTTTAAAAAATTATTATATTTCGAAACATGTGTCAAAGTCAGTCGTGGTGCTATATAAATATTTTTTTATTAACAAACACAAATCTGGCAAACAGTTATTTTTGTTAATTTGTGTCGAATTTTGCTAAAATAAATAGAAATCATCATGATCAGAATATTAGGGAATATTGTAAATATTGTTAAATCTTATTGCACAAGTATATAAGGTTTTGGACTGCAGCAACTGAAAGTTGTTTCTTATGTAATTTGTGGTGCTGAGTTCGAATCGGCAGTCGGTTTATTTTTAGGGGGTCTACTTTTCGGGATATAAATTTATTTAAATAAATTAAAGAAAAGTGCGACTTTAGCTCGCACACGAAGGGTTCCGTACGAATACACATACATATGTATAGCCCTTTTCATTTTTGCCCGTTCTTCATTTTGGTAATTTTTTCGTTTTGCTTTTTCGTTTAATTTTAGTTTTTTAATTTTTCAAGTTTTTGTTGTTTTTTTTGCGATTTTTCGATTTTAGCAATTTTTTTTATTTTTTGCCGATTTTGCTAGTTTTGGCGATTTTTTTTGGTTATGGCGTATTTTTTTGTTTTAACGTTTTCTTTTTCGCTTTTTGACGGTATATTTAGTTCTAGCGATTTCTTTTAGCTTTAGCGCTTTTTGTTAGTTTTAGTCATTTCTTTTTGGTTTTGATTCTTTTTCGTTTTGAGGATTTTTTCGGATTTTGGTGATTTCTTTTGTTTTTGAGTTTTTTTTTTGTTTTGGCCCTTTTTTTCGTTTTGGTGGTTTTCGATACGCTGTCCGTCAGTCCGTCTGTCTTTCTGTCTTTCATAGGCTGTTTTCTCGACAGCCGTAAGAACTACGGGCTAAAGATTAAAGGGTGTTCTAAAGCGAGCAACGAAATGTTGTTGAAATACTAATGTAATATACAGACACTTTTATATAGACTCTCGAAATTTTCAAAGTTAGTGTTAATTGGTGTAGTCTGTAGAACATTTAACACAACAAAAATTAAAGGGTGTTCTGAAAGTTAATGTAATTCTGACTATGTAGTTTAAACAGTTTGCTGTATCTGGGAAACGGTAACAGGAAAACTCTTGAAATTTTAAAAAACTCTAAAACTAAAAATTCCAGAATTAAAAAAGTCAAAACGAAAAATCGCCAAAATGAAAAACTCGCTAAAACGCAAAACTTTGCCAAAATTAAAAAGATCGCAAAAAAAAACAATTTTATGGTAATTTTTAAATGAGTTAATTAATTTTTATATATCTGCACAACAATGGGGTAGCGAAGCACGCCGGGTATAGCTAGTAGTAGAATATAACTATATGCCGAATTTCAATAAAATCGGAGGGGATAAAAATCCAGACCGTGTCGAAAATTTTCGTTTTTACCCTATAGGTATATATTTTTTTGGTGGCCTTTGCCAGAATCAGTTGTTAGAATATTGTTATTTTATTGTCAGTTTTTCAATTAATCATCTTGCAACAAACAAAGACATATTTATAATAGTCATCTGTAATCAGCAAACAGTTAAAATGTTTCCACTATAATAGAGTGTGAGGCATGATGAATTGCTAATCTGAAACATTAATACTATTTATTTAAAATTTAAATGCTCACTATTTTCATAAATAAATACTTTTTATTAGATTGCAAATCAATTTTGTAAGTTTTGAATATAAAAAAGAACTTAGCATCGCAAAAATATCAAAGTCACATTGCCGCACATTCATAGTCATAAACAAAGTATACTTTAGGAATTTAAAACCAGTATTGCCATACAAAATACTGGTCTTAAACTCTTACCGCAATATTCATAAATAAATAAAATGTATTTGAAATCTATTTTAAGAAAATTTTGTATGAAAAATTTTACATAAAATACATTTCAAACTCATTTTATATTCTATGAATATGGGGGTTAAAGTATACTTTGTTTTTACTATAAATATGGCCCATTGTTTTTAGAAATCAATAAATACATACAGTGAGCAAAAAAAAGCACATTTTGTACACTTTCAAACTTGACAAGAAATACTGAACAAAAAAAAAGTTTCTAACGACTAAAGCTAATATAGTGTAAGGGATTCAGTTAGGGAGTTGGACGAATTGTTCCCAGTTCTGATAAAATCTATTAGCGTGACCGCCCAGTGTTATAAGTACTAAGTACTCTTACATGAAAAATAGATTGTATCATTACGATGACTACTTTTTTATTATGAAAAGGAAGTTTTTTGAATATAAATTGATTATTAGGCTAAGGTTCGTAACGTCATATTCAGAAAGAATTGGGTATGATTAATATTCCAAGGAACAAGGGAAAAATTAACATCAACTTAATTTTTTCAACGTACACAGCAGAACAGAGTAGTGCCACTTTCGGAAGCCGCTATACTTCCATCGTCAGTGCTCACGTGTATTTGCTATCACCACTTGTCAGGTGGCTCTGTTGAATGTGATTTTAATTCTTATATATACAACTTTTTCGTGAAAATTGAATACGAGAATTAATCACTCTCAAGCTGATATTAAAGTGCACTTTCCCAGCGTTGCCATCGGTTTATTATTCTTCATTCCCATTTTTCTGATTTTTGTTCTATTCAAGACAAACTTTTTTGGTTTGATTTTTGACTTTTTTATAAGAAAGGGACAAAATGGTCCATACAGCGAAGAGGTAGAGCGTTAAAAAGTTCCACAAAAATATTTCTTGTGGTATTTTACATAAAAATGCTGAGCACACCTTATACCTTAAACGTAAAGCTTACAAGATTTCCTATGCCGAGTCATAATAACTGTATTCCAAAGGGGGGCAATTTTAATTCCGCCTAAAATGAATCCCAAATGCAAACTTTCAAAATGCCGAGGCACATTTTTTTTGGTGCTCTCTATCAGGGTGCTTTTGGCTGATTAGTTAGCGCGTTTGACTACAAACCGTGAGGTCTTGAGTTCAAGACTAGTTTCAGGCAAGCCAATAACATAATGCATTTTTCTCATGTGCATTGGTGTGTTATTGTGTTGGTTATTGTTGGAGTGCTAAAGTGATAAAGGCATATCCCTGACCACCTTGACAGTATCGGCAGCGATGCACTTTACAGCACCCTCCTTCGTCAGTATTGTAGCAGAGCCATAGGCGAAGTAAAAGAACTAATAAAATCGCTACACAGCTAAAACAACTCAATCCCTCTACTTGACACCAGAGCAGCTTGCAACATTGCTCTACAAGAAACGCGCAATAGCATATTTGTAAATGAATTAAGCTTTCTATCTCTCTCCCACTTCACCACCTGTTCCCTCTACCCTATCCCTTTCCTAAGAAGGTAACACATTAAGTAATTAACTGGTAGGCATTAACTGCCTGATTGTGTTATTTCTCTTAAAAAAAAAAAAGAATCAGTCGTTCAAACCTTGTTATTTTTTTTTGTTAGCTAAATTTGTATTAAAGACACAAATTAAAAATTTTAAAAGCCAGGCCACCCACCGTTGACGCTGAAGCATCTAAACGGCTCGACCGATTTCTCTTAAACATAGCTAAGAACATTCTCGATCAAGCCACCTTTCAAAAAAACCCCCCAAAATAAAATTGGTCCAGCCGTTTGGCTCTACAAAGGCAAAGACAGAAACACAGATACACCGAGCCACATATACACACATGAATACTACAAACTTTTAGCACACCTCTTCTTCGGTCGGGGTTAAAAATTAACGAAAAAAGAAATTTTATTTTGGATTTCATCATGAAAAATTTGCTAAGAATTTTAGCAATGCGTTCAGTGAATATATTTGTGCAAATACTAAAAGAAGTCAAGGTCAGAAACAGAAATTTTATTAGTCAAAGCCAAATATCTTTTTAACTTACAGAGATAACTTTATGATTTAAGCTGATTTGTCAATATCTATTTATAAGCTTTACAATAAAAGTTAGTCTATACTTGTTCAAGTTACGATATCTATTAAGTTATGGCTCATCATGTATTTCAAGTAGTTAATCAGAAATTTGACTGGCTGAAAGCTTATATTCTCAGCTATGACTTCTCAGCTATGACGAATCAATATTTTCATATATACAGATTTATCACCATAATTTTCGCGATCGGCTCCACTATGAGTTAGGAAAAAAATATGATGGAGAAAATATTTTATTAATCAACTGCTATAACATGTTACTGTTATATTTCTTGTCTACTTTTCTTTCTTAACATTTTCTCTACATTTTTTCATATTGTATCATTTGTTATATTTGTTACTTTCAGAAACCTGATTACGGTGGTGCTATAACACTATGCAACAAGAAAAATGCCAAAGTCTCCTAACTAAACAAAAAATTGTCAACATTTTATATTCTATGGATATTTTTTTTTTAATTACATATTTCTGAAATTTGGGATTTTTGAAAAGGCTGCTTGCTCTAGTCCACTGATTTTATCATAACTTGCAAAGGAGTTGTCCAATTTTATTACGAAAACCACTAGGAAACTTGATATAAAATTACCTTTAAGCCATTCTAACATAATTTTATATATACTCAATGATTTTGAGAACTATTCAGACCGCAATGATAAAAAATATAGTTTTTTTTAATGAAAATTGACAAAATTCTATTATTTAAAAATTTATAAAAAATAACAAAAATGGGCAAAATTTATAATTTTTATTCTTTGGTCATAAAGTTCCATATACTAGAAATAAAATAAGCAATATTTCATGATAATCGTATAATTAATATAGATTTTATTCAGAATAAGGTGAAATTAACTGAGTTTTGTAAAAATCGAGTTTTTAAGAGCCTTCTCCACCGATATTATCAAAACTTGGGAAAGTTGTGTCAAATCTTATTAAAACAACCACTAAAAACTTGAAACAAAACTACCTTTGACTGCTTGAATATTATTAAAAAAAAAAACTTAATAGTTTTGGAATTATTCAGACCACTATGATGAAAAATATATATTTTTTAGATAAAATTGGAACATATTAATTTTTTAAAAATTTATAAAAAATCAAAAATAGCAAAAAGTGGCCATTTGCAATAACTAATCATAAAGCCACATATAGCTAGAATGTAATAAACTTTATTTTGTGAAAATCGATTGATAAATATTGATTTTATTCATAATAAAGTAAAATCACATGATTTTTGCAAAAACTGTGAATACTTACACTATACAACAAAATCATTTTTTTAAATAACATGGCTCCAAGAGCTGATGCTGGTGCAGACCGTCAAAAATATATATGCATGTATCGACGTTTTGAAAGTTTACATCTGGGATTAAATTTAGGATTTAGGAGGAGTTAAATTTCTGCAAAAGGGCACATAGTTATACTGACTCGGTATAGGATATCTTGTAGGCCGGACATTAATCAGCACTTTCATGGAAAACAAAATGCTTAACATTTTTGTAGAATACTTTAACCCTCTAGCTCTTCAGAGTACGGGTCTTTTTGGCCTCTAAATAAATAAAGGGCAAAAAACTCCCCTTCAAAAGCAATATAGCGGGCTTGGTTGTTCCACAAAAATGTCCCTCGTGGTGTTTTATTTAAAAGTGTTAAACACATCCTCCACCTTAAACGGAAGACCTACAAGATATTCTATGTCGAGTCAGTATAACTATATGCAAAAGGGGGGAATTTAACTCGCCTTAAAATAAATCCTAGATACAAGTATGTATTTTTGGTGACTTCTAGCAGCATCAGTTGTTAGAACCTGGTTGCTTAAAGCAAAATTGATTTGAATCCAAATTGATTATCAGGCGAAGGTTCGTAACGTTATATTCAGAAGAATTGGGCATGATTAATATTCCAAGGAACAAGTGGCAAATTAACATCAACTTAAGTTTTCAACGTACACAGCGGAACAGAGTGGCGCCACTTTCGGAAGCCGATACACTTCCATCGCAGTGCTCACGTGTATTTGGCTTATTACCACTTGTCAGGTGGCTCTGTTGAATATGATTTCAATTCTTATATATACAATTTTTTCGTGAAAATTTAATACGAGAATTAAATCATTTTCAAGTTGACATTAAATCCAAAGTGGCGCTACTCTGTTCTGCTGTGTACGTTGAAAAACTAAGTTGATGTTAATTTTTCCCTTGTCCCTTGGAATATTAATCATGCTGAAATACTTTACAAAATTCTGGAAGCTAACCATCAGAAGCGACGAAATACATAATTTTTTCGCCAATCTTGCTTTGCTTTAATAACTCCATCACACAAAATAAATTAAGTAAAGTGCGGCTTTGGATCGCACACGAAGGGTTCCGTATGAATACACATATATCCCTTTTCGTTTTTGCCATTTTTTCCATTTTGGCAATAATTCCGTTTAGCTTTTTTGTCTAATTTTATTTTTTTACTTTTTTTTCGTTGTTTTGGCGTTTTTTTTTGTTTTGGGGATTTTTTGGTTTTCCCTTTTTTTTGTTTTAGCGTTTTTTCGCCTTTTGACGATATTTTTAGCTCAAGCGATTTATTTAAGTTTTGGCGCTTTTTTCAGTTTTGGCGGTTTTTTCGGCTTTGGGCATTTTTTCGGTTTTTGGTGATTTTTTTAGTTTTAGCGTTTTTTGGATATTTTTCCTTTTAGTGCTTTTTAAATTTTTGCAATTTTTCGTTTTGGCATTTTTTTTAGTTTCGGATTTTTTTAGTTTTAGCGTTTTTTAAAATTTCAAGAGTTTGCCTCTTACGGTTTCCGCTGTATCTGGAAATTGTCTAAATTACATAGTCAAAATAGTTTTAAGGTTTTTTTCGCTTTTTGACGATATTTTTAGTTTTAGCGATTTATTTAAGTTTTGGCGCTTTTTTCAGTTTTGGAACATTTTTCGGCTTTGGGGAGTTTTTCGGTTTTTGGTGATTTTTTCAGCTTTAGCTTTTTTTGTTTTGCACTTTTTTCGTTTTGGTGATTTTTTCGGTATTTGGCGATTTTTTAGCCTTGGCGCTTTTTTTGTTTTGGCGCTTTTTTGTTTTTGTGACTTTTTTCCATTTTTAGTAATTATTTTTGTTTTTCGACGTTATATTTAGTTTTAGCGATTTTTTAGGTTTTGGTGCTTTTTTCATACTGACAACTTTTTTCGGTTTTCGGCGTTTTTTTAGTTTAATTATGGTGTTTTTTTCCTTCAAGCGCTTTCTTCATTTTTGCGATTTTTGGTTTTGAAATTTTTTTTAATTTTGGAATTTTTTACTTTTAGCGTTTTTTCTTAAATTTCAAGAGTTTGCCTCTTACGGTTTCCAAGATACAGTGAATTGTCTAAATTACATAGTCAAAATTACATTAGCTGATAGAACACCCTTTAATTTTTATTGCTTTAAATATCAGTGTTAATTGGTGTAGTTTATTCTACAGACTACACCAATTAACACTAGCTTTGAAAATTTCAAGTGTCTGTATATTACATTATTATTTCAACATATTTCGTTGCTCGCTTTAGAACACCCTTTAATTTTGAACTGTCATATATTTTGTAGCGGCCAAAGTTCTACATATTATGTGAAAATTTCAGGCCCGTAGCTCTTACGGTTCCCGACAAAACAGCCTGTGACAGACGGACAGACAGACAGACAGACAGACAGGCAGACAGACGGACAGCGTAGCGAAAACAATAGGGTCCTTTACACTTTTGGTGTACGGAAGCCTAAAAAAAATAGTGGTACATTTTGGGGCGTGGCAACATTTTTTTTGCGGTTTTAGAACTTCATTGACATATCTTTCGTTCTAGGAGTGGTCGGCGCAACTTTTATTTTTTGTATGGAGGTCGACCCCCTTTAGTGACCAGCCTCTTGAAAAATCCAAAAGTCTTAAAAAAAACGTATCCATAGAATTTTAAATTTCGACTGTTTTTATAGTTAAAGGACTATTATAACACATCAAAAAAAAAGTAGTGCTGATCAAAGCAGTTATGACAGAAGTTTCATTTAGTTGCATAGTGTAACTATGAAAAGAACTTTATACGTAAAGTGCTCAAATTAAAGCAGATTTTAAAAAAATTTCAAATGATTATTTATATGTAGCCGATTGGAAACCATAGAAATAATAAAGAAGTAATGTTGTACAACAAATTCCCGAACAATAGCTATTAAACCCAATCTTTATAGCAGCTACTTTAGTTAATTTGATGCTTTTTAAGAACTTAAGCCGGTTCTGTTTTGCATTATTTCTAGAACTTATTATTTTAGAAAAAGTTCTTAATTTTTTTCCTGGACTATAAAATTAAGAATTTGCATGAAATAAAAAAAGAAAACATTTGGTTTTAGTCAAAAGCTGATACAGTCAGTCAGTCCAGTTATTTTATTAGCTTAATATTAAAATATCAATTTAGAAAACGCTATTTTAAATTAGCATGAATAACACAGGCCTACGAAATAAAATTTTTGCTAGTTTTTTTTCTCAAACTGTAATTATTTGTTGTTATTGTAGTAAAAGAGTAATTCCATTTAGCCGGGTGTGACCACTTTACACATATTTGTTTGTTATAAATAAAGCATATAAAACTTTTTACTCAAAGAAAGTTTGCGATTCGCAAGGCCATTAAGCTTAGAGTCGTTGAATAACGGGTAGACACTGAATGAACACAATTCCTGCTCAGATTGGTCGTCAGAAAACTGCGACGGGTGTGACCTTACAAATCTTAGTTTTTAAGAATTTTAGCATGAATTCTGTAAAATTTTTACTATAACGTACACATAAATTTTGGTATAGCTGATTGTTCAAAGTGTTTTTAGCTGTATTACGTATTTACTGTTTGACAAAAAAATCTGTTTTCTTAACAAAAAACAAATTTTAAAATGTGACGGCTGTGACCGACGGGTGTGACCTAATACGAAAATTTAAAAAATTCGAAAAATAGACAGCAGAATACTCTAGCTGAGTATTTTTTAAATTCAACAAAAAGCTAAAAAGGTATATTCTTTTCAGAGATAAGGGTTTTTATTAATAATGAGAAAGGGAAAAAAGAAAATCTGCAATAAATATTAAACGTACAAAGGCTTAAAAAATATTAAATAATGTATTTCTTATTTTTCTATAATAGTCATGCTCTAAAAACATCAATTGAGAGATTTTTGTTAAAAATAAAAAAATTATTTTTTCCTTGCATAGGGCCGTTTTACGTGGAATCACTCAAAAGTAAGGGGAAAATATATTGATATGATTCATAACACGTCACATTTACTAGATAACGGTACATTTGTGTAGTAACATTTAAATAGTGAAAAAAAAACTATTTTAAATAATCAGTTTATGATCTAATTAATGCAGAAATATTGGCCCATAATCATAGTCAAACAATAAAGTTGGTTTGTTTTAGAAATAACTTAATATTTAAAACATTTTATTATTTATTTATCCATTATAGTCAAAAGCAAAGTGTGTTTTAAATTGAACCAGCTTTAAATGGGTGACAAGTCAAATGCGGAAAACGTTTACATACAAAATGTTGAAATATGAGGCAAGTGGCATCTCTGATTAGCTGACTTGGTACCAACGCGCACAATATAGATAAATACATAACCAATACAGCTACATATACACACACATTTTCATTTTTTGTACATCGAGTTTGACAGACTTGATAAAAACTACTGATGATCATTTGCTCTAATGATTGTACCTATTAGACCTGCCTTCTTTTGTACATAAGAGAAAAAGAGGAAAACACAAAACAAAAAAACAAAAAAAAGGAACAAAAAATGCAAATGTCAAAAATAACTTGTGTGTATTGTTAAACAGACATTTTTAGTCCTTAAAATAAGAATACAACAATTACACTGCAAATTGTTCATAGAAGAAAAAAAAACATTATTTAATGTGGTGTTAAGCTAAAATCAACTTCAGCTATTTTTAAGTTTGAAACAGACTTTTGCCTGTAAAGTGTACTTTTTATTGTCTATAATAAACTAAAAGCATATATTTAACAAAAGTAAGCTTTAGAACTCTTAAAGTATACTTTCTATATGACTATGATTATGGGCCATTATGTTTTCGTTTGTTTTTATTGTTAAAATATATAAAACTCGATAAAACTTGATTGGTTTTATTTTTGTCCACAAATATCAACCAAAAACCGAGTAAATTAAAAATTTTTTCGATTAATTCGAATAATTTTTAGCACTAAAGTTTACTCGAATAACTCGAACGAAATAAAAGCTTTACTCGATTGTTCGAGTAATTTCTAATCCTCAATTTCGATTAATTCATTAATCAAACAATTTAAAAGTCGATTAAAATCAATACCCTACTGAATAAAGAAAAATCAAAAAATATTACATAAAGGATTGGCTAGTAAATTTAAATGCTAGAGTTTTGGTTTTTTCCTGATATGATTTTTAGTTTTCATCCGATTTCGGCCCATTATTTATTTTATTTTTTTTAAAGAGAAGTAACGCAATCAAGCAATTAATGCCTACCAGTTAATTAATTAATTAATTAATGTGTTACCTTCTTTGGGAAAGGGATAGTGTAGAGAGAACAGGTGGTGAAGTGGAAGACAGATAGGAAGCTTAATTCATTTACAACCCTGCTATTGCGCGTTTTTTGCAGAGCAGTGTTGCCACCCCTCTGGTGTCAAGTAGAGGCATTAATTTGCCGACGGTTCTGCTACAATACCGACGAAGGAGGGTGCAGTGAACTGCATTAGGATTTGTTAGTATTAATCGCTGCCCATACTGCCAAAGTGATCAGTGCTATGCCTTCATCACGCTAACAGTCCAACAACAACGAACACAATAGCACACCAATGTGCTTAAGACAAATTCATGGTATTGGCTTGCCTGAAACTAGTCTGGAACTCAAGACGTCAGGGTTTGTGGTGAAACGCGCTAACCATTCAAAAAAGTTATAAAAATAAGGATTTTGTTATTAATTTTAGTAGAAACAGCTTCCGAAAGTACAAAAATTTGTGAAAAACGCCATAAAATGCTAACTTTGATTCACTTTAGCTCAGGCAGTTTTTATTCGATTAAAGCCAGTTAGCCACCATTTGACACGTAACTTAGTAGCCTTTCAAACAAGGTATCACTTGTATCGAACTAGATTTTTATCGAACAAGCCTTTGATTCTGGATGTCGCTTGAAAGAGAAGTATACATTTAAAAACACAAATGTACCGTTATCTCGTAAATGCGACGTGGTATTTTCAAACAAAGTTTACAGTTCCAATCCATAGCCCAACATCTATCTACATATTTTATATGTACAAGTAGTTATGCAAAAAACGTTTTCATCGCAGATCTGTGTAATTTATTTAAATCATCGGAACATTAATATTTTTTAGCAATAAAAAGAAAACTGCTCTCAAGAATAATTAATTAAAAATTTCAAATTGAAATAAATTTGCATATCACTTTTGTTAAAATCTTCCCATGTTTAGTGAAAAAAAAGATCCACAGGAAATACCAATGAAGAAATAAAACAAGATAATTAAGTTTATAAGACACATAATTAGAAGAGAAGACAAGTTATGGGCCGGTCGGTCAGTCTTAATTGTTGTTGGCTTTTATTTTCAAGTTTTAATTTCAACATCAAATGCTAATTAGTACAAATGTTTATGTCTTAAGTCTTTTGTTTTTGTGCAACTATTTTTTTTTCTTTGAATTTTGAAATTTTGTTTCGTAAATCTTTTGTTATTTTTGAAAAATTGTTATAATTAATAGTTTTTTTGTTGTTGTTAAAATTTCTTCAACTTACAACTTAAACAGAGTAATCCATAAACATAAAGCATTTTGGTGTTTAAGAGTGGATGTGGCATTTTTTGAATGGTTTAATTATTTTTTTTTAATTTCCAGAATTATAATAAAGGCCGTTACTGACCGTTACAAATGTAAAAAATCACTCAAACTATAAAGGAAAAATCCAAATGAAATATTTGATTAATATCTTAATTTTCTCTAGATATTTTTTTTATTATTTTTAAGGATATTTCGAAATAATGTTTTTAGTTTTATTATCGTGCATGTAAATTTGTTTTTTTGTTTTCTTCTTTTTAATTCCTTACATCCACTTGTATTTTAGATTGTGAAGCACTAAAAAAATACACTTTTTTTTGAACTTTTATTTTTATCACCAGAGCTTTTTTTCTGTTAATCAACCGATCACTGTGAATACTCAAACCGTACTAACTATTTAAATGCCAACTTAATATTAACTTGGCTCTCAGATGCTGGCTTCTGGCTAGTTAGGTGACTGTTTATTTTGCTGGCTGGTTATTTTATTTGTTGTATTTGTTTGTTGATTGGTAAAGTGTTGACTGGTCTGGATATCATATAAACAAGTGGGTAACCCACCACCACCACAACAAATATTTCTTCTTGTTTTTCTCAAGACACAAGACACAGCAGCAGCAGCAGCATTTCTTTCAAAAGATACTACAACAATAATAACACCAGTAGCAATTTACTTACTGATAGCAAGCTAAAATTATGTGTATAAGATGGGGAGTTTGCTATCCATTTATTACAGTGCTTAAAAGTTATGTTTTTATTTTCATTTTACTTATCATAAAATTGGTTTCACCGTTAATCTTACAGCTCCAGCTCAATATAAACAAGCAATCAGGTTTAATTCCCGAAAGAGAGTTTATTTAATAATGTCATCTCTTTTGACAAAACTTGTAAATTAAGCCAGAAGTAAGAAACAAAAATAATTTTGAAACACCTAATAAATATTTTGTAATTTATTATCCAAAATATTTCTGATAAATTTTAAAAGCGCACAGTAGTGCGCCAGGCTTCAGGTCTATAATTATCTTCAAGTCGCATACCACAAATCGATGGGTATTTATAAAAAACTACCCTAAAAAATTTCAGGCCAATCAGTTAAGATCTAGGTGTCTTTTATGTCTAATGGCTGATTCTCATTCTAAACGTGCATTATGTGTTTTTGGAACTTTAGTTCATTATGGCGGCGCACTATGCACAGCAAAAATCATTGCTTTGGACGTAAAACAAAATTTTGTTGAAAATTAACTAATACTGGCCACAAATATTGGCCGCGAATACTGGTCACAACTACATAGCATAATGGTGTTGCCACTGCGGATTGTTTATATGTTGCCGTAATTTTCTGTGGAAGTGACGCGGAACTCCTGGGATTTTGGGCATTTTTGGTCTAGTTTTTGGGAATCTTCAATATGAGTTGCACCTTTGCTAAATGTTTTGTGGCTTGGCTAAGTGGTTCGTGGCGGTGCTATCTGAATGTGTCTGCTAATTATATAAATTCTTGTAAATGGTATGAAATGTATTGACATGACACAACATAACATAACATGATGGTGTTGCAGCTGTGAATTTATTAGATTTTCAGTGCTGCCGTAATCTTACAGAGAAGTGCCGGGGAATACCCGGCATTTTGCGAATTTTCGGGAATTATCACTATGGTTTGTGTCTTTGTTAAACGGTTTGTGGCTTTGCTAAATGGTTTGTGACTTGGGGTCGTGGCAGTGATAGCTGAAGGTGTCTATGCTAAATATTCTTACTAATTAACGGTTAAACCACAGAACCGATTTTGATGAAATTTAGAACATGAATAGATCTAAGTCTACAAGGACACATAGGTTATATGTTTTTAAAAACTAGGACCACGGGGGGAGGTAGGGGAAATTTTCTGTTTCTCAGAAACTATCCAACCGATTTTGATGAAATTCAAAACATAGATAGATCTGAGTCTAAAAGAAGACATAGGCTATACATTAAAAAAAGGACCACGAGAGGAGGTAGGGGGAATTGTCTTCCTCTTTGAAGCTATCTATCCGATTTTGATGAAACTCAAAACATAGATAGATCTGAGTCTAGAAAAGCACATAGGCTACACATTTTTTTCAAAAATAGAATCACGAGAAGGGGTAGCGGGCAATTTCTGCCTCTCCGAAACTATAGTATATGACCAATTCTAAAGAAATTTAAACATGGATATATTTGAGTCTTGAAGAACACCTAGGTAATCTATTTTTTCAATAATAGGACCACTAGGCGAGTTAGGATCAATTTCTGCCATTCCGAAACTAACTAACCAATTTCAATGAAATTTAAAACATGGATAGATCTGAGTCTGTAAGGACACAAACGCTATATATATTTTTCAAAAAGGGGGGGGAGGGTGTAAGAGGCAATTTCTAAGGTAAGTTAACGTAAGGAGCTAAGCTTTTTTTTTAATTGGTGTTGTCCGCAGTCTTCAGTATTGAGGGTTATGCTTTTTTAGTACGCTTCATTACTCAGTTTAATTATTAAAATTTCATTAACAGTATACGCTAAAATAACAGCGTATGTTTGTACTTAGGTTAGGTTAGGTTAGGTAAGGAGGGCAGTCACGACTGTAGAAGTGACTCACTTGGGTCCGTTGACTCGGTCCCTTTGTGTTACCCTAGAGCAGACAGGGCATAGAAATTACGACTGCCCTGCCGCCGTGTCAAACCATCCCGATTGAACTAAGTAGGAGGATAGCCTGACTAGCCGTACTTGAGCCAGACTCTCTAAGTCTGGAAATATGCTAGCGCCCAAGATTCTCGTCCTTAAGCTGGCTAGAGCCGGACACTGACATAGAAGAGAACAGTCTCCTCCTCTTCCTCATCATTACAACTTCTGCAGTAGTCGTTATGATTTAGACCCATCCTTCTGGCATGGGTCCCAATATTACAGTGCCCTGTGAGCACTGTTACTAATAGTGTCCTGCTGAGGTCGCAGTGGGGCCACGTGGACCTAGCCACGCGGCAGGTGCCTTCGCGTTCCCACCTATATTGTGCCAGCCTGAATGATTCAAGCTGTATCAGTGATTTACAATGTGATAGAGGGATGCCAACGAAGTAGCATATCATTGAGTTGCTCAATGTCACGCCCTGTTTGGCAGTTCCGTCTGCAATATCGTTCCCGGGACAATCTGAGTGTCGTGGAACCCAACCCAGTGTTACTCTCGAATGTCTCGCTATCTCGTTTAGAGATGCCCGGCATTCGACAACCGCCACGGAAGTGGTGTATACACCATTTATAGCGGCGATGTATAGGTTTGTACTTCAAAATATTTAAAAGTTTTATGAACTTTATTAACTAGTATTATATAGCAAAAAGTTTCATCAATCAATCATCGTTTGTATCGAAAAAAAATGTATTGAATGTTATCCTAATATTTTTGATTTAATTGAAATTTTTAGTGAATAACTAAGGAGTTTATGTTAGAATACATCGAAGATTATACATCTGAATTGTTCTAAATTTAATACATATATCGCAGCACAAATAAATTTGGTACAAGGAAGCAGGTAGATTAATTAGAAGTACTTCGGAGATGCGGAATAGCACACAGTCCATCCCCTCTTCCTTACGAGGATGCAATAACGTAAGCGAGCGAAGAAACTTACCACACACACACGATGACTTTGGTCGGCTATTTATGTTTTTTTATGTGTTTTAAACACGAAGTTTTTTATTCAACTCAAACTTTTTTATAGTGCATCATCTCTCGCTTACGTGGGCACAAATAAGGATGCGAGTGTGATTTTTGCTTCTTAATTTGGTTTTTTTATTCTTGGATTGAATTGTGTATGAAAATAAATGTACCTCGATAGCTTAGTGGTTAGTGTTCTTATCTACCATGCGGAGATCGTGGGATCGATTCCTGATTCCATACGCGAACAAAAAGTATTTAATAAAAGTAAATTGTAGTGTAATATAATTTGAAATTCTATTTGTACCATTTAATATTTTAAAATAATGGCAAATAAAAAATTAGTCCAAGTGTGTGGTAAAATTGTGATATAAAGAGCAAAACATTTTTTAATTATATACATATAAAAAAGACATGAGGTTACTGCATCTAAGATGCGCAGAAAGAAGCTCATGCCTCCAGACCTACCAAGTGGGACATCCCATACAAAAATCATGTAATACCGAAGCAGGTTGGTAAGGGAGAGTGCCAAAATCTCTCCCTTACAAACCTGCTTCCGGTAGACGGATATTTTTGCTGGGATAGTGTGAATTCTAAAAAAATATATTGAATTTGTATAAAAATGTATTGAGCGTTACGTTAACAATATTCTTAAATGGATGTTAACTATAAATTTTAGGACGACAAAAAAAGTTAACAGCAGCGGAAGGTTAGAAACGATATAAAAATTATGTCTGTTGACAAATTTTTGATGTTCTTTGAACAAATTTTGCCTCTACCGCACTGTGGGTTGTTATATTTTCGAAGAATGTATTAGGCAGGTTTTTTGCTACAAAAAAAAATATTTGAAATTGAAATAACTTTTGACATTATTAATCGTTTTTATTAAAATTAGTCTCATTTAAAAAAAGAATCGGCCTACATTTTACTGATGTATAAATGTTTGTAAAGAATTATTTTAAAAGATACAAATTTTTTTATTTTTCCATGTGAACGGAAGGCAAAATTGAAAAAGGGACTTTAAAAACTTTTAATTTCGAACTGCGATTATTATAGTTTTTTGTTCTTAGAGAGTATATCTATAGTGCTTTCAATCCCTACACTCATATTTTGTAGTGTATATTTTTTGCTAAAATCACTCCCGGAACAACCGCAAAAGAAAATGTAAAAATAAAAATGTTAAAAAATCGAAAAATATAATTTTATTTCAGGATACATTGAATGAGGCGAAAACTATAATATGAATACTACCTTCTCATATTTCATTTAGTTATATTCGTTAAAAAAAAACACACATATGGTACGTTCAGAATGAGAATCTGCCACATATATTTATTCGTCGACATTTCTTATGCCACATAAGTCTTACATTTTGAATTCTTTCATTTAATTTAGTTTTTGCTTCGGCTTCATAGTGTGTATGAAAACTTTTTATAAAATCTCAAACTAAGAACAAGTTAAAACTTTTTAAAAATAATATAATTGACAATATTATTGTCTTTGTAAACTACTGTTTGCCTGTAAGTTTTCAAATTTTCGTTTTTGTAGTAGAAGCTACACTTGTCTTGTCAAAGTTAATTTTTAATAAAGTTGTTTTCTTTCTCATTCACTCTTCAAACATATAACAAGAAGATGTAACTCTCAATGATTAATGAAATAAGTTTAAGATAAATTTTTATCAATATGTTCATATGCATATATGCAACTATGTATGCATTTATTCATGTATATATTTTATTTTTTTGTTTTATATTTACAGCGGTATTTAACTTTTTTATTTATTTTTTTTTGTAATATTTTGTGTGTAACTTTGTTGAAGTGACATAAATTGGCTTTATAAAGTTAAAACTCGTTTTTAAATTAATATTATTTGAAAAGCAACTGCAGTATTATTTGAAAAGATATTTAAAAAAAAAAAAGATATTTAACTGGCGATTCATATTTTTATTTTATTTCATTTTTTAACGGTAAAGTATGTATTTGATTTTCTATTCCGTGTTGGCATTTAGACTGTGGCTGATAACCTTGGCCGAAGTCTTATGTAGAAATAAATTTGGTAAAAAAAGAAAAACAAAAAAAATATTAGAAAAAATTAAATAAATGAGAGTAGTAGATTTAGCTAAACAAGAAATTAAAAAGAAAAACTCAATTTATTTTAAAATTGTAACGCGCTTGTTTTACACAAACTAAAATTTCAATAAATATTTAGATAAAATTGTGATGAAGTTGGGATGAGCTATAATAACTATGCGTATTTGACTCGTGATCGCACCAGATGATTAGAAAACATTTCTCCAAAATTATTGTCAAATATATATATATATATATATATATATATATATATATATATATATATATATATATATATATATATATATATATATATATATATATATATATATATATATATATATGTAATATCTTTATACCAGGCGCTTATACAATTGTCCAATTCAACATCTTGTCTTGGGATTGTATGTTGCATAAATGTTGTTTGGATTTTTTTAATATGCCTTTGGTTAGAAACATGTTTATGTATAAATGCAACACATACACATGCAACTAAATTAAGTTGCGAATTGGAAAAATATATCAGAACTAAAAAAACTTCCTTACCCACTTTAAAATTTAAACTTTGACCAAATAACCAAGAATTTGAAAACTCCTTATCATAACAATTTAAAAATTTTTTAAAGTTTTTGTGTTATGTGGTGAAATGCGTGATTCTCATTTCAAATGCTTTTTTCGTGTCCGTTAAAAGTATCCCAGCAAAATGTACTGCATCGGCCGAACCAGGTTTGTAAGCGAGAGAAGCTGGTTGTTGTTGTTGTTGTTGTTGTTGTTTCTCCTACTTCGAAAAGCGCTTCGAACATGCATGATTTTTGTTCGCGATGTCACACTTGAGAGCTCTTGCTTTTGACACAAAACAGCGCCTCTTTCGAAGCATCAAAAATGCTCTAAAATCATGTCTCTTGGTCTTATTACGTCATTCAATTGTACCATCGTTAAACTACAGGCAAAACAAATCGTGTTTTATTATAAATCTCTCTCCTCCATGCAATAACTGAGAAATGTAGAAAGAGAGCGTGCTTCAAATGTGTTATGGTCAGTGTGACCAGATTTTAAAATAATATAAAGCTAAATCAGGTTTTAAATAGAGCTAAAAAGAGCTAAAGAAGGAATTTTAAAGCCAAAATATAAAGCTAAATATTTTTACAGCTCTGCAATAGTAACTTTTCATTATTTTTAAATGTTTTATAGTTTAAATGGTGTTTATGTAGGTATAAATCAGGCGCGGATACAAAGGAGTAAATTTCTATAGAGTTTCTAAAAGAAGTTGGGAAAAATAGTATGTTTTACTATCGTCAAAAGCTAACAAAAATCGCCAAAAGTATAAAAAAAATTGGAAAAACCTAAAATCCAAAAAAAATTAAAAAATCACCAAAATGAAAAAACGCCAAACCCAAAAAAAAAATCGCCAAAACAACGAAAAAAACATTAAAAAAACTAATATTAAATGAAAAAGAAAAACCAAAAAATTGCCAAAATGAAAAAAGGGCAAAAACGAAAAGGGATATATGCATGTGTATTCGTACGGAACCCTTCGTATGCGAGCCAAAGTCACACTTTACTGAATTTATTTTATTTTATTTGTAAAAGGTAGCTCTTTGTGCTGCATGTGTATACTAACTACTGTGTATTGAGTAACTTGTTATTGACATGAAATTTCTTACTGTTTATTGAAAATAAGCGTATAAATAAATGTATAAAGCATGGACAAGAAAATGGACAAGCATAAAAAACTGGATAATCCAGCCAAGTCCAGCTCGGCTGGCAACCCTAATCACAATGCTGTAGTCAAATATCGTAATGACAAATTCTTTCTGTATTACTTTTTGAACTGAAATTTTGATAATAACTGTTATTTTCGGTCCCTGGTTGTAAACGATCCGAAAGAGACACCCTCAGAAGAGTCGCGGCTAACACATAATTTTCTCCTGAAAGAACAGTCATATTCGACTCGAAAACGAGAGCATAAATGATCATTTTGATCGCGCAGAGGAGCCGAAAACGACTCGAATATGACCGAAAATTTCATAAAATGTTAACTGGGTATTGTCAGCTGATTAGTTGTCAAAAAAAAAACGCAATGCGTTAAAAAGTTCAAAGTTAACCAACTTTCTCCCGCAAACGTGTCAAAATGTTTTTTATGTAACTTGTTCTATGAAAAAACACTAGTTTAATTTATTTGACAGAAGTCTACAGCGCTCTCGCACACTAACGCGTGTTATGTACTTCTACCTAAAGGTGGAGATACATAGCACGCGTTAACGCGTCAACGCGCTTAGTGCGTTTACAATTTTAGGCGCTTTAAAACCGGCAAGTTACATATCATGCGTTAGACACTTTTTGCAATCAGCTGATGTAATGTTTAATGCTTTGCTGATCATATTTCAAGCTTCAGCTCTTTTGTCTCTCTTTTTATACGCAACTATTCCTTTTGCGTATATAACCGAACATTGTTTTATTTCCTCAACTAATTTTTCATTCGTTATTTAATAAGTCAGCCAGGGATGGCAAGTGAGATTTTAAAATTGTATCAATGTTGACTAAAATTGTAATTTTTTATACCCAATTGTACTAAAACAGAATATTCGCCTTGGAACAAGTCAAGAATACCAACGATGTTGAAAATCAAAATAAAAAACATGGGCTAATAGCCCTATTTAAACAAACAATTTTTGTGAAGCTACGGGGCTCAAAACTTTCATTTTGAACTGGCCATAACTCTCACAAGTCTGCACAGATATAAACGATATGTATATCATTTTAAAGTGCTCTGAAATATCTTTCTACTGGTACATTTTTGATATCCGTTAACCCGTTCTGAACCAAATACAATTTTAAACATTTTGAACCCGACTATTTACGTAAACACACAGTTATCTCAAAAAAGACCAATATAGCAGTACTTAAGCATGTATATAATTTTGCAGAGAACTTTCCAAGCTTTCATTTGATGTATACTTTAAGTATGTCACTTTTGAAATGGGGAAGCTATGCAACTTTAAAAATTAATTTTTAGAAATACGTAGTCTTTTTTTTAAGTAGTCTACACAGCCGGCATTGGCCGCGTGCAAAGATAGTAAAGTGCGACTTTGGCTCACACACGAAGGGTTCCGTAAAAATGCTCATTACATATCCCTTTCATTTTTGCCCTTTTTTCTAATTTTGAAAATTTTTTCGTTTTGCTTTTTCATTTAATTTTAGTTCTTTTATTTTTGAAGTTTTTTTTGTTGATTTAGTGATATTTTTTTTTTTGGTTTCGGCGGCTTTTCATTTTGGTGATTTTTCGTTTTTTTTGTTGTTGCGATTTTTCGTTTTTTACAATTTTTCCCCCGATTTTTTTTAGTTTTGGGGATCTTTTTGTTTTGGCGATTAATTATTTTAACGCTTCTTGACGATATTTATGGTTTTAACGATTTATTTTATTTTTAGCGTTTTTTTTCGGTTTTTGGGGATTTTTTTCGATTTTTGGGGATTTTTTCGGTTTTTATGATTTTTTAGCGATTATTTTTCGGTTTTGACACTTTTTCGTTTTGGCGATTTTTTGGTTTTTGGAGATTTTTTTATTTTTATAAAAATGTATAAAAATTCATTTTTTGTAAATTTTAATATGCATCATGATCCGCAAGAGCTTTAAATTGCAGAGACCTCGTTTTGTGAGCTATCCTTGTCTGACCACTTTAAATATTCCTCTTTATTTTAAGTCGAACTTAGTTCTCAATATTTCGAAAAAAATTTTTTATTTAATTCAGATAAAATGCAGCATATATACGAGTGGACGAAAAGGATAAGATATTTTATCACTAGAAAAGAGCTGCAATAAGGAAAATTTAAAAAAATGGAAATTATTAATTGTAGTAAATAAGCCATTGTTGTACCATTGTACTTTTAATGTCTGATTTGTACCAAAAATGGTACAATTGTACCAATTTTGCCATCCATGAAGTCTGCTGTTTATCTGTCAGAAGCGCTAACGCGTGAAAAAAGTTGAAAGTTGCTGAACTTTTTGCGACACACGCGTTTCAAACTTATTTGTGTAACTTGCTTCATATAAACACATTATTTCAATTTTTTTGACAGAAGTCTGTAACGCGTTGACGCGTTAACGCGTGTTATGTACCTACACCTTGAGGAAATCCAAATAAAAATTTTTTACGGCCACTCTAATATACAATAGCATTATGTACTTTGTTTCAACAGACACATGGCAAACGAATAGTTTTATAATTGAAATTTAATAATACATGTTTATATTTCCCATCACTTAATATAAATTATGCGTATAAACTTCCTCAATTCAATGATGAAAGTAAACGTAACTTTTGCTGTTGTTACAGTACTATTTTCATTTCATATCTTTTTAAATTTAAATTAGATAGTTATACTGACTGCATCCAAACACAGAGGATGAATGAATTTTCGTTGATGACCAGTGTTGCCAGGAGCTGGAGGAAAAAAGAAGCTAAATTGGTATTTTTAAAAGGCTAAACCGGACAAAAATAAAAGCTAAAAAGAGGGTCAATATTTTTTTTATATTGAAAACTCAATGTTTTCCTTATTACTTAAGGCAGGGCTTCTCACCGCTTGTTGGGTCACGGACCCTTTTTGAACTTTTCCGCTTATACGCGGACCACCTATTACTTTGACTTTTTAAGATATGCATTTAATTTATCATTAAATTTGATATCCAAAAATATTTTTATATTTTTAGAGGCTATTTTGGTAAAAGTTAATTTAATTAACACAGTCAAGGCAGATTTTAGTAAGATAAATTTCCAACACAAACATGGGCAGAATTGAAGCAACATGCAACTTTTCGGAAACCATCTTATCTTCTCATATGAGCTCACGTGCATATTAGTTCAATTCTACCCGTGTTGACGTACAAAATATAGTTTTTCCTTAAAGAATTTGCTAACAAGAGTTCAAAAAATTTTCGTAAATTATTTCCTGAAATGTTCTTACATGTTTGTAAAGCTGCTATTACACTGTCTGAGTTTTTTTTTCTGATTTCAATACGTAAAAGTGAAATATTGGGTAAAATATACAATTTTTAATTTTTCATCTGAGCTCAGTTGAGAATAGAACTTATTATATTTCCATCTAATATACAATATGAGTTTTAAATCTCATATTCTTAAAGATAGATTTTGAAATCAGACGAAAATTCAGATAGTGTAAAGACGGCATAAACAAGTTATTTCTTCATAAAATAATTTTGTTTGACTAAATTTACCTGATGAAATATTTCTGAAATTTGATCATGAAACATTTTTTATTTGTCAATAGGATAGGCAGGGAAGTAAGTTATGTGAAAAAAGTGGTAGGAATTAAAATTTCAGATGGTTTTTTCAGGTTTCTTTATCCCATTTATTTTTTCACACTTGCAGTAAGCAAATAAAAAATGTTTTTCGACGAAAAATTCATGAAATATTTCATCGTGTAAAAAACTAACGAACTTGTTTTGACTTATCAAATTCTTGGGAATAAGAATCACGGCGAAACGCAATCGTTAAACAATAATGGCCATATGAATAATAAAAATAGTTTGTCAACATAAAAAATATATGAGAAATCACGTCGCAAATGACTTAATTTTGGCAAATCAAATATTTTGGCCTAAATCACGTATATGGAAACTCTCTATTAAACACGAAATACGAGGCTACATCTAGCATCGAAAAAACTAAGCTGGCAACGCTGTTGATGACAAACAAGTCTATAATCAGTTTTTCAAAATGAAAACTTTTTTCGCAAAAGCTCTTGTACGCACATGAATTTATGCATTACAAAATACTTGTGTTTCAGTAATCACAGCGTTTTATGAATGTGTTTTTTATTTTATTTTATATATTATTTTTATTTTAATTTTTCTCTTTTGTTAGTTACGTTGTTGATTGGCCTCTTAAAGGTCATCAGCCAATGCATAATAGCCAGCCAGTCGAGCAACCAACCTGCTGATCGTGTATGTTTTTTTCTTCTTCTGAAAATGAAGAAAAGAAAAATATACAAAACTAAAAGTTATAAAATATTAAGAGTTGTAATCATAAATTGATGATCTCCGGTATTGCAGACAAAACTTCACAAATAAATCGAATTAATTTCAAAGATGTTACCAGAGATGAAGTCATTAGGGGGAATATTGTACATACATAATGTAATATTTCAAATGTTATAAAACATTTTTTTTTAATCATGAATTTGAACTTTATGTAGAGGAGTCACTTTTTTTATATGCATGTGTTTATTATACATATTTTTTGATAATTTTTTGTTTTCTATTGATTGAGATTGATTGCTTTTATAATGTTTTGAATTGTGTTGGTGTTTTTAGTTCACTATAAGGCGTACCGAATTGATGCTATTGTTTTTTTTTTTGCTTAATAACTATAAATGCCAAAGTCCTCTACTTGAGCTTTCTTTGCTTTAGCTACTCTTTCAATGATTGCTTTAAATGAAACTCCCAACGTTGGAGCTTAAAAATTTGGGATAAAATAATTCCGGGTATAACTATTTTTTATTTAGCAGTAGCCTTGAGAAAATTGATTCGATTGGAACAGAACTCAGCTCGTGTTCTACTACAAGTGTTAGATTTACATTCGGTAGAGTAAACAAGTCTTTGAAGCCAAAGTTTCAAGAAAATTGGAGAAAAAGTAAAAAGCCCCATAAGCACGTCATTTAAAAAATTGGCGGGTAATGTGGTATACTATGGTCTCATAATGTGGTATGTTTTCATATATTCAGCTGCCCATTTTCTTACGTCATCTCTTTTTTACGTGGACAATCCAGCTCCAGACTCAACTTGTACGCCAGAAATCATTGAAAACTCAAACTATGTTTAAGGTTTAATTTCATACGTATTCACAATTAGTACTCGGCATAGGAGATCTTGTAAGTCTTACGTTTAAGATATAAAAAGTGTTTTATCCAAAGGAATTTTTTATTCAGGCTTAAGTTCGTTCAATTTAATTTTTTACAATTAAATAATTTTTATTGAGAAAATAATTTTTCAAAGCATGTGACATTGAAAAGAACAAAGACCAATTTCTTGACTTTTGTAAGGGTCGAACTGAACATCGATGTTTTCGGGACTAACCACAATCCCATCGTCAGAGCTCTCTATACTCTAGGCTACTACTACAGTCCCCAAAGTCAAGCGGTAAATATCTGGCATTAAGCCAGTTGCATTAAAGCTCTATGATTCCTGGCATGTTGAATTAAAATTTAATTCACTTTACGTACGATGGGTATTTATTTAAAGATTGGAGCTGTTGTGGCTGCAAGTGGTTAGCGCGAGGACTGTCATGCAGGTGGCACGAGTTCAAATCTTGGCTGGGGCAGCCAACTAAAACACAAAAGTTTTCTGATCACTACCACGTAAGTAAAATAATTAATAGAATAGCTACATTAAAGTCATGTCGCTTCAGCTTAATATAACTATAATTCAACATGATTCTTAGTGTTGTTTCAATATCAAGTTCACGTTGTTTCAACTTGAAATAACTTTGATTCAACATGATTCTTCGTGTTGTTCCAATACCAAATTCACGTTGTTTCAACTCGAAATAACTTTGATTCAACATGATTCTTCGTATTATTTCAATATTAATTGAAAAACACGAAATATAGTTATTTCAAAAGGATAAATGTTCCTTCAAGATTATTGTAAATCATGTTGAATTAACATAAAACGCCTATGAAGCAAAATCACTGCCGAAAAATGTTAAATTAACGTGGTTTTCGACTATTTTTCATTGAAATTTTTCTTTGTGTATACAGTCAATAGTGTAAATTTCAGATGAAGGTTTAAGCAATAAGAATTTATAAATTCGAAATCTCAATAAATGAAACATAATGTGGAAAATTAGTACTTTTTTAATGTATATTAGAATTTTGGTGAGCTCGTGTATTAGATCTATTAAATCGAAATATCTAAAGTGACTTTAAGTTACACTAATATAACTATGAAGTCCTTTTTCATTTGAACTGACGAAAAAATTATTGCAAATATCTAACGAATTTGAAATATTTCAGCTGCAAATATTTGCAAATTTGCTTAAAAACGCATTTCTCTAGGTAACTCAATGCACTAAAATCTGAAATATTTACTGTATGCGGAAGAAATCAACATTTTTTAAAAAGTCCGGCTTGAACAAACTAAAATGATCTAAAAAAAAGAGTGCTTAAAAATTGTCACGCGTAAGCGAGAGTGACAAAACCATTTTTCTACGTGACAATAAGTGATAATTTTAACGGCCTCTTAGTATGCAAAAAATTATTTAAATCGGTCTTGTCGTTTGGTTGTAAGTAATTTTGGCCACAAAAAATGCAAAATTTCCTATAGAGCGGTGTAGTGATTTAATTCTCGTATTCAAAATTCATGAACAGTTTGTAGGTATAAGAATTGCGATCACATTCAACAGAGCCACCTAACACGCACTGATAAATAAGATACATATGAGTATGGAAGTGTAGTGGCGGCCGAAAACTGGCGTTCTTAAGTTCTTTGTGTATGTTGAAAATTAAATAGATACTGATTTTTCCCTGGTTCCTTAGAATATTAATCATATCTACTTCTATCTGAATACAACGTTAGGAAACTTAGCCTGTATAATCACTTTCATTTACATTTTATAGGGGTTATAGACATTGATTGTTAAGTCATTTAAGTTATTTGATACAAATTAGTATACTCTAGCTCGCCAGTGTATCAAAGTTTGGATTATGTAGTATTTAGACCAAGGCTGTTCAATGATCTTCTTAAAACCAATTTAGCATGTTTACAATATATAATTTTATATGATTAAAATGTGAAAAGACATTTTACAATAACGCATTCAACATTTCCTTTTCCTGTTTTAAATTGTATATATTAATGATTATTTCGTTTTTTTTTTACTTTCATTATTCTACTAATCCACTAACCATAAAACCCACTTTGCCTATGAATATTCTCTGAATTCTATTGCCATTACGAACGAGTGAGCATATTATTTCATTAAGTTCATTTTATTTTCATCTTGGACAACACAAAAAGAACAATAACGAACAAAACATACATAAATATAAAATAAAAAAACAAATAAAAAAATTTTTAATTATATAGTTTTAAATGTGGCTGTGGCCGACTATTCTAACAAAGACACGTTTTTTGTTTGCATTCAAATGTACGCGTGTGCACCTTGTTTAAAAATAAAATTCGAAAATTTAAATTACTATTTATGAATACAACAAATAAAACAATCAGAAAAAAAGAAGCAAAAAACCTGTAAATATTAATAATTTGCATACATGTGTACACAAGTTAATAAATTGATCAGTAGCTTAAAGATATTGTGCTAAAATACGAGTACATAGAAACAATTATCACCAACAAATTTTCAAACAAACTTTTGCCCTAAATAAGCTTTTATTTTCAGTAAATCTTTTTCACTGTACCAGTTGATTTTAAGATGCAAACATTATTGATAACTGTTCAAACTTCCTATTTATGTTTTTTGTACTCATAAATATTTGTGCAAATTCCCATTCAAAATTATATTTCATAGTAATAACTGAGAGGCGTTTGCCAGTACAAGGACTTGCAGTCGTACACTGAAAGAATTTCACTTCATAAATCCAATAAAACAATTTCGTGAGATTTTCTTCACAAATCTAATGAAATATTTCACAATTCTAATGAAATTTCACGAATATTGTGAAAGAATTTCATTGGAATTGCTTCATTAGCTTTCATTGGATTTATGACAACAAATTTTTTTCATTTTATGGAAACCCGTTTAAGTTTACATAAAATATTTTAATCGATACTTAAAATTCTTGAAATATATTCTGTAAAAAATTAAAAATTTTATGTTCTTGAATGTCATAATTTCAATGAAATGTATTTCATTGTTTTGATAAAAAGCTTCATTGCATTTATGAAATAAATAAATTACATATACATATATTTTCTTTTTAAAAAGCATAAGGGTATGCTCGCAACCAAAAGAAAACAACAAAAATAGTTTTATATATTTTGTCTCTTTTATATTATTATACAGTGTATAATAATAAGAATATAATATAATATACACTCATAGACACGTTGTTTTGACAGTGCTGTTGGTTGAAGTAGTTAAGACGTTGCCTATTCAGCAAATCATGAGAATCAACAGTACGAGTTCGATACTGTGAGAGATCATCAACATTTAAAATTTTTCTGATGTGCATTGTCGTCTATCATACATATTTCAACCATGGAATTGTCAATAAATTAAAATAGTCAATAAAAGAGATAATAACTTTAAAGGATCTACTAAGTAATGTAATAATTCCATTAACACAATGAAATAATGTCATTAAAATAATGACAGAATATCATTAAAATAATGCCAGAATTTCATTTAAATAATGAAATAATTTCATTAAAATGATGAAACAGTTTCATTAAAGCGATGTAATAAGTTCACCAAAATAATGAAATATGTTCATTAGCTTAGTGAAATTATTACATTGGAGCAATGAAACTATTTCATATAGTTAATGAAATTTTCATTAAAACAATTTTAAAGGAACTTGTTTCATTAATCCAACGAAGTGTGGTTGTGTTTTAATGAAATTTTTCATTGGATTAATATCAAAATTCACAGAATTTATGAACAAAATTTTTTCAGTGTATTGAGCAAATGTTTTCGAGATCAACCACGATTTCAACATGAGAACTTTGTTTATACCTTTCCACCGTGTGTGGGTTTCACAATAAAGTAGTTCAACATCAACATTAAAACAATTGCTGTTAAAAGCTTTTACAAGCGCCGAAAGCTTTTTTAATCTTACCTTACACGTTTGTTATTTCAACTCCTGGTTGCTTAGAAGTTCAGAGCAAAAACCAAATGTTGAGATCTTGATGAGATCGTAGTTGATTTCGAAAAGACAATGGCGTTCAGCTCGAGCCTTATAAAGTCAAGAATTTTTCTTTGTCTTTCCAATTATTATATGCATTCTCAATAAAAACTTAAGTAAATAATTAAACCGACTTTAAAATATATTTACTAAAAAAGTAACTGTTTGGAGACGGCGCCAAGAAGGCAGAAACTATTTCATTTGTTGGCAATCTATAAATTCTTTTTGCGTTGGTACCGACTGCAAACAGTTAAGTAGTTAACACATATAATAATATTTTAATTATTTTCTACTCTTTAGTGCATATATGTTAAAATCGGTTTAATCCACTTAGTTTTAAACTGAACTACGCATACTGTCTTCCAAGTGACCCACACCAAGGCTAGAGACTTTCACTGATATAGTTTTTCAGATACCAATTACTTTGTATGTAAGGTGCCCTTCCACTAGATCCAGCCATACAAGTTTTTTGTTGGACTACGCGCATTGACTATGAAGGAATTCATACCAAGTTTGTAGACACTCACTGTTATAGTATTCCAAAGTATTCCGAATATTATTGATTACTTTGTATGGGAGGTAACCCTTCCCCTACTTTTACACCCCCACTTTTCTGATAGATTACGTGCACTAACCGCAAGTAATTCATACCAAGTTTGAAGGCACTTACTGTTATAGTACTCCAAATATACAATAATTAGTGATTACTTTGTGTGGTAGGGAGTCTTTCCCCTGTTCTTACACTACCTTTCTTCTGCTGGATTTCGCGCACTAACTACAAAGTAGTTCACACCAAGTTTCTAAACGCTCACTGTTATAGTGATCCAAATATGCAATAATTACTGATTATTTTTATAATAATTTTATAATTATATTTATAAGTAATTATATTATTATTAAATAATTATATTATTTATAATTATAATTTTTATAATTAATAACTACTTTGTATGGTGGTATTCCTCCTCCCTCTCCTATTGTATATTAGTGAAATTACTAGGCTAAGGTTCGTAACGTTCTATTCAGAAGGAATCAAGCATGTTTAATATTCCAAGGAACAAGGGAAAAATTAACATCAATTTAATTTTCAACATACATAGCAGAACAGAACAGCGTTGTTTTCGGACAGCTCTACGCATTCCATCGTCAGTGCTCATGTGTATTCTGCTCTCGTCACTTGTTAGATGGCTTCTGGTGAATGTGATTGCAGTTCTTATATAGGGACTATTCACATATTACGTAAAGTCCCAAGGGGGGATTTAAGATTTATTACGGTTTAGATAAATTATACTGAAAATTTTGTAATAAGCGTTACGAAGGGGAGTATAAAAACTCCGAAAATTGCGTTACGTAATATGCGAATGGCCCCATATAAAAATTTTGCGTGGAAATTGCTTACAGCAATTAAACCACTACTAAACTGATGTTAATCTGAATCTAACATTATACCCTGTTCAGACATGGATTTTTAATTGAGACATTTTAATTTTAATTGAGCAAATAAATTTAGTGTACACACATAGTAAATTAAGCTTATTCAATTAGCATTTGACTTGCCAATAGTGTAATAAGTATACAGGTGACCGCATAAGGGCAACGAATACAAAATAAAACAAAAACTAGATAATGGCTGTGAAAAAAATACAAGTGTTTGACGTAGCTTATGTACAAAATTACCAGAGCAAAAAAGAATCATCTGACGTTATACTGCCATCTGTATACTTATTACACCATGGGCTTGCCACTCTATATAATTTTTGCTTCTCACTGAACATACTTCGCAGTAAACATACTTGTCAGAAAGGTTTGCATTTCGAACTTTACTCAATTTATGAAACATTAAGTAGTAATTGCTCAATTTATTAATTGAAGCCTTGTATGGTAAATTAAGCTCAATTAAGGCCTTAATTGCGTAAATTTCCTAAATTGTGCAATTAAGGCATATGTCTGAACAGGGTACCCAGCAAAAATATCCCCCTACTGGAAGCAGGTTTGTAAGGGAGAGATTTCGGTACTCTTCCTTACCGACCTGCTTCGGTATTACATGATTTTTGTATGGGATGTCCCACTTGGTAGGTCTGGAGCTATGAGCTTCTTTCTACGCATCTTAGATGCATCAACCTCATGTCTTTTTTATCTATATTAATAAAAGAGTAACGTTATTGAATAACTGACTCACTGACTGACTGACTGATTCATCATCGCCCAGCCCAAGCCACTAAAGTTAGAAAGTTGAAATTTCGTATGTGGGCTCCCCTCAGGATGTATAGATCCACTAAGACGGGGTTTTGGGAAATTCAAACGCTAAGGGTGTAAAAACGGGTAAATTCGGTAACCTTATATCTCCGGATCTAAATAAGGTAGACATAAAATTCCAAAAACAGCATAATAAGATCACAATATAAGCAGACGGGTGTTTGGTACTTTTTTGAAATTTTTTCATTTAGGGGCCGAAAAGGGGTAAAATTATAATTTTGGTACTTTTTTGTTAACCGTTTGCCTCCTAAAATAATAAAGATAGAAATTAAATTTAAAATGCATTCTTCTATCCTTACGGAGCCCTCAAACACGTTTTGGTACTTTTTTGTAATTCGAATATATAAAGGGTAAAATTGGTTGCTCTTTTTGGTACTTTTTTCCATACAACTATTTTTTATGCAAATTGATACACATATTGAATGCGTATGTTTGTATATATTCTCTAAGAACGAATTTTCGAAAACTTAAATTCTAACGGGATTAAAAGGGGTAAAAACGGGTAAAATCGGTACCCTTATATCTTCGAATCTAAGTAAGGTAGACATAAAATTCTAAAAGCATCATAATAAGATAGAAAAATGAGCGGACAGGTATCTGAAACTTTTTTAAAATCTGTACATTTAGGGGGCGAAAAAGGGTAAAAATATAATTTTGGTACTTTTTTTGTTAACCATTTATATTTTAAAGTAAAGATACTTTTTCGAAAACATACTTTTTTGAAAATGTAGTTTTAAGGTACTTTTTGAAAAATATTTTTTGGAAAGGATACTTTTTGAAATGGTACTCTTTTGAAAATGGCTACTTTTTGAAAAGTTACTTTTTGGAAAAGGGTCTTTTTTGGGCTTTGTACATCAAAAGTGTAAATTAACCTTATTGTTTTCGATACGCTGTCCGTCAGTCCGTCTGTCTTTCTCTCTGTCACAGGCGTTTTTTCGAGAGCCGTAAGAACTAGGGGCTAAAGATTAAAGGGTGTTCTAAAGCGAGCAACGCAACATGTTGAAATACTAATGTAATATACAGACTCTTTTATATAGACTCTCGAAATTTCCAAAGTTAGTGTTAATTGGTGTAGTCTGTAGAATATTTAACACAACAAAAATTAAAGGGAGTTCTGAAAGTTAATGTAATTTTGAGTATGTAGTTTAAACAGTTTGCTGTATCTTGGAAACCGTAAGAGGCAAATTCTTGAAATTTATTCACGTAAGCGAGAGAGTATGCACTATAAAAAAGTTCGAGTTGAAAAAAAGCTTCGTGTTTAAAAAAACATGAAAAAACATAAATAGCCGACCACCTTCCCCGTGTGTACGTTAAATTTCTTCATTCGCTTACGTTATTGCAACCTCGTAAGGCAGAGGGGATGCACTGTGTGCTTCTGCGCATCTCCGAAGCCCTTCTATTTAATCTTACTGCATCCTTCGATTCAAAAGCAAATAAGTTCTAAATATTCATATGACATAAAATTTTATTATATGAAAGATCTGCTTTATTTTGCAAAACTGAAGAGCCTTTCACACTATTATAATTGTCGTTAAGTTTTCATTTTAAAATGAAATAAAACATTTTAATAAATTTTCAATTCATTCCCACGCTTACGTAAATATGTATATGACATTTTTATATGAAAAGAAAACATAAACAAATATAAAAGTATTAATAGTGTTGACTTAACTAATCTGAACACAATTTTTAAATACCAAAACAACATATTTTTTTCATACAATAATTATTGAAAGGCCACCCACATTGACAATTACACAACTGCATAAATTGTAATGAAAAACTTTTTTTCAAGTAAAAGCATACAAACATAAATATGTACATACTTTTAAAGAAAATGCAAGTGATTCGCTATTGTATTAATTACAAAAAAGTAATTATTTGAGATTTCTAGGTACTGATATGAACAAGTACATATTTTATTCACTACCACCTATGTACTCATTATTATACAATAGAAAAGGATGAGATAAATAAATATCATCCATTACTTTGTTGCCTATTGATAATCTACAAAGCATTGAGTAAAGAAATGCATAAATATACTACCTGTCCCACAATGTCGATAAACAAATTTCGTTCTCATATTTATATTGAAAACAAAAACAAATTTTAGTTTCTTATTATTGTTGACAGGCAGCTAATTCCTGTAGTGAGCGTTCGTGATCCGGATAATTTAAGCATTTTTCATACGCCTAGTTGAAATTGGCTTTTCCTCTCGCTCTTATCTGTATTAATATCACCATGCAAAAAAATGAAAATTTTGTCCTGACCTTTGATCAACCACAATATTTTTTTGATATCTTATGGTCCCCTCCCTAACTACAAAAACAGTCGAAATTTAAAATTCTATGGATACGTTTTTAAAATTTTTTTTTTTTACTTTGGGATTTTTCAAGAGGCTATTACACTGATTTCATCATAACCCTTTCCGTCCCAAGCAATTTCAAAATTGGAGTGCTTCAATGAAATTTTCGGTATGTGATTATTTGTCCTAAAAAACCATAAAAATGTATTTTTTATGTCCATGCAAAGTTCATGTCCTTAGAAACAGGATATACACATATGTGTGTCTTGGGATTTCCCGAGAAATAATTTCATTGAACATTTTAACCCTCTAGCGCTTCATTGTATGTGTCTTTTTTGACCCCTTCTTAAAAAGAGGCAAAAAGACTCCCCTTCGATAGCGATTATTATAAGTTTTTGAAGACAATAAAGCTCTAAACTCAACTGGAATGCCAAAAATCAGTAAAGACTTAAGATGTGCTTGTGGGTTAATTTCGTACTTATTCACAATTAGTTTTTAATGATTTCTAGCCTTCCATTTGAGTTTAGCTCAACTCTTTAAGAAATGTTCAAAAAAGACCCATATCTTATACCGATATCTTATACCGATTCTCTATAACAATGAGCAAAAGGTGGACGCATGCACCACTTTTAAACTTATTGCACAACTTTTAAACGTATTGAGATCCAACTTTTACAGTATAATGGCGACACCCTAGGCAAACATACAAAAATTTTTTGCATATATCACTATATTTATGCCATATATCATGGAAATTCGGTAAACATTTTTTTGGGTTGTCCACTTCAAAAATAATTTCCCTTATTTAAAAACAAATTCCAGCTACCTTAACAGCATTAATCCGTAGGAAGATAATAATTTAAACTTACAGATGATAGAAAATACACTTTCAAAAGTCGTGAGCAGCTAAACCAATTATCACTTGGAAGATAATAAGACGATACTTATAGAAAATAGTTAACACAGTCACGAACCACTTAGCCAAGTCACAAAACACTTAGCAAAGTTGGGGTTTCCCAAAAAAAACTGGGCCAAAAATTGCGAAAAACAGAGAAGTTCCCCGGAATGTCGCGATTCATGTTACACAGAAAAAAAATCATCAAACTGCAACTAACAATTCGAATTGTAAATGTTTCATTTAAATTCAAATATATATTTAGTTTCTATAATCAATTAAGTTGTTTATACGACAAACACATAATTTATTTTCATTAAACTGAACTAACCAAATTTTTTGTTATGCGTGGCGCAAAAACTCAAATATTTTTTAATATTTTTTTTAATTAAAAATGTTAACTAAAGTTGTTGTGGAAACTTATGAAAAAATTAACACTCATCATTGTTTATATGTATAACAAATTTACATTTTTCTAGTCAATTCAATAACTTAACAGAATTATTTTTTTAAATTATATCATAACAGAATGCGCACATTTATAAGAAACATAAGAAATCAAGTTTTGTGTGTATTCATTATTTGCATATATAATAACGAATTTCTCTGTAGCTGAGAGGTAAGTACGTTAGTCTATTAGTCCAGAGGTCGCCGGTTCGATTCCGCCCGAAGACATTTAGTGTTTTTCGCAAACAAACAAAAAGTCGTTTCAAGCGTTGTGATAGTGTACAAAAAAATAGTTAATATAACAATTATGACAATGAAAATTTGTCCGGAAATTCAAAAATTCACATTGTTAATATAACAATAACTTTAATTGATATAGCTTTGTAATTAAACAAAAAAAATTAGAAAAAATTTTTTTTGTTTGGAAAGCCCAACAAATGTTAACAAACAAGTTTGTTGAAAATATTTATTGAAATTGCCAAAAAAAAAATTGCCAGAAAAATGGTAAATTTAATTGAAAATAAATGAGTCGAAATTTTTTTTAAAACTACAAATACCGTGTTTGCATTTACAAAAATCGTTATAGGCTAATTTCCAGTGAAAGTTTTAATTGTGTTTACTAAAAAATTAATTCTATTTACAAATCTTTTTTTCTGTGTACGGTTAAATTTTAATACTTTTGTGAAAAATCTAATTTTAGACTGTCATGAGATAATTGAAATACAGGTACATCACTTCAAGATTGTAATGTCTTTTGAATATCATCCCAAATTTCGACTCGACCAGAAATGTTATCATTAAGTTCTTTTGGCAAATGTACAAAGATATGGTTAGTGCTTTTTACGCTCCTCTTATCTCGAAATTACGCTTTTTGGTGCCTCTTTTAAATTTTGTTGTGCTTTTTTCTCCCAAAAAGTTTAAATCATTTCTTATCACTTGTAAAAAATTGGACATACCGGGAGAAGGATCCGAGACACACTCAGAGTTTGACGTCGGATAAAAAAATCACGAAAGGCAAAAAATAGGCCTTAAGCAAGCCATTAAATGCCAGAGTAATGTGCAAAAACAAAAAGTTCTGTATTTTGGGGCGTGGCAAAAAATTTTTTCTATATATTTGAATACATCATTGGCATATCCACCCTAATGTACTTTCAAAACTAGAATAACCCAGATAATTTCTCAAGAAAAAAGAAAATGTTCGAATAAAGCAATTCTCTTATGTTTTCATAAACCCATCCATAATGGGAATTGGATGACTAGCAATATGCAATACATAAATATCAGCACAATTCAATATTTATGAGTAAATATTTTAGAATGGTTTATATTAATTTATTCAGAGTTATTTTATGCGAGGTCAAACTCTCCAGGCATTCTACTAATTAAAAGGTGCATGCAAATAAGTTTTTCAACATGAATTTTAATTAATGTTTTTTTTCGTAAATGTAAAAATTATAAATTTAGTTATGTATGTTTTGTAAAGTCTTTCAAATAAAACTGAATATTTAGTATTATGTATTATTATTATTTGCAAATTCCAAAACCCGTTTACTATAACTCTTGACAGCTTTGATTAAGCAAAAAATAAAAATAAAAAATTATTGCACATAACTACAAGTCTAGATATTATCATTTTATTTCAAAATACTTTTAAAATTAGTTTATTATATTTCAACCTCACAAAGATCAAGATCATGACGATGGCTAAAGTTATAAAAATTACGTTATGCTTCATTCAATTTTATTCCTTTCCTTTAATTAAATTATTTAGAACTACAAAAAAAAGTTTAGAACTACTTCATTGTATGTATTAGTGTTAATCTAATTGAGTTTAAAACGCACAATGATACAAATAATACTTAAAAACATGCAAACGAATTTTTCGAAAATGTTCGAAAAATTTTTGAAAACATTCATTCATTCTCAAAAATTATTTATGGCTTTCATTCAGTCTATGCAGTATTTGTTTCTTTTCATTAATCTTTTTGAAACAAGAAATACAAATAATAGAAATAAAAGTCAAAAGTTGAGAGAAAAAAAAATCCCGTTCTAAACAACACTTCATCCATTAAATGGGTTTGGCCTTAAAAAAACAAATCAAATTATAAAGTTAACACATAAAAAAAATTCTTTTTCAAATTTATGATATTCCCATTGAAAGGAAAAAATTTGCATTTGAACAAAAAAAAAATGCTTGTAAAAAATCTTCGAACAATCGAACAAATACATTTTTCTTAACAATTATATGCATACAGAAACAGGGTCTTCCAAATGGATATGTTATTTGGGTTTAGAAATTAACAAGGAATTCCCTGTTTTGAAATAAGTTTTTTAGAAAACCTTTAAAGTTAAAATTTCAGTTAATTAATTTAAATTTTTTAATTTATCTTAAGGTTTTGCAAACACCTTTTATTTTAGATGGCATAAAGTACAATTGCAGCAATAGTATTTATTGAAAAGATTACTTGAACGCATCATTAATTCATTACAATCCAAACAACACCATTCAATTCAATATTAAATGCCTACAAATACACCGAAATTCGAACATGGACTCGCTGGTGTATGCATAAATACACGATACATAAGAATTCTTTCAAGTGGTGCTAATGTGGGAATTGTTAGCTGGTTTTTTTACTCTTTTTCGTTCTAAGCGATTGTTGTTTGCTGAATGGCTGGGGTTATTTGCATTCAAATGATTTCAGCTTCATAAAGAAAAATACAAACAAAAATTTTAAAAATCTTAATTAATTGCAAACATGACATGATGTAGTTGCTGTGGTAAATCTTAGGCAGCCCACTACACCATTTCCATAGTTATGTAAGTATGTACGTTAAAGTGACATATAAAATTCAACGTTCAAATCTTCCAAAATTCATCTATTTACCAACAGTGGATTAGAGAATTCGTCAATTTTGCACTGATACTATTCTAAATTATATACATTTTTTTTTAGAAAATTAACCCTTTTATTCACATACATTTTAAAATTATTTTCTCTAGAAATTTTAATATGTACACGCAAAGAAAAAACATGGTTGAGGCAACCATAAACTAAGAGCAACATACTATGATTAAATTATATGGTTGAAGTCAAATCATACTGTTATGAAAATAAATCTGATGATAAATATGATTGATACAACCTAATGTTTAATTGAATGTAAATATACTATGATTCAAGCTAATTATATTATATTTATATATATAAATACATGGTTCTAAAGAACTATATAAAGGTTGTTTTCTTAATCAAATTTTGATTAAAAATTGACAGCAGTTAAAAACTGAAATTAAATATAAAATAAAACATTTTGAATCTGAAATAAAAATTATTATCTATTTTCACATAGATAATACATACATCCGTACATATTTGTTGACACATGTTTTATTTTCAATCAGGCACGCTGTAAAACACCATTTCGTTTTGAAATCGCCAACCTTCAGGAAATAATTCAACCAAAAAGCTCACTTATTCCAGCTTTGCAGTTAATTTTTATGTCTCAGATGTTTCATATAATTTACCCAAACTAAGCTACGAATGCACTAAATGCACGAATGCACTAATTGCAATATTGTCGCATTATTGCGACAACCGTACACATTAGATGCGGAAAAAGTCTGCCATATACCGAAAAAAATCGGAAGTGGCAAACGTTTCCACTAGTACACAGTATCATGTTTGCTTGCGATGTCATAAAATGGTAACTATAGTGTGTACGTAGCATTATGAACGAAAACATTAACCTATCCACACTTTAGATTGGGTCATTTTGGACCCCAAACATATAATATAATATTTTCACTCATTAAGATTGGATTTTTAATGAGAACATTAGAGATTTAGTCATCTTTAATCTTTGTTTTCGGTTTTTAATACGATAATTAACTGCTTATTGCCCAGCTTAAGCGGCCAACGTTGGTGGTTTAAGCTGTAAAAAATAAGTACATCAACACACACATTCCATTGTACTTTTTCAAAATATAACTACACTCTAAACCACTTTTGTTGAAAATTAGGTCGATAATAGTCGGCGATTGGCTGCGTGCAGGTTTGAACCGCGACCTCCTGACTGATAGTATGACGTATTTATCATTCAGCCATAGCCGTATTATACTTTGTGTTAAATTTTTTCCACTTGGACTAAATATGTTTAATTTGAAAGGTTTTTTCTTTAATAAAATAACTACAAGATCGATGTAATTTTAGACAAGGAGAAATTTTCAATACAAATTTAGACAATATATGATCGTAAATTTGAAGTAATGTTTTAGAGTGTATATTAATAATATGATATAAATTCTGTTTTTATGTTGTTGCTCTTTTATTGTATCTTCTTCTTTTTCTTTTATTTTCTGCAATTTGCAAAGTCAGCTGATCAGAGATGCCATATTTCATCATTTAATATGGCAATTTTGAGAGGTTTAAACTTCCACCTAAAAACGGCAAACAGAATTAACATTCAATTAAATTAATTTTCAGATTAATTGATTACATTTTCAAACTAAGATTAAATGTTCACATTAAAAACCCACCCTAAGTATTTTTTTTCAAGAGTTACTCAGTGTTTACACTGAGACAATGCTGTCTTGACAATAACATTTTTTCACTAATACATACAAACTTTTTCAATTGTCTTCACTACTGTCTTGAATATTTTGAAGACAGTAACTCGGACAACGATTTGACGTATAATTTGAATTTTTCTGAATATAAGAGAAATATTCAAAAAGAAAAGCTTATAAGATTTACAATTATGATATTTTCTTTACTTTTTTTAAGCTTTAACTTACAAAGTTCGCGGAATTTCTGGAATTTTAAATTAATTGTCTTAATTATTGTCTGGACACCTACGTCACGAAGACAATTATCAGCGTTTTTGACAACTATTGAGAGATATGCATTAAAAAATTCTTATTACTCCAAAAATATGCATTTATTGCCTAAATATGCAAAAATATGCACTTACCACCAAAAAATGCAAAAATATGCAACTACAAATCGATGCCAAACTACTTAAAGTTTGATGATTCGCATAGATAATTAGTCAATACCACTTCATCTATCACCACAAAAAAAAATGCATTTGCATGAAAGCCCGAGCCTTGGTAATAATTAGGCTCATGTAAAAAATAAAAATAGCCCCCATATTGTCATAAAGTGCACGTTATCCGAGTTCATACAATTAGTATCAACAAGTTTATTTAATGAAGATTGCTCATACGAGAAATATGACAAAATTTTATGATAATGTAATTTGTTGCCATATTTATGACACTTGTCATAACATTGATGATGAGTGATTCCACGTAAAACGGCCCTATGCAAGAAAGAAATAATTTTCTCATTTTTAATAAAAATCTCTCAATTGATGTTTTTTTGATAATGACAATTATAGAAAAAATTAAAAACATACACTATTTTATATGTTTTAATCAATTTGAGGCACTTTTAAATGATCATGCAAGAAACATTTTGCTCTCCCTCTTTGTATGTTTAATATTTATTTCAGATTTTCTTTTATTCCATTTCTCATTATTAATAAAAACCTATATCTCTGAAAATAATATACTTTTTTTTTTGCTTTTTATTGAATTTAAAAAAAATATTAAGCTAGAGTATTCTGACATATTAAGCTAGAGTATTCTGTCTATAGTAGAACGGAAAGCAAATAATTTAATGTGTTATTATTTTCTTATGATTTATTTTTGTATTATTTATATTAATAAAATCAATAAAAAGTTTTATTTATTCGAATTTTTTAAATTTTCGTATTAGGTCACACCCGTCACATTTTAAAATTTGTTTTTTGTTAAGAAAACTGATTTTTTGTCAAACAGTAAATACATAATACAGCTAAAAACACTTTGAACAGACAGCTATACCAAAATTATTGTGTACGTTATAGTAAAAATTTTACAGAATTTATGCTGAAAGTAATAATTTTTAAAACTAAGATTTGTAAAGTCACACCCGTCGCAGCTTTCTGACGACCATTTTGAGCAGGATACGTGTTCTTTCAGTGTCTACCCGTTATTCAACGACTGTAAGCTTAATGGTCTTGCGAGTCGTAACATTTTTTTAAGTAAAAAATTTTATATTCTTTATTTATAACAAAAAATATATGTAAAGTGGTCACACCCGGCTATATTGAATTACTCTGATACAATTTTGATGACAGAGTGTCATTAATCAGAAGATGATTTCTTTTTCTCTAATATTCTTAAACGTTGTATATTGAATTTTTAAATGGAAATAGTGTATTTAGATTTGATGATATATTGGTACTGCCACATACATACTCGTACATCCATTGAATTAGTGGCTATTTGATGTTGATTTCTAGTTCTAAGATGTTTTCGACGAGTACCAACCAACGCTTTCTGCTGTCTGCCAGCTTTGACTGCATTTGTTTATGTAGTTTATGATTATGCAAATTACGATGAGAAGAAAAAAAGATGTACGCTGGAAAACAAAGAAATAAAATTAAATAAAACGACGTCCTTGGTTTAGTGTAGAGATTTTTGCTTGTAACTCAAACTTGCAAAAATTCAAATAAAAATTGATGCAAAACAACTGAACCTAATATTAATAAAAAAAATTAATGAAATAGAAAACCATGATATATTCAGTTGTAACGAATCTTAATTGCATTAGTAAAATGTCTTGCTTTTTGTTTCAAAATCCCAACTTTGCGAATATAAATATACACGCGCGATGAACCGTTTCTTGTTTCTGGAGCTAATACTAAAAATCATTTACCACTTTTTTTTCTTCAAACTTTTCCTCTCGATATCTGAGTTTTCAATTAACAAAAATTGGGCAATAATTTTTTTCTGTGAAATTAAAGAAACATGTGGTTTGATTTTCCATTCTAGTACACCATTTCGTAGTCGATCTGACAACTGTAATAAATATTAACATCTCTGTGCATTCATGCATGTGATTAATTAATCGAATAATATTCTTTTTTCACCATCACTATTAACAACGATTCGAATTGTTTGCGACTATCTCTGTTGTTTATTAATTAAACTACCAGCCAGCCAGTCAGCCAACAAACAATCTTTAACACTGTTTACCTTCTTTGTGTTTTATTTTATTTTTTTAAATATTTTTTAATATTTTGTTCAAGGTCAATATAATTTTATTGTTTATAAATTTATTTTTTTACTTATTGTATGTCAATCTCATCTCTCCGATTTAAAGAAGAAGACAAAGATTATGTTTATATGAATATCATAATTAATTTAATAGCCAATTTAAACAGCAAAATAAGCGTATAAAATTCACGCTGTTTAAGTGTGAAAGTACATTTTTTAATTATCATCGTCAAAAATAAACAATAATATTTAAAAACAAAAAAAAAACCAAAAAAAAACATGAGAAAACAAATAACTTTTTATTTATGCTGTGATAATTAGATTTGCCATTAAACAAATGCTCAAGCGAAATACAATACAATAACTTTTGTTCATGATGATGTGATTAAAACTTAAAACAATTTGTGTCACACTTCACGTTTTATTATGTGAGATAGCACGAAAATTAATAAACAATTAATCTTTAGAATGGAAAAAGATTATTGTTATTTTTAATTTTAAATTTCATCATCAAGGGTGCTGTTGGCTGAGATGGCTAGCGCGTTTAACTACAAACCCTGAGGTCTTGAGTTCAAGACTAGTTTCAGGCAAGCCAACAACATCATGAATTTTTCTGATGTGCATTGGTATGTATGTCATTGTGTTGGTTATTGTTGGACTGTTAAAGTGGTGAAGGAAGGCATAGCACTGATCAGTTTAGCAGTACGCTGTCGGAAACGTAGTTAGCTTTAAATTAACTTTAAACTAACTATTTCGCCACTAGTTCTAACTGACTCTTAGATTACTTTCCAATGGGAACAACTAACTATTTTAACATTGCGATGTCCTAGGCGGTAGTCAATTGTCCCACTCTGTACTACTTTTGAACTAACTTAAAGTTGACTTTATTTAAGTCACCTGGCAGTTAATATATTTGCAAAAAGATGTAGCTGGGGTTCGAACTATATATCACACGTTTTATAGTGAACGCAATAACCACCCAGCTAAGGTACCATTTAAAATAATAACAGCAACAAGTTAATATAAACTTGAAATGAGTTTAAAAATAGCTGAGAGTAAAGTTGTTGGCTCTCACCAAATCCGATTATGTACTCAACTTAAGAATTGATTTTCTGGATTTCATTCTGGATTACATTGTAGTTAGCTCTTAGTTAGTCTAAGAAAAGTTAACTACACTCTAAAACGCTTTTGTTGAAAATTAGGTCGATAATAGTCGTTAATACTTTACAGATTATTATCGACCTAAAATTACACACGCATTATTTTCGAACAAAATGTTTTTACTAACAAAAGCGATTGACTGCGTGCAGGTTTGAACCGCGACCTCCTGCCTGATAGTATGACGTAGCTACTGTTCAGCCATAGCCGTACTATACATTATGTTACATATTTTCCACTTGGACTAAATATGTTTAATTTATAAGGTTTTTTCTTTAATAAAATAACTACAAAATCGATGTAATTTTAGACAAGGAGAAATTTTCAACACAAATTTAGACAATATATGATCGTAAATGTTTTAGAGTGTATAAGTTGATTATATTTGTAGTCGACTAGTGATTTTCCGACAGGGTACCGGCAGCGATTAAATACCAACATATCCTAATGCACGTCAAAGCACTCCTGTTCGTCGGTATTGTAGCTAGCGATGGCTCTAAACTCTCAATGTACAATGGTACACCTAAATGTACAATGGTAGACCAATGGCTTATTTAGTAAAGTTAATAATGCCTGTAATTTTGCGAAATATCCTTATTGCTGCTCTTTTATTATCACAATATTTTATCCTTTTCTTCCACTCGTACATATGCGACTTTTTATCTGAAATTAATTTACACTTCCCCAAGCATTGAGGACAAAGTTGGACTTAACAGAGGAATATATAAAGAGATCATATAAGGTTAGCTCTGTCTGAAGTCTGAAAATTATATATTTTCTGCACATATTTCGGGGCTTAAAAATCTGTTTTGGTACAATTAAGCTCAAAAAGTACAATTTTAGACTACAATTGGTAAAATTTTAAAATCTCATTTGCCATCCCTGATTGTGGCAGTGCCGTCGGCGAAGTAAAAGAACTAATAAATGGCTACACAGCTTAAACAAATTAATGCCTCTACTTGACAACGGTGGGGCTCCAACACTGCTCTAAAAAAAATTTAACAAAAAACGAGCAATAGCAGAGTCGAAAATGAATTAAGCTTTCTATCTCTCTCCCACTTCAACACCTGTTCTCTCTACACCAAAGTTGTTCATTTCACCAAACAATTGTTTGTACTCTTTATTTCATTTCTTTTTATAATCTCTATTTAGTCGTTAATGCAAGAGCGACGAGTGTACATGCATAGTAGCTTTGTTGGTATTTTGCCACATACAGTGTGTAAAATAAATGATAATGATGAAAAATAAGTGCTTTTTATTAGAAATTAAAATATATTTTTTAAAAAACTAAGGGTATTGAGGCAAAACGTATTGAAAATTTCTCTATTTTACCAAGTAAAGAAATAGTAAATTCAGTATGAACCGCATTATTATACATTTTTACTACCAATATAATTTTTTGTGATAAAATTTTAATGAAAATCTGCGTTTACTTTATCGTATTACTGTAGCTCACAATTCTCACAGCAATACAGCTGCAAAATATTTTTGACCACCAATGCTCTACACAAAGGTGGATTTATACAGGTGATATCATAAGCACAGCTGTTCTACTTTTTTTCCGCAAATTAGATGCTCGGATGTCAAAATTTGTATACGTTGACATAGGGGCTGAGATGTCAAATGTTATTGTAATGCTGTAGTTGTTTTAGAATCAACACCATCTGATAAAATTAATTCACCTTGCTCTACACTATCCCCACGATTAGTGTTTGAGAGTTAATAACTTTGGAGAGGCTCATCCGACTTTAATAAAAGTAGTGACATATTAAAGTTTTAGATATCTTCTCTTCAAATGCTTGATTAAAATTTTTTTATCTTCCTCTTGAATATTTATTTAGAATTTACTAAAGAGCCACGATTTTACCAAAAAATTAATTTGGATCATCTTGATTCTTCAATTAAAAATTGAACTAACACTAAATAACACCATGCGACAAAATGAAGCTTTTGTCATGACGTTTGATCAACACTACAGTTTCTTGATTCGTTATGTTCTCTTAAGTCGAAAAACAGTCGAAATTTAAAATTCTATTTATACGTTTTCTTTAATTAGGTTGATAAAATTTCGGATTTTTAAAGAGGCTGCTACACCGATTGCATCATAGCTTGGGAAGGGGTATTCCTCTTTAATTAAAAAAAAACCTGGAATAAAATAACTTTTAAGCCGTTCTAACATTCTTTTTTTATATACTCGATCGTTTCGGAATTATTCAGACCCCTATGATGAAAAATATATTTTTTACGCAAAATCGGGAAATTTTTATTTGTTTACATTTTATAAAAAATTGAAAATGGCAAAAACTTATAATTGTTATTAACTGATCATAAAGCCATATATCGTCACAGAAAATGCAAAAAGCCCTATCCAACATTTTAAAAGTTTTACAGGAGAAGCATAAGACTTGTTTAAATGAAAACTATATTGGCAATTAGAGCAAAATCTTGCAATACAAGTAAAAAAGGACCCACAAATTTATATATTTATTGTAAATTTTTTGCACTAATTGTCAATATATTTTGTCATGTAAACAAGTTGTATGCTTCTCCTGTTAAACTTTTAAAATGTTAGATAGCGCCTTTTGCATTTTCTGTGACGATATACTACAAATAAAATAAGCTTTATTTTATGAAAATCAATGGATAAATATTGATTTTATTCATAATATATTGAAGTCACCTAATTTTTGTAAAGAATTCGAATATTTACAGCGTACAACAAAATCAATTTATTTAAATAACAAGGTTCTAATTACATCTGGGATTCATTTTAGGGGGAGTTAGACTCCTCCCCCTTTTTGCACATAGTTATACCGACTCGGTATAGAATATATTGTAGGGCTTACTATTAAGATGTAGAACACCACGAAGAACATTTTTGTGGAACCGCTATATCGCCTCTGAAGAGCAGCTTTTTGTCCCTTATTTATTTAGAGACCAAAAAGACCCATACCACTAAGAACTAGAGGTTTAAAGTGTCCTACAAAAATGTTAACCGTGTTATTTTACATAGAAGTGCTGAACACATCTTATGCGTTAAAAGTAAGGCCTACAAGATATACTATTCCGAATCAGTATAACTATGTGCAAAAGGGGGAAAATTTTAACTCCACCTAAAATAAATCCCAGATGTAAAATTTCAAAACGCCGATACACGTATGTATTTTTTCGGTCTTCTACCAGAATAAGTTGTAAAAACTTTGTTATTTAAAAAAAGTTGATTTTTTTTATTATGAATAAAATCAATATTTCTCTATCGATTTTCATGAAATAGAGTTGTTTTATGATTTGTTAAAAAAAATTGCAAAAAACAAAAAAATCACCAAAATGGAAAAGGCGCCAAAATCAAACAAATCGCCAAAACAACGAAAAAAAACTTACAAAATAAAAAAACTAAAATTAAACAAAAAAAACAAAACGAAAAAATTTCCAAAATGAAAAAAGGACAAAAACGAAAAATTATATATGTTTATTCGTACGGAACCCTTCGTGTTCGAGCCAAAGTCGCACTTTACTGAATTTATTCTTTAAATTTCATACATAACTTTTGCAGCTTGTATTTTCTCTAATAGGCCCTTATGTATATTTTTTTTTAAATAAAATAAATTGATTTAAATTTTGTTTTGTTTATATTATTGCGTAATTTGCTCAACAATTCTAAAAGACAGAAATTAAATTATAAATTATAATTTACAATGAAATTATTTTTTAAAAGATTTTAATTCATTCAAGAATATTTTTATGCCCTATAAATTTATGTAAGTATCTAAAGAAATTACATAAGCAAAAAAATGTTTTTTCTGTCACCAAATGGAAAATAACTAAAGTTTCTTTATTTTCTGTAATAAAAAATAGTTGGTTCTTATCACAAAAGAATAATATTATTCCGTTTGCTAAGAAATATGTATATGTATTTTTGTACAGTAGGGCCGGGCCGATAGCATATTAAATATTTATTGCTTAGAGTTGCGTGGCCTAATAAAAAATAAATAAAAAATATTACATTTAAGGCAAATTTTAATTAAATAGTTAATTAATTTTCAGTAAAAACTATTAGCGAATTCTCTTAATGGGCTAGATTCGAAGCTTCTACTTTTATCTTACATATATATGTATGTGCACATGCATGTACATATGTATGTAAATATGTATATTAGACATAGAACCAAAATTTTCAGTGATGTGTATACGAAGAAAATAGTTGTCAGAAATATAATCACGGATGCCAACTTTGGCTCTTTTTTACGATATAACAAAAAACGATATGACATACTGTGTTGTAAGTTTTCTACGATATAACAACACTAAGATAGCCATAACCGGTGTTGTCATATCGCAGTGTTGTCATATCGTAAAAAACTTACGATATGATAGTACAGTATGTCATATCGTTTTTTTTGTGATATCGTAAAAAAAGCCAACGTTGGCACCAATGAATATAATGATGGTACATCCGAAAATAATCATTATTTCTTAATGCTACACATTTGTTTTTACCCGACTGTGCAACTTAAGAAGGGTGTTTCTCCAATTCACAAGCCACTTGTATCGCTGTATCGTGTGTGTATTATTTTACATCCAGTGAAAAAATTTAGGTAATTTTTGGGGAACTTCCAAAGTATCATTAAGAGTGTATTTGCGACTTTTCACGATGTGATTATTAACACCATCTAGGTAATTAATTATAAAGTTATTTTACTTATACAAAATTGGGGATAATTTGTAATTTATGCAAATACTTGCGATATTTCTTGATTTTTTTAAACAAATGAAATAAATGCTATGAATTATATTTTTATTTAAAAAAATATATAACGGGTGTTTTTTTTAGAGGTATAGAACTTCGAATTGAAATAAAACACAAGAAAATCGTTTTAATGTCCATCAATTTGGCTTTATTGGAAGGATAATTTTATGCCATTAATGTTTAAATATGATTTCGGGCATGTGGTCGCCGCGGCTGGCTCGAATAAAGCCAATTCTACAGGTCCAATTTTCAACCACTTTTTCGAGCATATGGGGCCGTATGTTGGCAATAACGCCACTAATGTTGGCTTCCAAGTCCCCTAACGTTTCTGGTTTGTTGGCGTAGACGAGCGACTTCACATATCCCCAAAGAAAATAATCCAATGGTGTCAATGTTGACGTAGCCATTCAACCAAAAATGAGCCTCATCACTGAACAAAATTTTGCGATGAAAATCAGCATCGAGATCAATCTCATTTTCGGCCCATACACCAAAATCACGACGCATTGCATGGTCTCGCGGCTTTAATTATTGCACAAGCTGGATCTTGTAAGGTCGCAAGCCAAGATCTTTGCGCAAAATCTTCCATAAAGTTGATGGACAAAGCTCCAATTGCTGTGCACGGTGGCGAATCGATTCATTCGGGTCCTCTTCAACACTTTGCTCTACAGCGGCAATTGTTTCTTCGGTGCGCACTGTTCGACGTCTCTGCGGATGCGTATTATCACATAGAGTAAACGTAGTGCGAAAACGATCCATGGTTAACCGAATTAATTGCTCTGATGGACGATTATGTCGACCATAAAATGGACGGAGCTTGCGGTAAACTTCGCGAACTGAACCATTATTTTCGAAATAAATTTGCACGATTTGCAAGTGTTGTTCTTTTGTCAACCTGTTCATGATGAAATGGCAAACCAAACTAAATATTAATCACTTGACAGCTGACAAAATGGCCGCCAGTTAAAAAAGTGATGCCAACTTAAAGTTCTATACCTCAATAAAAAACACCCATTAAAAAAACACATATTTTTCCTAATAAAATATTATACTGAAATATTTGAAAATAAAACAATCATAACATTAAATTAAAAATTTTAAAAACCCCCGAAGAAAATGACTGGACCAATTTTCTTCAAACATAGGTTGGAGTATTTTGGATCAAGTCACCTTTCAAAGAAAGTTTATTAAGCCTGAAAACACATCAAATACGTCAAGCATACCCGTATGATTATAACGCACATCAAAAAAAATTTGGTGTGTGTGGTCTCATAAGAACTAATGTTCTGTTGTCGTATACGTCACAAAAAACAGTTTTGTCGTATTCGGTGTGGGTTCAGCCTAAATTAAAATCGATCTAGTCGTAGCAATATAAATGTAGAAAAGATGTGATATCTTCCAAACGGCTGGACCGATTTTCTTCAAACAGCTAAGAACACTCTCGATCAAGTCACCTTTCAAATAGAAACATCAATATCGGTCCAGACGTTTGGTCTGTACGTGGTCTGTACGTAGACGCACAGATACACAGACATACACTACAAATGTATATCACCCCTTTCTTTGGTCGGGGGTTAAAAAAGAAAATTTCAAAATAAATTCAAACACAAATAAAACATATCATAATTTTTTCTGTGTATTTTGATTAATCAGGATATTTTAGCATTTGATTAATCAGAATTCTGATTAATCAAAAAGTTTGCACAGTTACAAATAAAACCAGCCAAAAGCAACACACTTGTATTTAATATTTATTTACTGTGGATTTATGAAGCGTAAAGATTTCACTTTTAATTCGTTTTAAAAATTTTGAGAAAGAAAGTCAGAAAGGCCCACTGTCCATGGCACGTAATAATCGATATAACAACATAATAATGATCTTTGGTCATAATGGGATTATAGTGTTGGTTATGTACATATGTATAGTACTGCTGTACTTACAGATTTGATATTTAGTACATATTTCTTATCTCAAACAACATACATAGCACGTGTGTTTTAACAAAAACATTTCTTCTAGCATGAAAAATGTGTACGTGATCATTACAAAAGTGAGAAAGTCCACATGTTAAAAATTAGAAAATCCGAATGTTTTTGCGACATATTCTGTTCAGAAGATATCAACAATATGTTATACTGATACATATATGAAGTGTTGCCAGAAGCTATAAAAAATGTTTACCTCAATCGTCAAAGAAGAAAACGCACAATTAATAAAAGCCCCTGGCCCCGCACCGCAAAATAAAAAAAAATACCTCTTAGTGTTATGACGATATAGTCGACCTTTCTACTGATTGCTCGTAATGAAAGATTATCCTAATTTCAACGAAAATGTTATTCCAATTGCTCGTTTATCAGATGGTCTTCAGTCGGGCACAAGAATTTCCTACCACTCGAACTGTCCGATCTTGCTCGGCTGCAAACAAAAGCTAACTGTCGAATTTCATAAAATAAACTTTCTATAATTTGAGCAAATTTTTATAAATTTTATGCCAAATTAAAATTTTTAGACTTTGTAGTAAACGACTCCGTTCTTGCCTGATACTAGAAAATATGCCCCGAATTAAATGAAATATATTTAGAAAATGCATTTTAAACATATGGCAATATCTAGATGTAGCCATTCACACCCCATTGGCCAAATAGTCATGTCATGTCAGACAATGTTTTCGGAATATTTATGTCATATGATGTCATATTAGAGCCGTCGTAAAAAATTAAATTTGGATTTTTTTCAAGTCTGATACCTCAAATCGATCTGTATTTAAAAAAATATATATTCTAAAAATCATTTCAGGTCAAGCTGTAAAG